>JBBMOL010000030.1:5604166-6204166 GCA_037954665.1 Laguncularia racemosa | reverse complement strand
GGGCTAGACCAGTCGATAGTAGTTCACAGGCTTCCCACAAGGGAAGATGTCAAACCTAAAAAACAAAAACTAAGAAGATTTAGGCCCAACATCTTGCTAAAAATCAAAGAAGAAGTCAAGAAACTACTGGAAGTAGGGTTCATCGAAGTATCCGACTACCCAGAATGGGTGGCAAATGTAGTCCCCGTTATAAAAAAGAACGGAAAAGTGCGCGTATGCGTGGACTATCGGGACTTAAACCAAGCCACGCCAAAGGATAACTTCCCCCTACCTCATATTGATGTTCTAGTGGATAACACCGCGGGAAACCATCTCTACTCATTCATGGACGGTTTCTCAGGATACAATCAAATAAAAATGGCCGATGAAGACAAGACCAAGACAACCTTCATCACAACATGGGGAACTTTCTGTTACAAAGTCATGCCCTTCGGTCTGAAAAACGCCGGGCAACGTATCAGAGAGCCATGGTCGCCATACTTCACGACATGATGCATCGAGAGGTTGAAGTATATGTCGACGACATGATAACCAAATCCAAAGAAGGAGAAAGCCATGTAGATATCCTGAGGAAATTGTTCAAACGACTGAGGAAGTTCCAGCTTAAGTTAAACCCGGAAAAATGTACTTTCGGGGTTACAACGGGGAAATTGTTAGGGTTCGTCATTAGCCAGGAGGGCATTAAGATTGACCCTGACAAGGTAAAGTCCATATTAGAGTTACCTTCCCCACGTTCCGTTAAAGAAGTAAGAAGCTTGCTGGGGAGACTAAATTATATAGCTCGGTTTATCTCACAACTCACCGACAAATGTCGGCCGCTATTCCGTCTGTTGAAGAAGAACGCCGCAATAGAATGGGACGACGAATGTGAAGAAGCGTTCAGGACAATCAAAGACTATCTTATAAAACCTCCGGTCTTGATAGTCCCGAAACAAGGAAAACCCTTATTCTTATACCTCACCATACTCCCCGAATCCATGGGATGTGTGCTGGGGCAAAAAGACGAAGAGGGAAGAGAACGTCCCATATATTATTTGAGCAAGAAGTTCACAGATGGGGAACAGAGGTACTTAGAGGTAGAGAAGACGTGTTGTGCGTTAATTTGGGTCATGCATCGACTAAGGCAATACACTCTTTACTATCATGTTGAGCTATTGACAAGACATGACCCCTTGAAATACTTGGCAGAGAAGCCAGCATTGATGGGTAGAATCTCTAAATGGCATATGCTTCTATCCGAGTTTGACATCATGTATGTAAATCAGAACTCGATAAAGGGACAAGCCTTAGCCGATCAGTTGGCCGAATACCCTGTCGAGACAGATACCCAAGAAATACAAGTCCAATTTCCGGATGAGAACATATCAACAGTAGAAGATATGCCGGTAGAAAACTCTGAGAGAGAGCAAAATGGTGGGTGGAAACTGTTCTTCGACGGGGCTGCCAATGTGTTTGGTTATGGGGTTGGGGCAGTATTGGTATCCCCAGACGGCACTCAATTCCCTGCAGCGACGAGACTTACACCAATAATATCGCGGAATATGAAGCATGTATTCTTGGCCTCAAGATGGCCTGCCAAATGGGAATCCGCGAATTAGAGGTATACGGGGACTCGTCGCTCATCATACTACAAACAAGAGGGGAATACAAAACTAAAGACCCCAAACTAGTACCGTACCATCAACACTTGACAGAGCTGATTGAGGAGTTTAAGGCAATCACCTTCACGTACATCCCAAGAATTCAGAATCAGTTCGCAGATGCCCTAGCCACACTAGCATCCGTGATTCAAATAACAGGAGGAGCCGAAGTGCAACCGATGAAAATATACATCGAAAGTCGGCCCGCTTATTGTTTGACAATTGAAAAGATACAAGACGATAAGCCCTGGTATCACGACATCAAGACCTTCCTCCAAGAAGGTAAATACCCTGAAATGGCTAGCAAGAATGACCAAAGAACGCTCAGAAGGTTGGCAAGTCATTTCTTATTAAGTGGGTCTATACTCTACAAGAGATCATATGATACCACCCTGTTGAGATGTGTGGACAAAAATGAAGCATGCGAACTCATGAAGGAAATACATGAAGGGGTATGTGGACCTCATATGAATGGCTACATGTTGGCTCGAAAAATCATGAGGTTAAGGTATTACTGGTTAACCATGGAGTCGGATTGCATAAAGTATGTTAAGCACTGTCATCTGTGCCAAGTATACGCAAACCGGATCAATGCTCCACCCAATGAGCTACATTTGTTATCAGCACCGTGGCCTTTCTCCATGTGGGGAATCGACATAATTGGCCCAATCACTCCAACGGCATCCAATGGCCATAGATTTATACTGGTAGCGATTGATTACTTCACCAAATGGGTAGAAGCGTCATCATATACCAATGTCACAAAAGGGGTAATAGTCCGCTTCTTAAAAAGGGACATAATAGCCCGGTATGGAGTTCCTGAGTCAATCATCACTGACAATGGTACCAATCTCAACAATAAATCGATGACAGGTTTATGTCAACAATTCCACATAAACCATAGAAATTCAACACCCTACCGACCTCAAATGAACGGGGCAGTAGAAGCAGTAAACAAAAATATCAAGAAAATCATCGAGAAAAATGACAACAACTTACAGAGATTGGCATGAAATATTACCATTTGCCCTCATGGCTTATAGGACTTCAATAAGAACATCTACGGGAGCCACCCCTTACTCATTGGTATATGGTACAGAAGCAGTGCTACCAGTGGAAGTCGAGATACCATCATTCAGAATTTTGTCAGAAACTCAATTAACAGAATCGGATTGGGTAAAGAAAAGGTTTGATCAGTTGAACCTGATTGATGAAAGAAGACTTACCGCGCTATGTCATGGTCAGTGTTACCAACAGAGGATAGCCCGAGCATTCAACAAGAAGATGAGACCTCGGTGCTTCAAAGAGGGCGATCTAGTACTAAGAAAAGTTCTCCCGAACGCCCAAGACTCCAGAGGAAAATTCACTCCAAATTATGAAGGCTCGTATGTGGTGAAAAAGGTTCTATCAGGTGGCGCTCTAATACTAACTCAGATGGATGGTCCAGAATTGAGGGATCCCGTCAACACAGACGCCTTAAAGATGTACTATCCTTAGGCAAGGGAATCGAAATTTTGCCAATGTTTATGAAAGCCAATATTCGATACAAAGTTCGTTGAGTTGAGTTTTTACTTTTCCACAGGCAAAGCTAATATCCCTGAATGGTCAACGATCCCAATCAGTTCTCATCACAATAAATACACTTAAACACATTACCCACCACTTTGTCAACGAAAGATAAACACTAAAATGATAATGAATCTTAATGTAATTTGTGATATAATTTTGTCTACTCCTAAGCATTAAAACCGAGCGCATTATTAAGATAACATTACCATAGAAAGAGCTTTGTCCATAAAGAAAGGAGGCACATCAAGATTTTCAATCCAGTGTCAAGATAAGAAGAAAAGAAGCAGGAGCGAACCGACACGAAGGTTCGATCGTTTGGTTGCTATCCAAGATAAACTGGCAAGCATGTTAAAACAAGTAACTATCATCACATCATGAAAAGCATCACATCATCTAGCTTAGTTAGAAGCATGTTCAAGAGCACCAGATAAGTCAGCTCATAATGAAGCACGTGTCTAGATGTTTCCTTTAATAGGGTAGTCAGCCCAAAAAGGGGCACTTCCCTAAATCCCTCAAGATTAGCCCACAATGGGGCACCTTTGGAGCCATCATTTTCATAATAGGGTAGTCAGCCCAAAAAGGAGCACTTCCCTAGATCTCGCAAGGTTAGCCCATAGGGGGCACCTGTTGAGCCATCATTTTCATTTAGGTTAGTCAGCTCTTGGGGCACTTTCCTAAAAATTAATCCAAGGGTTAGTCAGCCCAATATGGGCACTTTCCCGAAAAAGCCTGTTCTCAGGGTCAGCTCATAAGGGCACCTTTTGAGACAGTTCTAGTTTAGGTTAGTCAGCTCTTGGGGCACTTTCCTAAAAATCAATCCAAGGGTTAGTCAGCCCAATATGGGCACTTTCCCGAAAAAGCCTGTTCTCAGGGTCAGCTCATAAGGGCACCTTTTGAGACAGTTCTAGTTTAGGTTAGTCAGCTCTTGGGGCACTTTCCTAAAAATCAATCCAAGGGTTAGTCAGCCCAATATGGGCACTTTCCCGAAAAAGCCTGTTCTCAGGGTCAGCTCATAAGGGCACCTTTTGAGACACTACCATAGGTTAGTCAGCCCAAGATGGGCACTTTCCTAAAATCTATTTTAAGGTTAGTCAGCCCAATATGGGCACTTTCCTAGATTCTCCCGATTAGTCAGCTCTTGGGGCACTTTTCGGAAACATCCTTCCCAAACAGTTGCTAGTCTAACAAGACGCTTCTGTCGACAGATAGCCAACTCATAAGGGCGCTTCCTAAGTAAATTTTCTTTCCAAGGTTGCAAGTCTGATAAGACGCTTCCTATCATCATTTCTCATATATTCCTACTCAATGCTTGAGATGTGTCTTGTCGCCAACTAGTTAGCCCATGAAGCACTTTTTGGAGAGGGGACATTACCTTGAATTGTTAGGAACATCTTCAACCGTAGGATTATCAGCTCTTGGGGCATTTTCCTACTAAAACCTAATTCAAGAGGTCAAAAATGGCGTCTTTTGTTTTGTCTTTGTAGTTAAGTTTTTCAAACTTTACCACAAAGAGGGGCAGCTGTAAACACCCCATTTTTGCCCTCAGAATCAACAATTCTCAATAATAATCATTTTTTCAATTTTTCCTAATTTTCCCAATTTTTCCTAATTTAGCATAAAATAATAAAAATGTTCAAAAAAATAAAAATAAATAGGAAAACACTTCAATTTTGAAAAATGATTTCAGAAATGGCAATAATAAATAATAAACAATTTTAAAAAAATTTTGGAATTTTCAAAAAATACAAAAAATAGAAAAATCGCATTGCATATATGCAATTTGCGAAAATAAAAAAAATCAGGAAAGTGGGCTAGCTCAGCTGGTCCGGACCATGGGCTAAGGCGCGCACAGGGGGTCGAGGTCTCGGGTTCGAATCGCGGAGGACGCAGTTTCCGCGTTTTGTAATTTTTCGACTTATCCAATGACACGTGGCAGCATCTGATTGGCTGGAAGAAACGCACGCGCCGGGTGCGTGATCATCCCTTACCTCGAGCCCGAGATCGCCGGCGAGAAGAAAAAATTCGTATTTCGGCCGTTTTGATCCGATTTTTTGCACGAATCCAACAGATCTTCAACGGAAATAAGATAAACACTATCTAATTGGAATCAAATCGCAACAAACCGTTGGATAGGCACGGATCGGAGTTAGTTTTTCAACCGAAAATCCGATCAGCTTCAATCGGAGGAAATCCGAGCTTATCCAGCTCAATTTCAGGTGCCTATAAATAGAGGAGGAGGTGAAGAAGCCAACACACAGATCAGAATTGCGAGAGAGAGAGAAAAGAGTGCAAATCGGAGGAAGTCCAAGCCGTGACCGCCGATCGGAGTTCAAACCACCGTAAGGAGACGTTCTGGGAGTAAACCGCCACCACCATCAGACTCAGCACCCTCGAGAAGCTAGGATTTGACACTTCACCCGCCGCAAAAGACCATCGGAACGCCGTGAATGAGCCAACCTCGCCGCCGTGTCCGACTGATCCGACCCGACCCGATTCGACCCGACTGACCCGACCCGCGCACCGACCCGGATCCAGGTAAGTCGGATTTTTCAGATTTTTTTTATTTTTATTTAATTAATTTTGTTTATTTATTTATTTCGAATTAATTAAGTAATTTATTATTTGTTATTTAGTTATTTATTTATATATTTAAGTGTTATTTTTAATAAATAGGAAAATGTAGAAATTAGATTTTTTTAGAATTTAATAATGTAGAAAAATAGTAATAAATAGATAAATAATAAAAATATATAAAAATAATAAAAAATTAGGAAAATAACCATAAATTTTAGATGTCAAATAGGATAGATAATAAACAAAAATTCCCAAAAAATCAAGAAAATCACAAAAATTCCCAAAAATCACGAAAATCAACAAAAATTCCCAAAAACCACAAAAATCCCCAAAAATTCTCAGAAATCACAAAAATAACAAAAAAAAATCATAAAAAATCATAAAAGATAAAAAAATAAGTTTTAACACTTAGAAAAATCATTTTCTTCAAATAAACTCAAAATTGATGTTTTCCCTCAAAATCATTTTCAAAAATCAAATTCAAAGTTTAAGCTTAGAATTTTTTTAGAAAAATCCCAAAAATTTTAAGAACATAAATCAAAAGAGTTTGCAAAATTAAAATTCATCAACAAATCTAAAAGTTTTCAAAAAAAGCGAACTACGACTTGTTTGATCCTGAGTAGCAGGTACGTAGGCACCCATTCGGGTCAACCCATAAAATAAATGAAAATTCCTTTTTTCTGAAATAAATTCAAAGACGTAACAAAAATTAACAGAAACACAATGAAACACATTTCTAAAGATGAACAATTTTAGGAGATTAGGTGGTAACCGCATAGGTTTTAATAGGTTAGCCTCCAGACTTAGAAACTCTGGTTTTCCCTTTTTTCTTCTCACAAAAACGAGAAGAGGAAATAACGACGACTAGTAGTCCAAATTAAGACTAATCCGCTCCTTTAGTCTTAATTCAATTTTCCCAACAACAGTTGGGTGGCGACTCCAAAAATCAAACGAAATTCCTAATTCAAGTCGAGGATCTAGATTAGATGAGCATAGGATTTAGTTTAGATCGGATTAGGAATGGGAATTCAAAAATTAGACTCGACAGCCGCTTCTACTGCCCCATTCATCTAAGGTTAGTAAGGAGTTGAATTTATGTGGCTTATGTGGAACTGTTGACACAAATATGTCATCGACTTGTTGTTGAGGTTGGTACCATTGTCGATGATAATTGATTTAGGAACTCCGTATCGAGCTATTATGTCCCTCTTCAGGAATCAAACTATTACCCCCTTTGTGACGCTAGAATATAAAGAAGCTTCTACCCACTTGGTGAAGTAATCAATGGCTACTAGTATGAATCAGTGACCACTAGAGGCTTTTGGAGTGATTGGGCAATGATGTCAATCCCCCACATGGAGAATGGCCATGGTGCAGACAACAAATGAAGTTCTTTAGGTGGGGCATTTATTCGGTTTGCATAAACTTAACACCAGTGACAGTGCTTGACATATTTGATGCAGTCTGATTCCATGGTTAGCTAATAGTAGCCCATTCTCATGATTTTTCAAGCCAACATGTGGCCGTTCATAGGAGGTCCACATACTCCTTCATGCACTTCTTTCATCAATTCACATGCCTCTTTTTCATCCACACATCTTAGCAAGGTGGTATCAGGTGATCTTTTATAAAGTACAGGCTCATTTAGTAAGAAATGACTCGCTAACCTTCTGAGTGTTCTTTGGTCATTTTTGCTAGCCATTTCGGGGTATTTGCTTTCTTGGAGGAAAGTTTTGATATCATAATACCAAGGCTTATAATCTTGCGCCTTTTCGATTACCAAACAGTAGGTAGGTTGATTTTCAATTTCTATTTTCAATGGTTGAACTTTGGCTCCCCCCGTTATCTGAATCATAGATGCTAGTGTGGCAAGGGCATCTGCAAACTGATTTTGAGTCCTCGGGATGTATGTGAAGGTGATTGCTTTGAATTCATCGATCAGTTCTATTAAATGTTGATGGTATGGTACCAAGTTTGGGTCTTTAGTTTTGTATTCCCCTCTTATTTGTAATACGATGAGTGAAGAATCTCCGTATACTTCTAATTTACGGATTTCTATGTGACAAGCCATTTTGAGGCCAGGGATGCACACCTCTTATTCCACAATATTATTAGTATATAGAAATGTGAGTCCCGTCGCTGAGGGGAATTGTGTTCCTTCTAGTGATATTAGTACTGCCCAATCCCACAACCGAATACATTGGCAGCTCTATCAAAGAATATCTTTCATTTAAGGCTTTGTTCTGTCCCGTAATCTTTTATTGGTTCGCCCTCCATTGTTGATATGTTTTCATCAAGGAATTGCGCTTGTGATTCTTGGAAATCTCTCTCAATTGGGTATTCCGCCAACTGATCGGCTAAAGATTGCCCTTTTATCGAATTTTGATTTATATATGTGATATCAAATTCTGATAAGAGCATCTGCCATTTAGAGATTCTCCCTAACAAAACGGGCTTCTTTGCCAAGTACTTTAGAGGATCGTGTCTTGTTAGTAACTCAATGTGATAGTAAAGGGTGTATTGTCTCAATCGATGCATGACCTAAATCAAAGCACAGCAAGTCCTCTCTATTTCGGAATACCTCTATTCCCTGTCAGTGAACTTCTTACTTAGATAATATATGAAATGTTCTCTCCCCTCTTCATCTTTTTGCCCCAGCATGTACCCCATGGATTCAAGGAGTATCATGAGATACAAGAACAAGGGTTTTCCTTGTTTTGGAACTATTAAGACTGGGGGATTTATGAGATAGTCTTTGATCATTCTGAATGCTTCTTCACATTCATCGTCCCATTCTACCACGACATTCTTTTTTAGCAGACGGAATAGTGGACGACATTTATCTGTGAGCTGTGAGATGAAACGGGCTATGTAATTCAACCTTCCATCAAACCTCTTACCTCTTTGATAGTGCGTGGAGAGGGCAGTTCCAGTATGGCCTTTACTTTGTTAGGGTCAATTTTGATACCTTCTCGACTTATGACAAACCCTAACAACTTGCCTGTTGTGACCCAAAAAATACACTTTTCCGAATTTAACTTGAGATAAAACTTTCTCAATCGCTTCAACAATTTCCTCATGATAACCGCATGGCTTTCTTCTCCTTTAGACTTGGTTATCATGTTGTCCACGTATACTTCCACCTCTCGATGCATCATGTCATGAAGTATTGCAACCATGGCTCTCTGATATGTTGCCCTAGCATTTTTCAAACCGAAAGGCATAACTTTATAACAGAAAGTTCCCCATGTTATGATAAAGGTTGTTTTAGTTTTATCTTCTTCAACCATTTTTATTTGATTATATCCTGAGAAAACATCCATAAATGAGAAGAGATGGTTCCCTGTGGTATTATCTACCAGGACGTTGATGTGAGGTAAAGGGAAGTTGTCTTTTGGCGTAGCTTGATTTAAGTCTTAGAAGTTTACGCATACTCGCATTTTTCCATTCTTTTTTAGAGCGAGGACTATATTTGCTACCTATTCTGGGTAGTCTAACACCTTAATGAATCCCACTTCTAGTAGCTTTTTGACTTCCTCTTTAATTTTTAGTAAGATGTCAAGCCTAAATCTTCGTAATTTATGTTTTTTAGGTTTGACATCTTCCCTCGTGGGAAGCTTGTGAACTACTATTGACTGGTCGAGTCTTAGCATGTCGCCATATGACCAAGCGAATACATCTACATATTCAGTTAACCGCTCGGTTATCTCACGCTTCTACTTGTCACTCAAATTGGCCCCAATCTTGAGGTTTTTGGGTTCCTCGACGCTCCATAGATTTACTATCTCCATCGGCTAGTAGATTGAAATTTTACTTTGTTTATGTTTTTACCAATTTTCTTGTATTATTTCGTGGTCAAGGACATCGCCTCCAACAGTTGACCCAACAGTATTGGAAATGACATCGATGTTTTCATTACTTACCTACGTGAAATGTCCCTAACGTTCGACGGTCGGGAATCTGTAGGTAAAGTGAAGCAAGAACATGTATGTATAAGCAAAAGAAATAAGCTACAATTCATTGAATCTGAAAAATAAAAATCACAATAAAAATCTGTTTAATACTTGTTCCATATCCTTGAGCTGACTAAATGCTATCAATAGGATAACAGAACCAATTGTTAAGAGCTAGATGCTGATTAGACGTGCGAGAGGCCGAGCCTTCATTGCTGACATCGGTTTCACTTATCTTTGGCTCTTGAATGGTAGTTACTTACTTGAATGATTGTTGGATGGGTGAAAAATGCATCAGGGTGTTGCTTAGCTTCTCTTTCTTTCTGCTTCTAATACCTCTTGATTGTGCCTCTTCTTGGGATGTAGGAACGTACCCTAGCCCAAACGTCCCTTGCTGTCCCTCCTTAAACTGATGGCCCTCCTTACTGGTTACTACACTCACTTCATTGAATATTTGGAGCCCAAAGTCTTCAAAATTGTCTTCCTTGATGTAAAGTATGGTTGTCTCTTTATAGATGGCATAATCTTGCTCTCCCAGTACGGTGATGATATGTCCATTCACTATGAACTTAACCTTTTGATGTAAACTTGAGGGTATAGCTCCAGCAGTATGTATCCACGGCCTTCCCAATAGTAGATTGAAAGACCTTAGAATGTCAAGGACTTGGAAGGAGATGTGGAATATCTGTGGACCAATTTCCACTGGCAAGCTGATTTCCCCCACTATTTCTCTTTTAGACCCATTGAAGGCCCTAACCACTATCGAACTTGGCTTGATGTTGCTTACATCGACTCCCAGCAGGTCAAGGGTGGCCAAAAGGGCATACGTTGAGGGAAGATCCATTGCCAATGAGTACTCTAAAGACAATTGTGTCATTGCATTTCACCACTATGAACAGTGGTTTTGTGTGTTGGTCTCCCTCTTCTCCTAGCTCTTTGAGAGAGACAGATATCTAGTCCATGGTGAAGATTAAATCTACAACATGTCTCAATTTCTCTATTACGATGCCTTCTGGTACCTTGATTTGTTTGAGTACTTTGAAGAGTGCTTTTCTATGAGGCTTAGACATTGTGAGGGGGCCCATAAGTGATATCTAGGTTGGAACCTTGTTGAGTTGTTCCATGATTTGGTATTCGCTTGCTTAGACCATTTTTGTAAAGGTAGAAAGCCCCTCTTCCTCTTTCTCCACCTCAGTGTTAGGCTCTTCGGTTGAGATCTTGTATTTAGGATCATAAATTCTCCTAGAGCGGGTGATTCCTCCTATGATGAGAGGTCTTTCCTGCTCGAGGGTCTGATAGTCGAATGGCGCTGCCTTATACCTCTCTAAGGGAATTGGGATATTAAATACATATTTCTTCTTCGGGATTTGCACCTTAGTAGCTTGTCCCTCGCAGTACCTTATGACTATCAGCTTTTGGTCCGATCTAATCATGTTTATGGACTCCTCTTTCTCCTTTGGTAGGTTGTCTTCTTTTTCAAACTCAAGCCCCCATCCACTAGGTGGCTTATACTCAGTTGAGGTGAGAGAGTAATTCACTAAATACTTAAACCTCCCATGCGATTCGCCTAGAGTACTGATTGTTGGGTCTCCAATTAACCACATTCTCTTGATCTGTGATTTAGGAGTTTTATCTTAGACTTGATGTGATCGCCTTTCTTGCTGCACTGTTATTCTTTCCTGTTTTTGGGACTCTTTTGATTTGGAGTCCGGCTCTTCGGATGTGATCATGTTGACGATGGGCTTATGGTTGGGCAACGAATTAGTGTTGACATTGGGTGCTGGTATGTTGACGAAGTCTAACTGTACTATTCTGGCGTCAATCAGATCTTGAATCTTATTTCGAAGCCTCCAACATCTGTCTATGGAATGCCCCTCTTGGCCCATACGGTAATCACACTTGAGGCTTGGGTCAAAATTCCTTGGCTTGTACTGGTCACTTAAGATCTCAAAGTTGATCAAATTATCGACTCATAGAAGAGCAAAAACCTAACTAAGCGGGATCAGTATCGGAGTGAACTGTCTCGTGACCTTAGGAGCCTGGGTGTGATTCATTGGTGATTGTTGGGTTAGGGCATTCTCGGTTTGAAATGTCATGTAGGAACCAACCCTGTCTACTCTGCCGGAGTTAACCGTGCTGACGGTAGATTCCTTAGCTTTGCTATCTCCTATGGGCCTCTGCAATGATGTGATTCTAAGAGGGTCTACTATCTGGAGTCTCCCTGTCATGATGGCATTCTCGATTTGGCACCCTGCTGCCACTACTTCTGCGAAACTGGACGACGCCTGGCCTACTAGATGTAAGAAGTAAGTTTTCTCTAGAGTGCTAACGAAGATGAATGTCAACTTTTTTTCAGAGATTGGGGTTGTTACTTTAGCAACTTGAGCTCTCCAGTGTTAGGCATACCCTTTGAAAGACTCGGTGTGTTTCTTTCGGAGACTTCCTAGATCCATCACCGAAGGGTTAACTTCAATGTTAAATTTTTATTGGTCATAAAATTCCAGAGCGAGTCTTTCCCAGGTGTTGACTTGGCTGAAGTCCAAGTGTGCATACTAGACGAGGGCAGGGCCTGTGAGGCTGTCTAGGAAGGTTTGGATCATGAGTTGGTCATACTGGGCATATTTGCTCATCTTTCGCACATACAGCCTTGAATGCATCTTGGGGCATCTAATGCTGCCATCTTTTTCAAACTCTAGGGTCTTAAACTTCTCTAGGTGCACCTCTTCCCCATATACCAGTAGGCTGGTGTTTCGTGCCTGCTCAAAACCGTCAGGCCCCTCTAGCGTCTTCATCTTGTCAGCTAGTTATTGGAAACATTTTCTCTCCATCTCCTTTTACCTATCTTCCATTTCCTTTTTTATATCGTCAGAGGTTAGGCCGAGATTGATTCTCGGTTCATACTCAAATGCTAGGTTGAGGTGGGAATTGATCTCCTCATACTCTAAAGGTTAACCCTCTACTGCCTTCCCCTTTCTGGCCCTTGAATGTTCTTCCTGAGTTGGTTGGGTGGTGTGAAGGAGGCCAATACACTCGGTCAGGAGGTGGACTTGAGAAGCCAACTGTTGGACCATTTGTTCTAGGGATACGATCCTAAGGTTCGAGGCCGTATCAGCGCTGGTGTTGTTGTAGTTGTCGCTGTTATTGCCACTATTTGCCATTTTGGTCTTTGAGCGGGTGTGGATTAGGCTTCTTGGATGGTTCGGTTGTTTGGGAGCTATCTTTGACACCCGGTATGCATGTTTCTTAGTTTGATGCGTGTAGCATATGGATGCTAAAAATAAAGGGCCAACAATTGATTAATGACATAATCCTAAAACTTTATTTTTATTAATATTGGAAACTTGGAGTTCGATACTTAAAATGTGAAAAAAAAAAAGAGAAAGAAAGTACAATGCTAATCTAGTTCCTAGTCCTCTTCTTTTTCTGCTACGTAAGCGCCGGTTTTCTGCTAATGATGGCTTCCAGCTCTTTAACTCTAGCTTGGGTCTTCTCCAGCTGAGCTTCCAAAGCCTTATTCCTTTGATCAAACTCTTTGAATCTGCCCTTCCAGATATCCTTTTTGTAGTCTGTAGCTTCAAAGTATACTTCCATCCGAGCCCTGACTTGTTCCAAGTAAGTTCTTAGCTTTTGACCTACTTTGTCTGGCTTGGGTTGGGTGTGTCGAGTTTAATTTTTGAATTCCCATTCCTAATCCGATCTAGACTAGACCCTATGCTCATCTAATGTAGATCCTCGACTTGAATTAGGAATTTCGTTTGATTTTTGGAGTCGCCACCCAACTGTTGTTGGGAAAAAAGTGAATTAAGACTAAAGGAGCGGATTAGTCTTAATTTAGACTACTAGTCGTCGTTATTTCCTCTTCTCGTTTTTGTGAGAAGAGAAAAAAGGAAAACCAGAGTTTCTAAGTCCGGAGGCTAACCTATTAAAACCTATACGGTTACCACCTAATCTCCTGAAATTGTTCATCTTTAGAAATGTGTTTCATTGTGTTTCTGTTAATTTTTGTTATGTCTTTGAATTTATTTCAGAAAAAGGATTTTTCATTTATTTTAAGGGTTGACCCGAATGGGTGCCTACGTACCTGCTATTCAGGATCAAACAAGCCGTAGTTCACTTTTCTGAAAACCTTAAGTTGGTTTGGTGAATTTTAATTTATGAAAACCTCTTTTAGTTTATGTTCTTACCATTTTTGGGATTTTTTTTTCTAAAAACTCTAAGCCTAAGCTTGATTTCATTTTGAAAATGATTTTTATAGGGATAACATCAATTTTGATTTATTTGATGAAAATGATTTCTCTAAGTGCTAAAACTTATTTATTTGTCTTTTATGATTTTTTTTTATGATTTTTTTTTATTTTTGTGATTTCTGAGAATTTTTGGGGATTTTTGTGGTTTTTGGGAATTTTTGTTGATTTTCGTGATTTTTGGGAATTTTTGTTGATTTTCATGATTTTTGGGAATTTTTGTGATTTTTGGGAATTTTTATTTATTATCTATCCTATTTGACATCTAAAATTTTATGATTTATTTTCCTAATTTATTATTTTTCTATATTTTTTTTATTTTTTTATTTTAATTTTTATTTTTTATTATTTTTCTACATTATTAAATTCTAGAAAAATCTAATTTCTACATTTTCCTATTTATTAAAAATAACACATAAATAAATAAATAACAAATAATTAATTAATTAATTCAGAATAAACAAAATTAATTAAATAAAAATAAAAAAATCCGGAAAATCCGACTTACCTAGATCCAGGTCGGTGCGCGGGTCGGGTCAGTCGGGTCGGGTCGGGTCGAATCGGGTCGGGTCGGATCGGTCGGACACGGCGGCGGGGTTGGCTCGTTCACGGCGTTCCGATGGTCTTTTGCGGCGAGTGAAGTGTCGAATCCTAGCTTCTTGAGGGTGCTGAATCCGATGGTGGTGGCGGTTTACTCCCAGAACGTCTCCTCGCGGTGGCTCAACTCCGATCGGCGGTCGCAACTTTGGGTTTCCTCCGATCTACACTCTTTTCTCTCTCTCTCTCGCAATTCTGATCTGTGTTCTTGCTTCTTCATCTCCTCCTCTATTTATAGGCGCTTGAAATCGAGCTGAATAAGCTCGGATTTCCTCCGATTGAAGCTGATCGGATTTTCGGTTGAAAAACCAACTCCGATTCGTGCCCATCCAACGATTTGTTGCGATTTGATTTTAATTAGATAATGTTTATCTTATCTTTATTGAAGATCTGTTGGATTTGTGCAAAAAAATTGAATCAAAACGGCCGAAATACGAATTTTTTCCTCGCCGGCGATCTCGGGCTCGAGGTAGGAGACGATCACGCGCCCGGTGCGTGCGCTTCCTCCAGCCAATCAGATGTCGCCACGTGTCCTGGGCAAATGAGAAAAATCGCAAAACGCGGAAACTGCTTCCCCCGCGTTTCGAACCTGCGACCTCGCACCCCGCACCGCGTCTTAGCCCATGGTCCGGACCAGCTGAGCTAGCCCACTTTCCTGTTTTTTCTAATTTCGCAAATTACATATATGCAATGCGATTTTCCTATTTTTTTGTATTTTTTGAAAATTCCAAATTTTATAAAAATTGTTTATTATTTATTATTGCTATTCCTGAAATCATTTTTCAAAATTGAAGTGTTTTCCTATTTATTTTTATTTTTTGAACATTTTTATTATTTTATGCTAAATTAGGGAAAAATTGGAAAAATTAGGAAAAATTGAAAATTGATTGTTATTGAAAATTATTGACTCCTAGGGCAAAAATGGGGTGTTTATAGGGTGACATCTAAGACTCGGTATGCCCTTTCTCCTATTTGATATAGCTGGTGGATCACGAAATCCCTGATGGCTCGATGTTTACCCACTTCTCCATCCAGGTCTCCGAGGTCTATGTTAGGGCTCTCGATTCGGGCTTCCCATAGGGCTTTGACCTCTACCAGTTTAGTAAACTTCTCGGCTACTAGCAGGCTTGGGTCCTGGTATTCGAATGTGATTCCCTCCAACAATGGCCTGTAAACTATGTCTTAGATGGTACCGAACTGACAGACCATCGAGTTTAGATGATAACCTATGCACCCACTGATACCAATTAGAGGAACAGCCTGAAGATTTCTGTAGCAACTTCATCTAACGGTTCAAAGAATGTCATTGGCACTGAAGCTCTTGAGTACTTTTACCCAATCATGGCTAGTAAGGTCATCAGGTAACTTTATCTTCTCTATGCGAGAGTCCACAAGGTCTACTTGTTGAACTAGTGATTTTCGGACCATGTTCAACCCGAAACATTTGAGATGGCTCATAAACCAAATCAGGATGAGGTTAATGTTTGAGCGGAGGATCCCATGGCCTTTCTTCTTGACAAAGTTTATGTTTCAAATCTATTCAGCCAGTAGAGTCGGGATATAAGATTTCCCTTCTAGGAATTGGGCCACCAGCTCTACAACTCTGTAATAGATATAAAAGATTCCGGTAAGGAAGAGTATGGTGGCAAACGTTGTCAAGATGAAAGCGTACACCCTTCTCTATTTGTAGCTTTTGGGATCCCCACATAATATATCCTTCCTGTTCCCATCATCATTATGGGCTATGAACCAAGCTTCTAACTCGTCTATCCGTATGCAATACCCGTTGCAGTTTGCCAAGGCCTGGTTGATTGCTGTCTTGCGAATACCCAACAATCTAGTGAAAATACCAGCCGACTCAGCCTCAAGATCCAGCACATATACCTTGCTGGTTAATGATGGGGCCTATAGAAATTAGGTGTATTCTTCTAAAGTGGGAGTGATCTCATGTGACCCAATAAAGAAAGCCATGGGCTCGATTTCCTATAGATGGAGGATGGCCCGAATCAGAGGTAGGTTCATTTCCATCTTCATCAGTGATAAGATGGGCCCTATCTTTTGCTGGATGAAGGCCTGTTCTTCAAGGTCATATAGAGTAAACCAATGGTCCAATACCAATTTTAGATCAAGAGGTTTCTAAACCCGAATTTCCTTACGAAGGAGGAGGTCAACTGTAGGACTAGCCATCTATTACAATAGAAATTTCTAATTACACAAAGTTTTTACAAAGTACAAATGATGCTATTACAAGTAGATGTATTTGAACTCCTGAAAAGGAACAAAAGAATTACATCATTAATCAATTGTCGGCCCATGCCTTCATGTATGCAGATGGGTGGGTTCCAACAAGTCCCTAAGCTCTATATCCTCCTACATTCTCGAAGAAATGGATCTCACGCCATATCGAAGCATTAAGTCGAATAGCCTAATCAACCTCAAACAGTGGTCATATCACTTTGCTCGAAACCTATACAATGGCAACGGCCTAAGTTTGACCGTATCTAATCACACGATTACATGCGTGCAGACTCAACATTATTAATAAGTAAACCGTAAACTTTATCAAATCCCTGAAAGGTTAGTGTCAGTAATATCTCACAGTATAATAGTTAAAAGATATTTGGAAATAGTGATTCAAAAGATTCAGGTGGCTAGCCTACCGGTTTGTCCCTAGTGGAGTCGCCATTCTATTAAGTCTAATTTTTTATTTTTCCATTTATATTCCTAATTCGATTTATACTAGACCCTATGCTCATCTAATATAAATCATCAACTTGAACTAGGAATTTTATTTTATTTGGAGTCGACACCCAACTAAAGTTGGGAAAAAATTACTAAATTATAACTAATTAAGTGGATTAATCTTAATTTGGACCACTAGTCAGTGAAATCTCCTCCTTTCATTTTCGTAAAAGAGGGAAAGAAAACCAGAGTTTTTAAGTTCGGAGGCTAACCTATTAAAACCTTAAAGTTACCACCTTACCCTTTTGAAATGTGAATCGTATTCTAATATCTTTTCCTTTTTTTATTGCTGTTTATTTTATGTTGTTATTTTATCATTATTTTCTTTTTTTATTCCATTTTATTTATTGATTAAAACAACTTATTTTAATTTGGAAAATGATTTTTTATTCTTTTTAGAGTTGCCCCATAAGGGTGCTGTCGAGTCTAATTTTTGAATTTTCCCATTCCTAATCCGATCTAGACTAGACCCTATGCTCATCTAATATAAATCCTCGACTTGAGTTAGAAACTTCATTTAATTTTGGAGTCGCCACCCAATTGTTGTTGGGAAAGATTAAATTAAGACTAAATGAGCGAATTAGTCTTAATTTAGACCACTAGTCGTCGTGATTTCCTCTTCTCGTTTTTGTGAAAAGAGGAAAAGGGAAAACCGGAGTTTCTAAGTTCGGAGGCTAACCTATTAAAACCTTACGGTTACCACCTAATCTCCTAAAATTATCTCTATCTAGAAATGTCTTTTATTTTGTTTTTATTGCTTTTTATTATGTTCTTGAATGAATTATTTAAAAATGATTTTTTATTTCATTTTATGGGTTGACCCGAATGGGTGCCTATGTACCTACTATTCAGGATCAAACAAGCCGTAATTCGCTTTTCTTGAAAACTTTAAGCGGGTTTGAGAATTTTAATTTTGAAATCTCTTTTTGTTTATGTTTTTACCATTTTTGGGATTTTTCTAAAAATCTAAACCTAAGCTTAATAATTTGATTTTTTGAAAATAATATTTTAAGAAAAACATCAATTTTGGATTTATTTGAGAAAATGCTTTTTCTAGGTGATAAAATTCATTTTTTCTATTTTTTCTTAATTTTTGAATTTTTATTAATTCTTTATTAATTTTTGTAATTTTTTATGATTTTTTTATGATTTTTATGATTCTTTTATTATTTTTATAATCTTTATGATTTTTCATGATTTTCAACATTTTTATTATTTTTATTAATTTTTGTGAATTTTTATTAAAAATTTTCCTTCTAGGTTATTATCTATCCTATTTTAAAATCTAAAGCTTTATTATCGTTTTTCTAATATTTTTATTATTTTCTACATTTTTTTTTATTTATTACTTTGATTATATATATATTTTTTTATATTATTTTTTTATTATTAAATCCTAAAAAATCTAATTTCTATTGTTTTTCTATTTATTGAAATATAAATAACACATAAGTAAATAAATAACTAAATAAATAACAAATTAATAAATAAATAAGCAAATTAATAAATCAATTCGGACTATAAAAAAAAAATCAGAAAATCCGGAAAATCCGACTTACCTGGATCTGGGTCGGTGCGCGGGTTAGGTCGGTCGAGTCGAATCGGGTCGGGTCGGATTGGTCGGACACGGCAGCGGGGAGTGCTCGTTGACAGCATTCCGGCGGCCTTTTGCAGCGGTTGAGGTGTCGAATCCTAGGTTATCGAGGGCGAGTGATGGGTGTCGAATCCAACAAAAATAAAACCTACTCCTAGACAATTATATGATTTGCATATAGTGGTGAGTAGGGTCGAATCCACAGAGATTGGTTAAATTTATTTCTATCCAAGGAGAATAAAAAGGAAAAGGAAAATGGGGGGTTTGGTTTGTGAATCGAATAAAGTTAAAACGAGATAAGAAAATTGAATATTGATAAAAGCCTAGCCAAAGGAATCAAGATAGTTTAATTCTAGGAATTGATCATCGATGCAAATGTTTTCTATTCTTAGTTCTAGATAAACTGGTTATGGTTATTAATAAGCTCTAACAACCTATCTCTCCTTACTTCCTCGATAACCTCAGACAAGCGCTTTGAATTATTTCTCTTATTGATTAAACAACCCTAGACAAGCGCTTAGGATTTAATCTATCAATAGCATTAAAATCTAGAGAGACCACCAATTCATGCCAGTAGATTATAAGATAACCTATTTAAACATGATCATACACCTCCATAACATGAATTCGATCATCTCTTTTATAACCAAACATGTTATTGTGTCACTAAGACTAGAACAATCAAACAATTACGGATTTGACGTGCTAGTTGACAATATATTAACTTGCTAATTGAGTAGAAAAGCTCTATTCATACCAATCAACAAAGATAATAATGACAAAACGAGCAGAAGATATATGAATACCCGAAAGCAAAGAATAGAATAAATACAAGTCAATTAGACCTCACAATTCGTGGAGAATTAAACATCTATGACCCTTTGGCAAGAAAAGTAGCTTAACTACTCATGTTCATCAATAAAACGAAAATAAAAAGTAAAGACATGATGAACCTGGTTGCCTGCTCTACCTCTAAGATGATCCAAGGTTCTTCAAGATCCAAAGATTCAAAAGTTAAAAGTTGTCATAACCCTCTAGGGTTGGTTCTATTTATATTGTTAGGAGGATAGCATGTGATCTTTTGCTAGCAAAATACGAAAATATCTTTCCTTTTCCAAGTAGATTTCGAGAAGTAAATGTTCGTCCGCCTGGCACGCCCTAACACACGGCCGTGGGTCAAGCCGTGCCATACTCTGTGCATATTCTTCAAGTCTTCATCCGCGCCCAGTGTGTACCACGGTTACAAACACAGCCAGATTTCAAGCTGTGCCTTCATCTGTGCATAATCTACAAGTCTTCATCCGTGTCCAGTGTGTGTGTACCACGGTTAGACCCACGGCTAGATTTCAAGTCGTGCCTTCATCTGGTTGATGTTCCACACTTTCTTCTCCTTGGCACGTCTAGCTTCCACCACGGCTCCAAGCACGGTTTCTCCCACGGCTTCCACCACGGCCATGCCCTAAGCCGTGTCTCTCTCTATTCAAAGTCCACATGTCTGTCTTTTTGTCCAATGTGTGGCACGGTTTGCGCCATGGCCGTGCCTCAAACCGTGCTTCCGATACACGGCCGTGTACTTCAACCGTGTATCTTCCTGTTGATTCAAAACCAAGTACACGGCCGTGTACTTCAATTACACGCCCATGTACTTCCCTCCGGCGGTGTAAATCCTTGTCTTTGAACCAAGTTGTAGATGGCTTCTCTAATTTACTTGAATTGGCATCTTTGACTCCATTTAACCTGATTTATCACGATGATAGAATTAGAGTACCATTTCCTTATGATTTCTATAAAATCAATAATAATTTAACACAATTTATACTATAAAGATTGAGTATAAAATGGCTCTATCAAATTCCCCCACACTTAAACTCTTGCTTGTCCTCAAACAATTGCATCAAATCAATTGAGAAATCTGTCATAGATTATACAAACTTTCTTTTCATCATTCCAAGCATCTATTCATTTGTAATTCATGACTTGTAATTTAATGTCTACTACTTCAACCAAACTGGTTTCCTGTGATCAAATTACTATGGACAAAATTCAATAGCTAATCTAAACAAAACAAACTTTAATCCTCATGTTTAGCAAAAGAATTTTTTATTCCAAAAGTAAATACTTAATCCACTAAGGAAAAACACCCAATTAAACTTCATTGGATATTATCAAGCATATAATCCTTGCAGTATAAAGTAAAAGCATATGGTATAAGCTCTTTGCTAGATATTCTCCCTTTTATACATCTTTGTTTTATTCAATGAATGTTCACATTCATGTTCTTTTGATTTATTCAAGCATCTATTTTGACGGGTTTTTGCCCGCTTCTTTTCATGAACTTTTGCCTTTTTCGCCCTTATTGTTATAGTGAGTTCATTGAGTCGGTAACATCCCGAGCTCATCACTCAAGTGACCGGGTTTTGAGATACCCCTATGGACTCTTCCTCACTCTAACATTCAAGTTTGAATACTCTTAACTCAATTTAGTTGAATCATTGGAGTAATGGCTATGCTTGATTTTTTTTTTTAAGTGTTATGATTACTTTACAAACAACTTCAAAGAGTATACAGTAGCTAATATAACCTAGAAGTAAACTTGTTTATTTTTCACTTAGGGACTCGACTTACTCTTAGACTTCCAATTCTAAAGCTAAATACAAGGTAAATTTGTTTCTTAAAGATTTCACTACTTAATTTTAACCATGTATTCTAATCACAGCAGTGGGTGAGTAAAGCATTTGAACAAGTCAATTTCACATTTTGTAGATGCTTATTATAACATTTAGTACAATCTCTAGATTTCATGATAATTTTGAAAAAATTTGGCTTAAAATTGCTTAAGGACAAACATTCAGAGTATAAGTTAGTTCTCTATTCTCTATATTTTATTATTCTCTCCCCCACACTTAGCTTGAACAGTGTCCTCACTGTTCCTAATTTAGCACAATTGAAAAGGAATTAACAACTTAAGGAACATTAGAGAATAAGAGAAAGGAAATACTGGTACTTCCCTGGTATTGGAGTTTTCCCCTTAAGCTTCTGGAAAGTGTCATTTGATTATGTGTATCCTTGCTGTAGCTGATCCAAAGAGTTCAAAACTACACTAAAATCAAAACAAACTAAACTAAAACAAAACAAAACTAAAACAAACCAAAACTAATGCAAAACAAAACTTTTTTTTTTTTTTTTACATGGGTTGCCTCCCATGAAGCGCCTTTCTTTAACATCTTTGGCTAGACGTTCTTGTCATCAATCACAATACTCGGGGTGAGTTAAACTGGTTTCTTCAATATTACATACTTGAAATCCTTCATAAAAAGGTTTCAAGCGATGACCATTGACTTTGAAGGTCTTACCAGTTTCAAGGCTTGCGATCTCAACTGCACCATGTGAAAATATGTTAGTGATAACAAAAGGACCAATCCACCGTGATTGTAGTTTGCCAGGAAACAATTTCAATCGAGAATGGTAAAGTAATACTTTTTGACCTACAGAAAAATTCTTTCGGGAAATCATTTGATCATGAAAATCCTTTGTTTTTTCCTTGTAGATTTTAGTACTCTCATAAGCTTCTCTTCGAATCTCCTCAAGTTCTTGTAATTGAAGTTTTCTGTGTTCACCCGCCTCATCCATTCGCATGTTACATTGTTTTACAGCCCAATACGCCTTATGTTCCAGCTCCACAGGGAGATGACATGGTTTGCCAAATATTAAACGGTAAGGAGACATACCTATAGGGGTCTTGTAAGCTGTCCGGTAGGCCCATAATGCATCCTCAAGTCTTGTGCTCCAGTCCTTCCTGCTTGGATTGACGGTTTTTTCCAGAATAGACTTGATTTCTCGATTTGAGACTTCTGCCAATCCATTGGTTTGAGGGTGGTATTTTTTTAGTAGAGTTTCCACTATCCTATTACAAAAGTGTGTGCCACGATCACTGATAAGAGCCTTTGGTGTCCCGAACCTAGCAAAAATATGAGATTTAACAAAATCCACAACAACTTTAGCATCATTAGTTCGAGTCGCTTTGGCTTCCACCCATTTTGAAACATAATCCACAGCAAGAAGGATGTAAACATTACCGAAGGAAGGAGGAAAAGGACCCATGAAATCAATACCCCATATATCAAATATTTCACAAGCAAGAATAGGGGTAAGTGGCATTTGATCTCTACGTCCTAAGTTCCCAATCTTTTGACATCGTTCACAAGACTTACAAAACATAAAAGAGTCACGAAACAATGTAGGCCAAAACAAACCACACCCTAATACCTTTTGAGCTGTCCTCTTAGGGCCAAAATGTCCACCACATGCATATGAGTAACAAAATTGCAAGACAGAAGGAATATCGTCTTGAGAAATACACCTTCTAATGATTTGATCAGCACAATGTTTCCACAAATATGGATCATCCCATACATAATACTTAGCATCACTTTTAATTTTATCTTTTTGAGCCCTAAACAAATCACTTGGTAGTGTCTTAGTAACCAAATAATTGACAATATCAGCATACCACGGAATTGTCTTTTGAATAGAAAAGAGATACTCATCTGGAAAATCATCTTGTATTTATGTGGACCCTTCACTGATAGGAATTCGATTGAGGTGGTCGGCAACTAAGTTTTCTGAGCCTTTCCTATCACGTATCTCCATATCGAACTCTTACAAGAGGAGTATCCATCGAATAAGTCTTGGTTTCGCCTCCTTCTTCGCGAGCAGGTATTTAAGAGCTGCATGATCAGAGTAAACAATTACCTTAGTACCAAGTAAATATGATCTGAATTTTTCTAATGCAAAAACAACAGCCAAGAGTTCTTTTTCCGTTGTGGAATAGTTGCATTGAGCATTATCCAAAGTTCTGGAAGCATAATAAATGGCATGAGAAGCTCTCCCAACTCTTTGGCCAAGAACTGCTCCAACTGCATAGTTGCTCGCATCACACATGATTTCAAAGGGAAGGGTCCAGTCGGGTGGTTGGATGATTGGAGCAGAAGTTAACTTGTCCCTCAGTGTGTCAAAAGCATTCTTGCAGGCCTCATCGAACTCAAATGTCACTTCTTTTTGTAGCAATCGACATAGGGGTTGAGTAATCTTGGAGAAATCCTTGATGAAGCGTCGATAGAATCCTACACTCCCAAGAAAAGACCGAATTTCCCGTACACTTACAAGGTAAGGTAAAGATTTAATCAGTTCTACCTTAGCTTTATCGACTTCAAGCCCCTTAGAAGATACTATATGGCCTAAAATGAGACTCTGTTCAACCATAAAGTGACATTTTTCATAATTCAACACTAGATTCTTATCTATACATCTTTGAAGCACTTTTGTAAGGTTAGTCAAACATGAATCAAAAGAATTACCATAGACGGTAAAGTCATCCATGAAAACTTCTATAATATTCTCCACATAATCTGAAAATATACTAACCATACATCTTTGGAATGTGGCTGGGGAATTGCAGAGCCCAAAAGGCATCCTTCAATACGCAAAAGTACCGAATGGACAAGTGAAAGTGGTCTTCTCTTGGTCTTCCGGTGCCACTGGAATTTGATGAAAACCTGAATAACCATCAAGACAACAATAGTGAGAATGGCCAGCCAAACGTTCAAGCATCTGATCAAGAAAAGGAAGAGGGAAGTGGTCCTTCCGAGTTGTCGCGTTTAACTTCCTGTAATCAACACAAACCCTCCATCCATTCTGAACCCAAGTAGGAATTAACTCACCATCGGAGTTTTCAATCACAGTTAAGCCTGTTTTTTTTTTTTTTGAACAACTTGGATCGGACTTACCCATTTGCTGTCGGAAATTGGATAGATCATACCTGCATCAAGAAGTTTCAAGATCTCTTTCTTAACTACCTCCATCATAGGTGGATTCAAACGACGCTGAACTTCCCTTGAAGGTTTGCAATTATCTTCCATCAAAATCTTGTGCATGCAGGTGGAGGGGCTTAATCATTTGATATCAGCTATGGACCATCCAATGGCTTCTTTGTACTCCCTCAACACCCGAATCAACTTTTCTTCTTCTAAAGTACTTAGCTTGTTGGAGACTATCACAGCAAGAGTCTCCTTTTCTCCTAAGAAAATATATTTTAGATGTTCGGGTAGGGGTTTTAATTCTAGCTTCGGTGCCTGCACAATAGAAGGAAGAAGTTTTGTGTTAGAAGGGGGTAAATGAATGTAGGACACATCATACCTGATAGGTTTTAATGATTCCAACTCCCAAATCTTGTCCTGCAAATCAGAGGATATTACAAACTTCTCCTTAAGAGTTGTCAATGCATGAATCGTAAGACTCTTATTAAGTACAACTTTCAACTCATCATCATCTATCAAATCAAATGTAGTATGTGTTAATGGGTCAATAACATCAACAACAAAAACGGGTGAGATGTCACCAAGATATTTCATGGCATCATAAATATTAAATTTAATCACTTCACCATCAAATTCCATAGTGAGGTTACCATCATGTACATCGATTTTTGTTCTAGATGTCTTAAGAAATGGTCTCCCTAATAATATCATCGATGAATTACGAAAATCATCATTTTCCATGTCAAGCACGTAAAAATCTGCGGGGAAAACCAAACCATTAACTTGTACTAAAACATCTTCTAGAACTCCCTCAGGATAAACATTGGACCTATCAGCAAGTTGAACAATAACGCCTGTTTCCTTTAGGGGGCCAACATTTAAACATTGATAAACAGACAAAGGCATAACATTGATTGAAGCGCCTAAATCACACATAGCTTTAGTGATTCCAAGGTTACCTATTTTGCAAGGAATAGTAAACATACCTGGATCCTTACATTTAGGAGGAAGCTTCTTTTGAAGAATAGCTGAAACATTCTCACCTACACTAATCTTTTCATTACCTTTCAGCTTTCTTTTGTTAGTGCACAATTCTTTTAGAAATTTAGCATAACGAGGTACTTGCTTAATAGCATCCAGCAAGGGAATGTTTACCTCAACTTTGCGAAAAGTGTCAAGAATCTCTTTTTCTTCAGCTTCATTCTTGGATTTTGCTAGTCTTGAAGGGAAAGGAGGTGCTGTTGTCATTACCTTTGGTGGTTCAATGAGGGGTCCTTTGATCTGATTGTTCTGCTGGCTTGGAGTTGGAGTTTCTTTCTCAGTCTCTTCCTCAGGATTAGTTCGGTGATCCTCCTCATTTGATCCCTGCAATTTCGTTCCACTTCTCAAGGTAATTGCATTAGCACTTTGCTTTGGATTTGTGACGGTTTGAGAAGGTAACTTACCTTGAGTTTCCAACCTATTTAGAGAAGAAGCAAGTTGACTTACCTGATTTTCCAAGTTGTGGATGCTCTGCTTTGTCTCATCCTGAAATTGTTTTGTATTAACGGCAAGTGATTTAACAATTTCCTCAAGGGACATACCTGAAGTGGAAGGAGCCTGTGATACTTGGTTTGATGGCTTGGGTTGGAATTGTTGGAAATGTTGAGGGTTATTGCCATATCGGAAGTTAGGATGATCCCTCCATCTGGGATTGTAAGTATTTGAATAGGGATCATACTTCCTCTGCGGTTGTCCTGGAAATCCGCCTACAGCATTGGCGTGTTCATGATTGTCATCTTGCAATGTGGAGCACATGTCGGTCGGATGACTAGGAGCAGCACAAATTCCACAAGCTTTCACCTGTTGGGTATTTCCAAGAGCTAGCTGCTGCACAAGGGAGGTAAGATTAGAAATTTGATGTTCAAGGTTAGACACATTTACCTCATTTACCTTCCTTGAAGACGTATCATGCCTATACCCAAATTGTTGCGAATTGGCAGCCATAATGGAGATCAATTCCCTAGCTTGACCAGGGGTTTTGTTTACTATGGCACCTCCACTTGCAACATCCATCATCTTTCTTTCCATCAGAAGTAGGCCCTCGTAGAAGTATTGGATAAGGAGTTGTTCAGATATCCCATGTTGTGGGCAGCTTGCACACAATTGCTTGAACCTCTCCCAATACTCATGAAGAGTCTCGGTGTCCCTTTGTTTTATACCACAAATTTCTCTTCTTATGCCAGCGGCTCTGGATGCGGGGAAGAATTTGTCCAAGAAGAGCCTTACCATATCTGTCCAAGTGGTGATAGAACCTGGAGGCAAATAAAACAACCAATCTTTAGCTTTAGTACTTAAAGAGAACGGAAAAGCACGTAGCTTGATTTGATCGTCGGTTATTCTTTGCGGCCTCATACTAGAACACACTATATGAAACTCTTTCAAATGCTTATGAGGATCTTCATTCTCAAGACCATGAAAGGTGGGTAGTAGATATATCAACCCAGATTTTAACTCGAATTCCACGGCTAGTTCGGGGTAGTGAATACAAAGTGGTTGTTGATTCACATCTGGCGTAGCCAACTCCCTTAAGGTTCTCTCGAGATTTGCCATGTCGTCCTCTTTTTCAAAATCAGACAAGTCCGATACTAAGTTCGGTCTAGTGGATGATCTAGCTTCTTGTCGCAACCTCTTTAGAGTCTTCTCAATCTCCGGATTATAAGTTAGTTCACCTGTCTGAGAAGAACGAATCATACAAGAATAGAAATAAATTTGACACCAATCCCCGGCAACAGCGCCAAAATTTGATGGGTGTCGAATCCAACAAAAATAAAACCTACTCCTAGACAATTATATGATTTGCATATAGTTGTGAGTAGGGTCGAATCCACAGATATTGGTTAAATTTATTTCTATCCAAAGAGAATAAAAAGGAAAAGGAAAATGGGGGGTTTGGTTTGTGAATCGAATAAAGTTAAAACGAGATAAGAAAATTGAATATTGATAAAAGCCTAGCCAAAGGAATCAAGATAGTTTAATTCTAGGAATTGATCATCAATGCAAATGTTTTCTATTCTTAGTTCTAGATAAACTGGTTATGGTTATTAACAAGCTCTAACAACCTATCTCTCCTTACTTCCTCGATAACCTCAGACAAGCGCTTTGAATTATTTCTCTTATTGATTATACAACCCTAGACAAGCGCTTAGGATTTAATCTATCAATAGCATTAAAATCTAGAGAGACCACCAATTCATGCCAGTAGATTATAAGATAAACTATTTAAACATGATCATACACCTCCATAACATGAATTCGATCATCTCTTTTATAACCAAACATGTTATTGCGTCACTAAGACTAGAACAATCAAACAATTACGGATTTGACGTGCTAGTTGACAATATATTAACTTGCTAATTGAGTAGAAGAGCTCTATTCATACCAATCAACAAAGATAATAACGACAAAACGAGCAGAAGATATATGAATACCCGAAAGCAAAGAATAGAATAAATACAAGTCAATTAGACCTCACAATTCGTGGAGAATTAAACATCTATGACCCTTTGGCAAGAAAAGTAGCTTAGCTACTCATGTTCATCAATAAAACGAAAATAAAAAGTAAAGACATGATGAACCCGGTTGCCTGCTCTGCCTCCAAGATGATCCAAGGTTCTTCAAGATCCAAAGATTCAAAAGTTAAAAGTTGTCCTAACCCTCTAGGTTTGGTTCTATTTATATTGTTAGGGGGATAGCATGTGATCTTTTGCTAGCAAGATACGAAAATATCTTTCCTTTTCCAAGTAGATTTCGAGAAGTAAATGTTCGTCCGCCTGGCACGCCCTAACACACGGCCGTGGGTCAAGCTGTGCCATACTCTGTGCATATTCTTCAAGTCTTCATCCGCGCCCAGTGTATACCACGGTTACAAACACGGCCAGATTTCAAGTCGTGCCTTCATCTGTGCATAATCTACAAGTCTTCATCCGTGTCCAGTGTGTACCACGGTTAGACCCACGGCTAGATTTCAAGCCGTGCCTTCATCTGGTTGATGTTCCACACTTTCTTCTCCTTGGCACATCTAGCTTCCACTACGGCTCCAAACACGGTTTCTCCCACGGCTTCCACCACGGCCGTGCCCTAAACCGTGTCTCTCTCTGTTCAAAGTCCACATGTCCGTCTTCTTGTCCAGTGTGTGGCACGGTTTGCGCCATGGCCGTGCCTCAAACTGTGCTCCCGATACACGACCGTGTACTTCAACCGTGTATCTTCCTGTTGATTCAAAACCAAGTACACGGCCGTGTATTTCAATTACACGCCCATGTACTTCCCTCCGGCGGTGTAAATCCTTGTCTTTGAACCAAGTTGTAGATGGCTTCTCTAATTTACTTGAATTGGCATCTTTGACTCCATTTAACCTGATTTATCACGATGATAGAATTAGAGTACCATTTCCTTATGATTTCTATAAAATCAATAATAATTTAACACAATTTATACTATAAAGATTGAGTATAAATGGCTCTATCAGTGAGGAATCCAATGGTGGCGGTGATTTGCTCCAGAAACACCTCCTGGTGGTTGCCCAACTCCTGATCGGCGGTCGCGGCTTCGAACTCCTCCGGTGGACTTCGATTCTCTCTTTTCTCTCACTTTCTCTCGCTTTTGATCTGTCATCTGGCTTCCTCACTTCACCTTCTATTTATAGGCTTTCGAAATCGAGCTAGATAAGCTCGAATTTCCACCGATCGAAGCAAATCGGATTTGCGATTAAACAAACCAACTCCGATTCATGTAAATCCTTCGATTTGATTCCAATTGGATGATGTTTATCTCAATTTTGTTGAAGATCTGTTGGATTTGTGCAAAAAATCGAATCGAAACGGCCGAAATTCGAATTTTTCTCCTCGCCGGTGATCTCGGACCGAGGTTGAAGACGATCACGCGCCCGGCGAGTGCGTTCGCTCCAACCAATCAAATGCTACCACGTGTCCTGGGTAAATGAAAAATTTGCAAAACACGGAATCTACTCCCCCCGCGTTTCGAACCCCTGACCTCGCACCCGCCTGACCATGACTCGGACCAGCTGAGCTAGCCCATTTTCCTGATTTTGTCTATTTTGCAAATTGCATATATGCAATGCAATTTTTTTATTTTTTTGTATTTTTTGAAATTTCAAAAATTTGTAAAAATTATTTATTCCTTATTATTGCCATTTCTGAAATCATTTTTCAAAATTGATGTGTTTTCCTATTTATTTTTATTTTTTTGAATATTTTTCCTATTTTTGCCAAATTAGAAAAAAATTGGAAATTGATTATTATTGATCCTTAGGGAAAAAATGGGGTGTTTACAGGTGCTTATGTATCTGTTATTCAGGATCAACCAAGCCGTAGTTCACTTTTTATAAAAGCTTTAGTGGATTAGTTTAAGTTTTAATTATGAAAATACCTCGAATTTACGTTCTTTACCATTTTACATATTTTGGAAAAATCTAAGCCTAAGCTTTATTATTTTAATTTTTTGAAAAATTTTGATTTAAGAAAAACCAATTTTAGATTTATTTTTTATTTTTTAAAGAAATTTTTCTAAGTGATAAAAATTATTTTTATATCCCTATTATTAATCTACCTCTATTTAATCCTACTTTTAATCATTATTATTTTTATTATTTTATTTTTTATCCTTCTTTATTATATATTATCTATTTTTTATTTTTTATTTTATTTTTTTATTTTTATCTATTTTTTTGTATTATCTTCACTATTTTTCAACATTTTTATTATTTTATAATTTTTTAAATATTTTTTATTTCATTTTAAACTAAACATTAAAAAAACTAATATAAATTCTAACAGTTTTCCTACTATTATTTTTATTATATTTTTTATTTTTGAATTATAAATAAATAAATAAACAAATAAATAAATAAAACACAAAATAAATAAAAAGAATGGAAAAACTCGACTTACCTAGGTCCGGGCATGGTTCGCAAGTTGGGTCCAATCGAGTTGAATTGGGTCGAATCGGGTGGCAGTCAGAGATCCTTCGACGACGGTGCTCCGGCGGTTCTTTCGAGCTTTTGAAGGCAGTTTCCTAGCTTTTAGGGGGTGTCGAAGCTAATGGTGGCGGTGGATTTCTTCAAAAACCTTTCCAAGTGGTGGTTCAGAGGGTGGTGATCAGTGGTCGCGGCTTGGAAACTCCGACGGCTCTCGAAACTTTTGATTTTTCACTCTTTTCTCACTTTTGATCCATGCCTTTGCTTCCCCACATCGTGCTCTATTTATTAGCACCGGAAATCGAGTTAGATACTCGTATTTTCTCCGATTGGGACGAATCGGATTTGCGGTTGAAACCCATCTTCGATTTACTCTTGATTCGTGTAAATCTTTGATTTTGTTGCGATTTGATTCCAATTGAATGATATTTATCTTATTTTAGTTAAAGATTTAGTGGATTTGTGCAAAAAAAATCGCATTAAAACGTCCGGATTTGGATTTTCCTGTGTTGGTGCCGATCTCAGATAGAGGTAGGAGATGAACATGCGCCTTGGACATGCACCTATGTTGTCTAATCAGCTGCTGACACGTGGCCTAGGGAAAAGAAAAAATTGCAAATGCATCCCCCACGATTCGAACTCGCAATCGAGTTGGCTATGGTTTGGATGATTAAGGGCAAAAATAAAGTATTTACATTAATAAATTGTTTTACTTGAAGCAAACAGACCCAAGATGGTTTTGAATCTTTACTATTAGGTAATATCTTAAGTTATAAGTAATTTAAAAAGAAAAAAAAAAGAAAAAAGGGATGAGTGCCCCATTATAAAGGCTGTTGGCTTTGAGGACCAGCAATTCTAAATATTCGAGCAGAATCTCAAGGTTAAGTCGCTTTCTAACTTTAGTTTTGAACTGGTTTTGACTGATTTATCTCTTTATTTTTTTTTTTGAAATTTTGAGAACAGTCAATATCACCGTGGAATAGTGTCGATTCACAATTCCATTTGAGGTCGGTACGAACCGGCTCGTGACAAGTTCTATCACTCTTTCTTTGTTTATCAATCAATAGAAAAAGAATAGCTTTTGGCCTTTATGACTCAATTATTGGACTGAGAACATGACCGATAGCATTTATTGGCATTGGCTGCCATCAAAATCCGCCACAACTAGGATCTCTAATCACTGGCATTCACATTCTCAAAAGGAAGGACGCACAACATCATTCCCCGTTCCTATTGAGTTTTTGCTTTAATCCTATTCTAGTATAGTTGTTAGTTGGCTAGTGAAAGTTCTCATTTAATGAATAATTATAACTTTTATATTAGTAATTTATATTATATTAAGAAAAAAGGAAAATTTTTCAAATAGGGAAATCCATTATTACGTTATTAAAATAAAGAATATAACATGAAATAATTCAAATAAAGGATCTATTATTACGTTGTTATAAATAATAACAGATCATTTGTTCAAACTATTAGCACATTTGTGAGATAATAAAAAATTTTCTATTTGAACTAATTAGTATAATATTGATAATTTATTTTAACTACTTAAAATTTTAATTATTTATATTAATCACTTAGTATAATATTAATTTTCTATTTAACTATTTAAAAATTCGATCATTTACTTGAATTTAACCCTAAACATTGATCCCCTTATTTGTAATTTTTCTTTAACAATATAGGACTCATCGATTAGGAATTTAGACTACATTGAGAAAAAAAAAAAAAAAAGGAAAACTTCCATCCTTCTTATTATTTCTACAAGGGGTAAGTGGAACCAACTATCTTGGAAAATTAGATTTATATGATCACATATTTAATCTTCAAAAAATTAATATTATTAAATTCATGTAATACATGAAAATTTTAATTATTTATTTATTTATTTATGTAATATAGGTGTTATTATAAAAAGCTAAAGATGAGAATAGAATTTTATAAAATTCGAGAGGCAATTTGGTCATTTCACATAGAGAATAGAAAAACCACAAAATTAACCTAGAGAGTCTCATTGGTCATTCTGAGCAATGAAACAGAACCATAGAAGACAGACACTCCCTATGAGAAACCCTAAGATGACGAAAGGAAAAAAGAGTGACTGAATTCCAAAGATAAAAGGTAAGGGATTCTATAAGAATTGCAAATTAGGATTAATGAAATTCGAAATTTATAAGTATCGCATGTTTATACAGAACACGAAGTTTAAGAAAGAACAATAAGAGAATGAGAATCAACAACTCGAGATTTGCGATTTGTGGAAATTGAAGTAAATACACAAATCTATGTAATTTAATTGTAATTACGTATTTTAGGGATTCAATTGAGCTTAGGAATATATAGGATTGAGTTTTAGAGGAATTGAAGTAAAAGAATTAGGGTTTGTAAATATTGTCGATGGTAGCACGACCTACCAACACGGTCGTGTTTCGATCGTGTTAAAATGAAAAGGTATACCGAGAGATACACAACGTCCTAACACAGTTATGTTTCGACCGTATTGAGTTAAAGGCAACATGGCCTCCCAATACGGTCGTGTTTAGACCGTATTGAGTATGAAAGATGCACCAAGAGATATATGGCCTCTTAACACAATCGTATTTTGACCATGTTGAGTCAATAATAACACGACCTCTTAACACGGTCTTGTTCCAACTGTGTTTAAACCAATTTTTACACCGAAAGATATACGACCCTTAACACGGTCGTGCTTCAGCCTGTGTTGAGCAATAATCCCCAACATGACCGTGTAACATAATTATATATTCATTTAACTTCAAATTAAACTAATTTCTACGCAACCAAGATAGGTAGTAGGACCCTAAAGAAATCAAGAAATAGTATTAAGAGAAATAAGAGAATGATATTGATTTAAGATGAAGAACTAAGAAGAACTTGTTAATTTAACAAATTTCAACTTAGCTTACGTCTAAGACCGGAAAGTGCTTAAGATTAAGATTCAAGGTACGTGTAACTTATGTGTTGTTCTATATTTGCTTAAGTTAGTACATGTATTGAAATTGATTAAGTTGAACGATTTGGCTTAAGTGTTTAAGTGATATGTTGTTTGTGCTTAGCTCGGCTTAGGGGCCCGTAGTGACAGATCCCTAAGGAGCACCCCCAATGATCCTTGTGTGACGTTGTCCCTAGTGGAGTTGTGCTTAGAAATGATTTAGGTTAAATACTGCTTAAGTGGACATAAGTGTAGGGCCTATAATGGCAGTTCTCATCACTAGGTTTAAGTGTACATAGGTATCGGGCCTGTAGTGACAGTTCCCATCACTAAGTTTAAAATTTAAGTGGACATGGGTGTAGGAATCATAATAACAGTTCCCATCACCAAGTTTAAGGTTTAAGTGTACGTAGGTATGGGGTTTGTGAAACCCGTAATAGCAGTTCCCATCACCAAGTTTAAGGATTAAGAGATAATGGGTAAGGGCCTATAGTGCCAGTTCCCATCACCAAGTCATGCTCCAATGTATTAAGTATATTAAGGGGGTCATGAGTACCATGTTATTTGCTTGTAGACATAAATTATATTAAGAAATGATTGTCTATGTTTAAGCTTTACATGATGTATGTGATACTTGTTTATATTTGTTCATGCATATGTGTTTATGTTATACGTATTGGGCATTAGCTCACCCTTCGGGGAATCATTTTTAGGTGTAAGTGTTGAGGAAGATGAGAACCTTGAAGATAACTTGGGTTTGGGTGAACCATAGAAAGAGGAAGATGAAGATTACCATTACTATTATGGTGATTAAGTTTTGAGAGAATTATTTTATTAGACTATGATAGACATTATCTTTTGAAAATGTTATTTTTGTTGTTTAAAGACTTCCGCTACTTTAGATAATTGATATGGTTTAAGTTATCATTGGAATTTTGAGAATATATGAAATGTCTTTATGTAAGAATTATAGGCTAAAATGTATCAGAGTTATTTTAGAGCCTAAATGTGTTCTTATGAGATAAGGACACGTAGCAAGCAGTAGTGCGGCCCAAATTTTGGGGTATCACAGTTTTAGTATAAAGTATGTATAGTTGTTGGATGGATAGTCAAAATTCCCATCATTTCAAGAAGAAATAAAACTCTTTGTTTAAGAATTTAGACTAAAATGACAAAAAAAAAGAGAGAGAGAGAGAGAGAGAGCAAAACTTCCATTCCTCTTATTTTTCTATGTGGGGTATGTGCAAACAACTATTTAGGGTAAACGCGATTTGATTTAGTACAATTCACCTCTTTGAATCAAACCAAACTTAATATTACAGTTTGTTTGTAATTTTTTTAATCTAAAAAAAAAGGTTTGATTTACTGTTTAAACTAAGAATCTAAAAATATTTAGAAGAAATAATAAGGAGGTACCATTTTTCATATCCTATATAATCCATTAAGGCACTACATATTGGAAATAACTACTAAATCATGCTATGATTTAGTTAGTGCTTTAGAAGTTAAATAGAGTGCAAATTAACATGAGAAATATACAAGGGAATCATTCATCACTTATTTCCAAAATCCACAAAATACAAACAAAATATTTAGAATAACTAGCACATTTTTATTTAAAAGTAAAAACACAAAAATATTGACAAAAGAAATTCATATTATTTGGAAAAGGGCATTATCATCAAATTATTGCAACTTTTTTTTTTCTTTTTTAATTACCATGGTTCGATTCAATTTGAAATGGTTTGGTTCAAATTGAAACAATTTGATTTAGTTTATAATTTTTTCAAATCTAAAAGAAACAATTTGGTTTAATTCATAATTTTTTCAAACCTAAAAAATTGTTTTAATCTAATTCACGGTTTGGTCAGTTTTTCTTGCCAACCCTAATAATTGTTAGTGAGGTAATCGAAATTCCCATTTCATGAAGAAATAGAACTCCATACTTAGCAATTTTGAGTACATTTAAAAACAAGAAAACTTCCACCCCTCTTATTTTTCTATGTGGTATAAATGCAACCAACCATCTTGAAAAATTAGATTTTTGATGTCACATCTCTAAACTCTCAAAAGATAATTTTATCCAATTCTAATTTAAAACTCATCATTAGGTTTCTTATTGAGTTTTTCTTTAGTCTTATTCTAGTATAAATAATGTATTATTATTAGTTAGGTAGCCACCATTTCACAAGGAGAAAAAATTCTTAGATTAGGAATGTTTTTCTTTAGTCTTATTCTAGTATAAATAATGTATTATTGTTAGTTAGGTAGTCACCATTTCACAAGGAAATGAAACTCTTCGGTTAGGAATGTACACTATATTAATTAAAAAAAAAAGGAAAACTTCCATCCTTCTTATTATTATTATTTTTTATATGGGGTAAGTATGACTAATCATCCTAAAAAATTATATTTGTCTATTCACATCCTTAAACTCCAAGAAAATAATTTTTATGAGGTACTAATTTAAAATCCCCCATGAGGTTTGCTATTGAGTTTTGTTTATTCCGGTACAAATGATATATAGTAATTAATTGAGTCTTCAAAATTCCCACTTCATGAAGAAATAGAACTTGTTGGTTAGAAATTTGAACTACATTAAGATAAAAGGATAGCTTCCATCCTTCATCAAATTATTCCCACTTCATTCTAGAAATTTGAACTACATTGAGATAAAAGGATGGTTTAAAGATGTATATGAACAGTTCTAATTATTATTAGTACAACCAACCATCCTAAAAAATTAGATTTGTTCATATACAGATTTAAACTCTAAAAAATAATTATATCAAATTCTATTTAAAAAAATTCCCCTATGGTTTTCCTCTCAATTGCTTTAGCCTATTCTAGTATAATTAGTGTATAGTTGTTTGTTGGGTAGTCAAAATTGCTATTTCATGAAGAAATAGAACTGTTCATTAGGAATTTAGATTACATTGAGGAAAAAAAGAAAAGAAAAGAAAAGAAAAGAAAGAAAGAAAACTTCCACCACTCTTATTTTTTGACTTGAGATATGTTCAACCATCCATCTTGGAAAATTAGATTTATACTTTCACTTCGTTAAACTCTAAAATATATATATCTTATTCTAATTTTAAATTCACCATTGGGTTTCTTATTAAGTTTTGCTTTTGCCCTATTCTATTATAAATAATGTAAGGTTGTTAGTTGGGTAGTCAAAATTCCTATTTCATGAAGAAATAAAACTCCTTGATTAAGGACTTAGACTGCATTGAGAGAAAATGGAAAGTTCCCGTTCCTCATATTTTTCCATGAGAGCTAAGTGTGACCAACCATCATGGAAAATTAGATTTGTGCATTCATATCTTTTGACTCCCAAAAAATAAGTTTATCTAATTCTAATTAAAAATTTCCCAATGAATACTATTCTAATATAAGTGATATACAATTGTTAGTTGAGTAGTCAAAATTCCCTTTTCATGAAGAAATAGAACCCTTTAAATAGAAATTTAGTCTACATTAAGTAACAAGTAAAACTTCCATCCCTCTTATTTTCCTATGTGGGAGTAAGTGCCATCATCCATTCCAAAAATTAAATATAAATGTTTACATCTTTAAACTCCTACAAAATAATTTTATCATATTCTAATTTATAATTCCTCATTGAGTTTCCTACTGAGTTTTGCTTTGGTACTATTCTAGTATATATAATGCATAGTTGTTAGTTGACCAATCAAAATTTCCAATTTTTTTAAGAAATAAGGCTTCAAGAATTTGGACTACATTGAGGAAAAAATATATATATGAAAACTTGCATCTCACAACAATTAAAAATTAGATTTGTGAGTTCACATTCAACAAACAAAATTCATAATGCACATTTTTTAAGTTAGGAGAGGTAACATCGCTTTCCAGAATTTCATGGGATGCTCCCTAATCACAATAATCAAGGCGTTAACATTGCACTTAGCCCTTCCGCTTTTTCCAAATTTTGAATACAAAGTAAACGAAATTTGAATGCCTGCGAGGATCTTGCATTCGATTGTGCTATCCGTAAACAGTCTTGTGTTCTAATAAAATTAGTATAAATTTATTTACCATATGAAAAAGAAAGAAAGAAGATTATTTTTGTATATATTGCATAATTTATTCTTTATAGAATTATTCTGTTAGTGTTAGTACTAATAAGGATTTAATGTAATAGAAATGGAATAGAGGTATAATAAATGGGCATGCATATTACCTTTTTCATTTGTTAATCTTAATTAATAAAAAATTAGTTTGAACATTGAATAGTTTATTTATGGATGGAAGTAATGAATAACTATTCAATATTTTTTTATTATAAACTTAAGATACAATTAAACACCATAATAGTTTTTCCATAAAAAATAAAGAAAGAGTAGCCACACTATTAAGGTACATTATTATATAAACAAGTCTCTTAATCATACTCTACATCTGTTTAACACATTCAAATAATAATATTATCTTATATTATTCATGGATAGGGATGCTATTGGTTGGGTTATTATGGAGTACTTGATCCACTCGATGCCCTAATTATTCTATAGGGGTTTAGGACAAGTTTAGGTATTATTTTAAAACTCTATAGGATTTTGAGTTAAAAAAAAAATCGATGGTAGAACCCCACCTAATAAAAAATGTTAAGTAATAATACTTTTAAACTCAATTTTCTTTTTTTTTTTTTTGGCCAAATTTCAAAAGTTAACACTATAACCTATCACATAACACTTAAGCTATAATGAGTTGAACTTCAATTAATTTTGATGAATGTTTAGGAAAAAGATGAGATAAACTTTAGTTAACTTTTGAAATTTTGTAAATTATGTCATAAATTTGAAGGAATATATGATTGATTAGTTGAACTTTATTTAATTTAGAATTTAAATGAATATCTATATATTATATTGAACTCCTTATTATAGTAGCTTTCAAGTATAATTTAATAAAATTCATTTTATTAAACTTTAAATTTTCAAGTGTGATTCAATAATATCTGTAAGAGATTATTTTATGAGAATTGCAAATACAAGTGTTCATTTTTAATACAATTATTCTCCTTTGCTCAATTTATGCCATCATATAACAAATTATCACTTTAATCTTAGTATGATTTTATGAATAGCAAAAACAACTTCTAAAAGTCTTAATAACATCTTATTTATTTATTTATATGAATAGCAAAAACAACTTCTGAAAGTCTTAATAACATCTTATTTATTTATTTATTTCACTTTCACATGAAGATATTTTGCATTAATTGTAGGGTTAAGTTGACAAGTTAGGTCGTGGATTTATAATACCTTTGACGAGGCGGTTTTTAGGTGTCAAATAAAAACCTTATAAGGTTTTTGAGCAGGTTATGGGTAACCTTACAATCTAATGGGTCAATTTTGGATTTTCAAAAACCCATCCTAAACCCACACTTGTAGCATCCTTATTCATGTATTAAAGTATCGAGTAGAAACCCTAAATTAAACCAAAAAAAGAAAAAAGAAAACCAAAATATTTTTTCCCACCATCATTTGTCTCTCTTATCTCTCTTTTGTCATTATTGAAAAAAAAAAAATTAGCCATCAGCCACTATGAAACACCCCTCTACCACTATTAACCCAACACATTGCACTTAACCACCTCCATCTCTCCCTTACTCATCACCCTCACCATTAACCTTCCTTAACTACTGCTACACCATAATCCAACGGCCACCATAGAGCACCGCTCTTCCACCAACAACCCAATAATAGTGAACCCAACCACCTTCATCTCTCCCTCTCTCCTTACCCCCACTAATCCTAACTTGAACACCACCTACTTCTCTCTAGAAACCCTAACCACCCAAAAGGCATGTGGAACGCAATAAAGCTCATCTAATAACCTAAGGTTTTACCTAGCGAGAGGGTATAAACTATACATAAACATTCGATCATGTTATTAAACCCACCATTATACATTATTCACTTTGTCTTGTCTCATATTGTCTCCTTTAAATGGGAGGTTTGTTAGTTTGACATCAAGAATGTCTTCCTTCACCATCATCTCATGAAGACAATCTTCATAAAACAACCTTCTTATTTTGTCCATCGTCATTATCCCCACCATGTGTGTAAATTGCAAATATCTCTCTATAACTTAAAATAGGCTCCTTAAGCCTAATTCCATCACTTTAGCAATTTTCCAATACACTTAGGGTTTAAACAGAGTAAAGTTGACATGTTAATGTTTATCTTCACTAAGGGCTTTGAAATCGTGGTTCTTCTCCTTTATGTTAATAACATTATCTTCATTGATATTAGCACTTCTCCTCTTTGTCGTTTTATTTCAACTTTTTTTTTTTTTTGGTCAATTTTCCATGAAAGATCTTGGTGTTCTCCTCTTCATCCTTGGCATTTGTGTTACTCACACTGCTTATGGCAATTCACTCAAGCTAATGTCAATTTATCCATGATCTCCTCAAATGTCACTACATGCATTTCTCTAAACTGGCCAAAACAATACCCTCTTGACGCAGAATCATCTCAATATCCATGGTTTTTCCCTACTACCAAACCCCACTGCATATTGTGATATTGTTAGTGCACTACAATATATCACAATTATCCAACCAAATATCAACTTTGCAATAAATTAGCAAAGTTAATACATGCATTAGCCATCCACACACCACATGTAGGTAACAAAACGTTCATTACCTTCAAAGTACACCAACATTGGGTCTTCCCATTAATCACGCATCCCATACTCCTCTGACCACCATTACTAATGTTGTATAAGTTGGTTGTCCTGATACTCATTGCTTCACCATAAGATTATGCCATCTCCTAGTGAATTTGTAACGCTTCGAAACCCAGCCCGTGCTACTACTCGCCACGTGTCCTTATCACACAAGAACACATTAAGACTCTAGTTAACTCCGATACCTCTTAATCTTACAATTCCTGCAAATCTCCATTCATTATCTACAATAATGGCATCACAATATAAAAACATTTCAATCTATCATTCAACCTTGAAACCAATTTAACATAAATCCATAACGAATATCTAATGTAACGAAAGTCTATAAAATTCCAATTACATATTCTCTAGAAAAACCACTATTTGTTCCAATCAAATAACAAAGTCATTCTAAGTTCTACTCTTCATAATAGTAGTGATAATCATCCTCTTCCTCCCTTCCTCATTCATTTACTTTTAGATTTCCTTTTATGTTATCGACACCCTTAGTACCTACATCTAAAAAAAAATATTCCTTGAATGGTAAGCTAATGCCTAGTACATATAACACAAACATATACGCATGAACAAACACGAATACGTATCATATGCATTATGCAGTACTTAAACACAGGCACCATTTCATAATACAATTTAAGTCCATAAGCAATAACAGGATATTCATAACCCTCTTAATACACTTACCACATTGGAACATGAATTAGTAATGGGAACTACCACTATGGGCTCCAGACCCATGATTCCTTAACCCTTAAACTTGATGATGGAAATTGTCACTATGGGCCCCACACTCATGTTCACTTAAGTCACCTAATCTTAGTGATGGGAACTACCACTACTGACCCCACACCTATGTCCACTTAAGCTAGTGATGGGAACTACCACTATGCACCCTACACCCATGTCTACTTAAACACTTAATCCAACATTCAACCCATATCATTTCCAAGCACGACTCCACTAGGAACAACGTCACACAAGAATCATTAGGGTGCTCCTTAGGGATTTGCTACTATAGGCCCCTAGGCCGAGCCAAGCATATATAGTATACAACTTAAACACTTAAGCTAATTCTTCCAATTAAATCAAATTCAATACATACACTAACTTAAACAAGCACAAATCAACACACAAGTTATACATACCTTGAATCCTAGCCTTAAGCACTTCTAGTCCTAGACTTAAGCTAAACTGAAATCTATATATCATCAACAAGTCCTTCTTAGTACTAATCTAAGATTAATATCATCTCTTAATTTTCTTAATCTTAATCATTTAAATTCTCTAAGGTCTTACTAGCTATTTAGGTTGCAGGGAAATTAGCTTAATTATAAGTTAAATAAATATATCATTAAGTTATGTTTCACTCAATAAGGCCATGTTGGAGGCTGTGTAGCTCAACACTGGCTAATACACAACAATGTCAAAGGTCGTGTATCTTTCAATGAGTTTTGGTTTCAATAAGGTTGGAATACAACCTTGTAGATAGGCCATGTATCTCTTGGTATGCTTTGAATTCAACACGGTCGGAATACGGTTATGTAGACAAGCCGTGTATCTCTCGGTATGCCCTATATTCAACAGGGTCGAAACATAGTCATATGTGCCCTGTAATCAACATGGTCAAAACACAACTACGTAAACAAGTCATTTATCTCTCAGTATGTTTAAGGTTCAACACGATCTAAACACAGCCGTGTTAAGAGGCTATGTATCTCTTGGTAAATTCCCACAAACCCTAATTTCTTTATTCCAGCTTCTCCTAAATTCAATTATCTTTATTCCTAGGTTTAACTTTATCTTAAAACATATAATTCCAAAAATCAATTACAAGGATTATGGTACTTACATCAAAATTTCTATGAATTGAATCCTTAAGCCATTGAGTCTCGTTCTTGTTATGCACTTTCCTCATATTTGAGTTCTGGTTTATACAAGGTTTGAAAAGTGATTAGATCTTTCATTCCACATGAAAAAATCACCAATTCACTACCTTTCTTACCTAGTTTACTCGGAATCATCACTATGATTCGATAAACTACCTTTTTCCCTTTGGAGAGTCTATGTTGTTACTGTAGAGGGATGAAAAAGAGAAAAGCTAGGTCAATCTTGAGTATTTATATTATGAACGTAAAATGACTCATTTGCCCCTCAAGTTTTTATGAAATCCTAATCGTGACCTTAGTTTTACGTTATTATATATATTAAATAATTCTAAAAAAAAATCATATATTATAGAATTAAGAAGCAACCTACAATGTTACACAGCTCCACTAAGGTTGAGTACAAAGAACTCACTTGTGCCATAGATGAATCTATTTAGATATATCATCTTGCCAAAGAGCTTGGCATTTCAATTTAGCACCCTATCATCTTATGTTGTGATAATCTTGGTGCAATTTATCTTTTAGTTAATCTTGTTCAACATGATTGCACCAAACATGTTGATATTAACTATCACTTTGTTTTCATTAAGGGCCAGGTTCTTGTTTGCTACATTCCTACATGTTATTGGCACAATGACATACTTGTCAAAAACCTCTCCACTGCAACTTTTATGGATCACTACTCCAATCTCACATTGAGCTCCGCACCTTGAGATTGTGGTCCTTCCAAATAGTAGTGTTACTTAAGGTTGTATTATTATATTAACAAATCTCTTAATTATACTTTATATCTATTCAACATATTTCAATTATAATATTATCTTTCGGTGTTCAAAGATAGGAAATCTCGGGATTTAGGAATAAATTCTAGAGATCATGAGGATAAGCTTTTGAAATTATTTTATGCTGAGACTTTCTTAACTATAGTTTGTGCTTGTAATTATGCTATTTCTGCTCCATGTCACTTGAGTGGTATAATTCGAATTCACGCACTTATCTCACGAAATGTGTAATGAGTGCATTGGTGTCTGTACAATTTTGCTTATCTGTACAAGCTTGAAAGTGTAACACAGAGTGTTATCCTTGAAGCTTGAAACTTGAACAATGGTGGAACGATTTTTCCCAAATTCGAGAATGAGAAAGATCACCAAGGTAAGAAGAAACAGGAAATTGAGAATTTTTTCGAAATAGAGATGAATCTTCTCATCTTTAATGGAATGTTTATACGTTGTTATACATGTTACAGTAATTTACTCTTGCTTTGTTGTCAACTGTGTAACTGTCGCTACCCAGCAAACTAACGACGTTAACATGACCACCTGCTATACATCGCGCCCTAGGTATAAATAAACATAAGTACTTCAACTTAAAACATTACGACAGTCTGATCAGAAGACCATGATTCTGCAATATGCAACATTAACGTTGTACATGATCTGTTAGCCAAGCTTGCAAGAGTGAAATTGTTTCGTGAAAGAGGACTTCGGGCTGTAGGATTGGAGCAAAGCAGAATTGGTACTGCAAGGACAAGAACATGCTTAGGAAGGATCATATGTGCAGAGGTTCTCAAATCCCATGTACTGTCTTTTATGTATTTTCTCAACCATCTTCTCTACACCAACTCCACCTACCAAGACGGAAACATCAGCTGGCAGAAAAAAATTGGTATTTACTCTTGATTCATTTTTCGTCGAGATATACGTACCTAAAGATATTGCACTGACAAAAATTGTGAATGCCAAGATGAAAATGATTAAAGATGCCCGTCCTAGCATGTCGATGACCCTTCTAACAACATGTTGACCCGCAAGAGCAGCAATTATTGCCACACCAAAAAAGTATAGAGCTGCAAAATATGGGTATAGTTTCAATTTTCGCTTACCACATTGGAACATTGCTCCTCCTAAGTTGTCAAGAATAGAGAGAATACGACATCATCACTTACCATATGGAACGGGGAAACGTTTGAGGAGGTAGTATTCCACAACAGACATGGATGAGGAAAACATCATTGCAAAGGTGGCCGTGGCACTTGAGACCTACACGATAGCATTGATGAATCAACTACAAGTGTTATACTATGATTTACAACTAATTGATCTAAAAGTTTGAGATGATGGTGCGTTTATTCGAACTCATGAGCTTCTTCTTTGGTGTCATGTTATACTTTGATTTACTTAGAACTAATCTAAGAGTTCAAACATATGCACATTGGTATAATTTACTCTATTGCTGACAAGTACCGTGCTACGAAAATTTGTAACTCAAGCAAATTGTTTGTCAGGGTTAAGGCACTTGTTTTGGAGATTCCTAATATATTTTAGATCCAGACGCAACTAACAAAAGTTTATGCCTGATAATTTACTTTGCAGTATCCATATTTTACATTTAAGGCTTCCCTCATTTGTAGGCCGATATTTTTATTCAAGCCCATCAAGTGAACCACTTAGTTAACGTTAACAAGGATTGAATGACGAAGAGATTTAAATTCAAGATCCCTTGCTCTGAGACGATGGTAAATTTAGCTCTATACCTATCTAATCTAAAAGTTTAAACCTGATAGATTGATGTGATCTCAGATTAACAATTGCTTTTCTGCAACTTATTAGATTTAGATAGATAAAGCAACTAATAAGATCAGCACGAAAAAAGGGGGATGGGAAATGTGAAATAACCTGAGGAGGAATTCCCAGCTCCAGAAAAAGTGGACCCAAAATGAATCCTCCACCAAGTCCAAGCAATCCACCAACAATACCAGCTAACATCCCGCAGCAACAATATAAAATCAATTTGTGTACCTTCCATTCTGTGCCTTGTTCTCCCTTTGATGCAATCACCCTTCTTCCTTTGTATAAGCTTACCGCCTCATACGCGGATACTCCAACAGTGACCGGTAGCTGAAATATCAAAAACAACATGTAATGTTCTGTGTATAGCTTTTAACTTATCATAGGTTGCTAGGAAGGTACCTGCATTAAATCTAGCACCCAGTACCCTGCGGAACAAGTGTCTGTGTAATTCTGCAAGCAGTGCACATGGGTTTCCATCAGTAAGTAATAGTTTAGATGCTTAAAACATTTAGCAATCTTAGATTGCCATTGCTGGTGACTTTTAGAGGCAATCGATAATCATCATGATAATGTCAGAGGAGGAGAAAAAATGATTTCCATTCTTATAAATAGGAAGTCATTTTTCCTTATTAATTATCAACAGTTTTTGGTGATTGTTTACGATCACCATGAGTAGCTAGCGATTATCGTGGCCTTACACCTAGTCATTAATACGTGCATCTTGAGATTAATACGCTAAAATTTAATAACTGCAAATCCTCTGTTAAAACAACAGTAAAAAAAAAGTCCCCCAGTTGAAACAAGCACACTCAAGTACCTTTCCAATTTGTAGTCCAAGTATAATGACCCAGACAGCACATAGAAGACCAAATTCCTTCCAGTGTACATTCTCCAGAATTGAGACCTGAAATGAAATGGCACTTGGTTTTCAAGCCAATGTAGTTTTTTCAGATCACTTGCAGATCATTCCAATCACCTCTTTTGCTTTAGCCTCTTTAACTTCTCCTCCATTGCCGTGGCGCGGTTCTTCTGTTCCAGTTTTGTATTCTACTTCCGGCACTCCATTACCTACGAAGAATGGATAAATGACTGCTTCAGCACATTAACAGGTTTACAGAATGACAGCGTGCGATTTGCATAGCTAAGGATGGGGACGTAGAGCATAAAAAGGGATATTTTACGTTCGGGTACATCACACCGACCACCCCTGTGGACTCTAGAAAAGACATAAACACCTCCAACTTTTTTATTGTAGAATTATCCCTCTTGTCCATGATATGTGCCTTTAAAGTTTTCATACATTGGCTGTTAGTAGTCTACTAGTTTGATGTATAATCTACTGAATAAAATGCAAAAGTTGTATAGTTAACCGTTGCAAAAGTTGTGGGACTCGAACCAGTAACCGAAGAGATAAGTGCACAATGAAAAAAGCTAAAGGTGTACTTCAAAAGATCAGACGGGTGGTTTGAACGACATAATACCTTTTACTTTATTTTAGGTAAAGTTTCCATATTCTATTGGTTGTCGTCCACGTGTCTAACTACCACATTGCAACATGCGATTTGACAGGATATAGAATGGGGACATTTAAGTTTATTCATTCATGATAAACAGAGTTTTAACCAACAGCACAAGAAAAACCCCTCACCATTTGATTCCAATCGCCTCGCAGCTTCCTGGAAATCAGAATCAAACAGGATTTATGAAAGGAAAATAAGCAAAACTGCACTAAGTGTGAACTACTTTAACTCCAAGAAATATATATATATATATATATAAAAAAAAAAAGAAACCTTCTTCATTATGGTTTCCTTCTTCCAAGTTTCAAGACCTTTGAAGAATGCTTTTGTTGACATAACTGCAAGTTTAACAAAAACAAAATATGATACAGAAGCCGAGTTACGATAAGGTAAGAATGCTAAAAAATTTGTATTCCGGTTGCCATTACATATGAAGAGTAGAATCAGTAAAATTGTGATCATCCAATAGGCGAATATAACGTTTAATGATACGCCGATGCTAATTCCTAGGACCAACATTGGCTGGAAAAGAAGTGCTAGATCATAGTCAATGATGGGCATGTCAAGTGTAGGATGCCTCAGCCTGAGATTGTAATACACAGTTGCTCCAGCTCCGCCCATTATCATACCTGAAAGAAACAATAGATACACTTGTGCCTTTAGTTGTAAAAAAGTAAAGGACCAATTTATATTGAATTCGATGATACGCATCTTTTGTCCAAAAGTTGTATGATAGAAGAAATTAATGCACATTGGAGACAAGTTATAGTCGATGGCATCGATCGAATGATTGCCTATTTTATTTCTTAACGTTCATTCCGAGTGTTTATATAGGACCAATATATATAGACTTATAGTAAGGTTTTACTATTTTTCAACCTAATGAATTCTCTGTTCCGCTTGCTATGTTCTATCATCCCATAGCATATGGTTTTTTCCACATAACATAGATTGTACTAATTTTCTTTTCCCTTTACTCTTTTTTTATTTATTGTTGGTTTTGTTTCCATTATATGAATAGTAGTTAAATAAAAAATAAAAAGGACAGAAAAAAATAGTTTAACATTATTAACATTTATGGGTCATGTCTTTAAAGAGGGGAGTATGTCATGTTGGACCACTTAATATTAAAAACAAAAATCTGCGCGTAAAAGTCTAGCTTCCTTTTATGTAATTTTGTGTATCCTAGTTATCTCTACCCTGCCTCCTAAAGGTATGCACATTGATTATCTTCTGGAAATTATGTTTCCAAATGCATAGTTAGGAATAAATTAACCTAAACATTTATCATTTCCTTCACAAAAAGCCCATTCATCCAAAGAAGATAAAGATAAAAATAGGACGATCCAATATCTTACATTTAGATATTGCTGTTGAGGATTTGGCATCGAAGCCGATGATCAAAGTAAGCATGGGAACAAAAATGCCGCCACCACCAACACCCCCAACACTACCAAAAGCCGCTCCCAAAAAACCAATAATTGAACCAACAACAATTTTCCATCCAAATTCCATTTTCTGAAAATCCAGTAACACAAAACAAAAGCCATATAATTTGTTAATACTAGGGATATCTTGACCTCAAATAATGAACAGAATTAAGATAACGACATATGTATGAATGAAAATATCAGATGAAATGTCAGAAAAAAGCTATCAATAGCAGCAGTTCGAGATCAAGTTCTTGAAAATCATTTGCTACAAGTAAGAACAGAAGAACAAAATGAGCTCCAATGAACTTTCACAGAAGAAGCAATAGAAAACCAGTCATCACAGCAACTGTATACTAATTTATATGTGTTTGTTTCGCATAAAATGTTCTCCAGTCTTATTGTTGATTTTTATTATAATCAAAACTTTGGAATTAACTGTTACATACTATCATAGTAATATCAGTATGCTTGATTATTAAAGGCTTTAAGTGGCAAGTGATGCTATGGAACTAAGAAGCAGCCGATGGCCACCATATTGAAATGTCAATGCAAATAGAAAAAATGATTTCTATTTTCAACTCCTTATTTTCTATTAACATAATACGTAGTTGCTAATTACACCAATGGTTTTCAGCCAAAGTCATATCCTACCATCGCCAGTTACCACTAATATATGCAGCTGTTGTGATTACTGCGACAGTATTTGACAATAGCAAAGTTTTGATCATGTTAAATCTTGAAAAAGGTCTAGAAAACATTTATAGTTTTGGTCCAAATCTATCGGACAGAGTTCCTTATTCGTCTCCTCCTCCTAATCTAACCCAACAAATCAACTTCCATAAAAGCCAAAACCCATATTTAGCTTAAAAAATGCCATCAAAGAACAACTTAAAGATCAGCTTACCGGCCAAACTCGAGTATGAGTATAACCCAATTGTCCCTTTTGGTATAAGAAGTCGAAGAGATTCCCAGAATAGAAACTTTTCGGAGCTGCTTCCTCCCTACTAATGGAAACCTCTCCTTTCTCTTCATTTTCAGCTGAAACAAACAAAGAAGTCATGACCAAAAAACTCAAAACCAGCACTACAGGACAACTCCACCGGTGTCTTCCACCACCACTCATCACTTTTATCATACTTCTCTAAATCAACAATCCTTGTGAGTGCTGAAAGCTCAAATTTCAGCCAAACCCCACAAAAAATTTGGAGGACTTTTGGTTGTTCTGCGACAGGTTCACACTACTGTTGCATGTGACTGTGAGACCACAAGAAGGACAGTGAAAAGTTAGCGGAGCATAAACCAAGCAACAGATGGCTGCCGTCAATGTGTCATTGCTAGTGTCTTTTTATATCGGTTGTTAATCAATAAATATAAAACCATACCAGATTTATACGAGAGATAATAATATGGATGGAAATATTAAGTAATAAATATATTACAAGTTAAAGTTTTTAAATTTTAAATAAAATAGTTGTGATACTAATCACAATAAAAAACAAAAAACTTTAACCACGCGGTTAGCACCACATGTTATGGACGAATAAATAAGTGACATGCATGCAAAATGGACCAAAGTTGAATCAATTTTCCAAACGAAGGTAGGAAAATACACGGCACATGCAAACTTTCCACGTTTTTTTGTGGTGTGATGAGGATAAAGCAAGTAGCTATGGCCAGTAACGTACGAACTCTATTATAAATGAAACGAATGCATTAGCAGAAAGAGACAAAATAATAAAGGGAAGACAATTATTCACTAATGGGAGATGGAATGTTTCAGTGGATTCTTGTCATTGGTCAGAAGTTACTCTGTCAAACGATGGAACATTTTTTATCTCACCAAACACAACGGAATTAGGTTAGTGTTGCCTTTTAAGCTTAGGGTTCTTAAAATTTGACTGAAGTTGAGTTTGGTCTTTTTTTTTTTCTTTTTAGTAATTTCCTTTGCTTGGAACTACATGCTACTTCCCTCTCCCACACCCCCACCCGATTGAGACGTGTGTGCCCTTTGGAATCCTCCCCAGCGCTGTTTAAAATTTACTGTTTGAATAGTATCTACACCAAGTATAATCAAACACGCACAGACAACGAAAATAGTATGTAATTATAAATGTTTATTCCACTTGCAAGTGTGTAGAGAAATTATCGAAACAGTAAATTCAAGATAGTGAATATTCATCCGATATCCTGAGCTAAAATCAAGTTGATGTGCATTGATTCTTCCATGCATTTGACATATACGTGGTGAGAATGTTTAGATTCGAGCGTGTAATTAAAAAGTTACGTAGAAGAAAACGGATGCTGAGAATGATATTCAGATTTGATAGAGGACTGGGCATGTGGTGGTTGAGCACTAGAGGAGCCACAATCAAACCAGGACGCAGTGGGCCTGGTGGCATGGTTGCCTGGAGTTGTGCAAGATCACCAACATCGTGAGGTTCTTGACGGTTATTCATTTTGTTTCTTCTTTCCGTCTAAGTTCTTTTATTTATTGAATTGGTATTTGTTGCAAGATTTTTAGTGTGATTTATTTGTATCTTTAGTTTTCTAGAATTGCTTATATATAGTTATTAATTAGAGCTGCCAATTAATATTTTTATTCTCTATTATTCTCTAGGATACTTATTATATTTAATTCATATATATATATATATAACAAGAAATATAAAATTCTTCTATTCCATACATGTTCATATAGTATTAGAGTAGGAACTCTATTCCCTAAATCCCTAGCCTTCACTGGTATTAGCCCATCTCCTTCCTCTTTATTATTTTTTTTATCATCATGTTTGAGATTTCAAAAAAAATTGATCAAATCCTAAAATTGCTAAAGTTCAACTCGAGCTCATCTAGTGCTCTTAATGCTTCTATGGCTCAAGCAAGTAATAATTTTAAGGCAATATCTTGTTACTCACTAAATTATTCTACTCCTTGGATCATAGATTTAGGAGCTTCTAATCATATTACTAGTTTATCTAGCTTATTTCATTCTTACAATCCTTGTTCTAGCCATAAAAAAATCCGTATAGCAAATGGATTTTATTCTTCTATAGTCAACAAAGGTTTGATAAATCTTTCAAAAAATATTTCCTTAAAGAATGTCTTACATGCTCCTAAACTTTCTTGTAATCTACTATTGGTTAGCAAATTATCAAAATACTCTAACTATTGTGTTACTTTCTTTGAATTATATTGTGTTTTCCAAGAACTATACTTAGAGAAGATGATTGGCAGTTGTCGAGTCTAATTTTTTATTTTTCATTTTCATTCCTAATCCGATTTATACTAGACCCTATGCTCATCTAATATAAATCATCGACTTGAACTGAGAATTTCATCTTATTTTGGAGTCGCCACCCAACCGAAGTTAGGAAAGATTATTAGATTAGGACTAATTGAGTAGATTAATGCTAATTTGGACAACTAGTCAGCGAAGTCTCCTCTTTTCATTTTTGTGAAAGGGGAAAGGGAAAACCAAAGTTGCTGGACTCGGAGGCAACCTATTAAAACCTTAAAGTTACCACCTTATTCTTCTAAAATCTAAACCCTATCTTAATGTCTTTTATTGTAATTTATTTTTTGTTTTTATCTTTGTTATTTTTTAATAACTCTAATATGAAAAAATAATTATTTATTCTTTTTAGAGTTTCCTCAAATGGGTGCTTACGTACTTGCTATTCAGGATCAAATAAACCGTAATTCGCTTTTCATGAAAAACTTTAGTGAGTTTGGTAATTTTAATTATGAAAATTACTTCTGGTTTACGTTTTTATCATTTAACATTTTTTGAAAAAAAAATCTAAGCCTAAGCTTGATTTTTTTTTTTTTTGAAAAAATTAATTTACGGAAAACCAATTTTAGATTTATTTAAGAAAATGATTTTTCTAAGTGATAAAAATTATTTTTATTTTTCTATGATTAACCTACCTCTAATATTATTATTTTTTATTTTTATTTTTATTTTATTTTATTATTTTCCAACATTTTTTTATGATTTTCATAATTCTTTATTGTTTATTCTATCTTAAACTAAATCTAAAAACACTAATCTAAATTCTAACATTTTCCTAATATTATTTTATTGTATTTTTTTTAATTATAACTAACAAATAAATAAAATACAATAAATAAAAATCAAAAAATCCAACTTACTTGGGTCTGGATACGGTGCGCGGGTCAAGTCGATCACAACGACTGGAGGCCCTCGGTGGTGGCATTCCGGCGACTTTCAAGAAGGTTAAGAAGTTGTTTCCTAGCTTTTCGAGGGTGGGGAATCCAATGGTAGTGGTGGATTTCTCCAAAAGCGCCTCCTAGTGGCGGTTAGAAGCTTGGTCAGCGGTTGTAGCTTGAAGAACTCTGGCGAGGCTTCAATCTCTCTTATTTTCTCTCCTTTTCTCACTTTTTTTTTTCATGCTTTGGCTTCCCCACATTGTGCTCTATTTATAGGCACAAGAAATTGAGTTGGATAAACTTGAATTTCCTCCGATTGAGATGAATCGGATTTGCAGTTAAAACCCTCCTTCGATTTTCCTTTGATTTGTGTAAATCTTGAATTTTGTTGTAATTTGATTTCATTTGGATGATGTTTATCTTGTTTTAATGAAAGATTCAATGGATTTTTGTAAAAAAAAAAAAAAAAACGAATCAAAACAGCCGGATTCCATTTCTCCCGCTTGCCAGCAACGATCTCGAACAAAGAAGAAGAAGATCACGTGTCGGGCGCGTGCGTCGTGTCGTCCAATCGCGAGCTGACATGTATCCTGGGCGAAGCAAAAAATTGCAAAACGCGGAATCTACTTCCCCCACATTTCGAACCCGTGACCTAACCCCCTTCCACGTGTGCATGGTCATGGCTCGGACCAGTTGGGCTAGCCTACGTACTCATTTTTTTTTTCACAATTTGCATATATGCAATGCAATTTTTATTATTTTTGTATTATTTTGAAATTCCAAAAATTTGTAAAAATTATTTAACTCCTTTTCTTATTATTTCTACAATTATTTTCCAAAATTGATGTATTTTCCCTATTTTTTTTATTTTTTGAATATTTTTGCTAAATTAGAAAAAAAATTGAAAATTGACCATTATTAATTATTAAGGTAAAAAATGGGGTGTTTACAGCAACGCTAAATTAATCAATGGTCTCTATTATTTTGAAGATCAAGATTCCAAGAATAAAGAAGCTTAAGGTTTAAGTAGAATTAGTTCTACTCAAGTTAAGGATAAAATTATGCTTTGGCATTATAGATTAAGGAATCCTAGTTTTCCTTATCTTAAAAAACTATTTCTTAGTTTATTTAAAGGATTGGATTGCTCTAAACTATATTGTGAGAATTGCATTTTATCTAAGAGTCATAAGACTGTTTATCATCCTAAAACTTATCAAGCTTTAAAACCATTTTACTTAATCTATTGTGATATTTAGGGTCCATCAAGGATTAATACACCCTTAAATAAAAAATGGTTTGTGATGTTTATTGATGATCATGCCCATATATGTTAGGTTTACCTAATGTCGGAAAAATCTAATGTTGAAAAACTATTTAAAATGTTTTACTTAATGATTGAAAACCTTTTTCAAACCAAAATTGAGATTCTTCATCATCAACTACTTATGTCAATACACCTCAACAAAATGGTGTTGTTGAATGCAAAAATAAACATCTTCTTGAAGTTTCTTGAGCTATTATGTTTTCTATGAATGTTTCTAAATATTTATGGGGAAAAGTTGTCTTAACTACATGTTATCTTACTAAAAGAATGCTTAGTCACGTTCTACACTATATTACTCCTCTTGATTGTTTGAAAACATTTTTTCCTAAATCACAATTACTTTCAAATCTTCCTATTAAAATATTTTGGTGCATAATGTCACATAAATAGTAAAGGGAGATCTAAACTTGATCCAAGGGCAGAAAAATGTATTTTTATTAGTTATTCTCCAAACGAGGATACAAGTGTTTTAATCCACAAAAAAAAAAAGAAAAAGAAAAAAGTTGTCTTTATGGATGTTACATTTATTGAAAGTAAACCTTTTTTTCAAAAAAAAAAAAAATCTCTTTAGGGGGAGATAGGAGAAGAAGAAAATTTTTGAAATATTTCTACTATTCCTTTACCTAAAACCATTGATTCTACTAATTCTATTACACCAATTACTGGTTCTATACCTAGTTCCACATCTAAAAATGAACTTTTAAATAAAGAGGAAAATAGTAATATAGAGGAAACAAGTGATCTAGAATCTATTTTGTCAAACATTTCTAAATCCTTGACAGGGGGAGAAATACTACCCATAGTTCCCATAGAACATGGTAAAGAGCTCCTAAATTATTCAAAGAAGAAAGGTCATCAGAAAAACAAGAAGGTCATGGTTCCTTTGGCACTAGTCCAATCAGCTACTCTAAAAATAGAACCTAAAACTACTCCAAGTATCCATAACATTCCTCTTATTCATACTCCTCATGTCTCTAATGATCCAAATGTTGATTTTACTCCTTACTCAATACCTAATATTGAGCCTAGCGATCTAGAGATTCCTATAGCTATTAGGAAAGCTAAATGTGCCCCTCATCCTATATCTTGGTATCTTTCCTATGCTAAACTCTCAAAGCAACATAATTTTTTATATCTAACTTGTTTATCTTAAGAAACATACAAGAAGCATTCAATGATCCTGACCAAAAATCAATAGTAATGGAAGGGATTAATGCTTTAAAGAGAAGTGGGACATGGGAAATTGTTGATTTACCTAAAGATAAAAAAAAAAAACTATTAGGTGTAAATGGGTGTTTGCAGTGAAGTGTAAGGCAAATGGGAGTATTGAGAGGTACAAGGCAAGATTAGTTGCTAGAGGTTTTACTCAAACATACGGAATTGATTATCAAGAAACCTTTGCCCCTGTTGCAAAAATCAATTCCATCCATGTGTTACTGTCTTTAATTGCTAATTATTACTAGCCATTACACCAATTAGATGTCAAGAATGTGTTCCTAAATAGGGATTTAGAAAAAGAGGTGTTTATAAGCCTACCTCCAAGATTTGAGATGATGATGGGATAAGATAAAGTTTGCAAACTTAAAACAATTCTAGATAGCCTCAAACAATCTTCGAGAGCTTAGTTTAAACATTTTAGAAAAGTGGTGAAAAGCCATTGTTATCATCAAAGCCAAGCTTATCACACAATGTTTTATAAGCAATCAAAGAAAGGTAAGATCTCTATCTTAATCGTCTATGTGGATGGTATAATCTTGATAGGTGACGATTCTAAAGAATTAGTAGACTTAAAGAAGAAGTTTGCACAGGACTTTGAGATTAAGATCTGGGATTATTGAAATATTTCCTTGGTATGGAGTTCGCTAGATGAAGGAAGGTATCTTTGCAAATCAAGGGAAATATATCCTTGATCTTCTTAGTGAAACAAGTCTCTTAGGTTGCAAAGTTGTAGATACTCCACTTGATACTAATTTGAAACCTAACCCAACAAAAGTTGAAGATGTGATTGATAAGGAAATTTTTCAAAGGCTTGTAGGGAAGTTAATCTATCTATCTTATACCCTTATAGATATAGCTTTCGCTATAAGTATGATTAGCTAATATGTGCACTCACCTAAATGAGAACATTTTGATACAGCTTATAGACTACTAAGATACCTAAAAGGAACTCTTGGAAAGGGTCTCATGTTTCAAAAGAATAACAACCTACAAATGGAAGTCCACATTGATGCAGATCGGGCTAGTTTTATTATTAACAGATGTTCTACTTCAGGTTGTTGCACCTTTGTTAGAGGAAATCTCGTTACATGGCAAAGTAAAAAAGCAAAATGTTGTGGCTCGAAGTAATGCTAAGGCTGAGTTCAAGTCTCTTACTCGTGAGATTAGCAAGGCAATTTAGTTGAAAAGGTTATTTGAAGATTTGAAGATCTCGGTGTCTTATCCTATGAAAGTATATTATGATAATAAGGCAGCCATCTCAATTGCTTACAACCCGATTTTACACAACAAAACGAAACACATTGAGGTTGATAAGAATTTCATTAAAGAAAAAATTGAAAGTAGGTTAATATATCTTTCCTATGCACCAACTACAAATCGGATAGCAGACATACTCACCAAAGGGCTACATAAGGGACAATTTGAACTTCTAGTTAGCAAGCTAGTTATGGAAGACATCTTGAAGACAGCTTAAGGGGGAGTGTTGCAAGATTAAGAGGTTAATTAGGCTGATTTAGTGTGATTTATTTGTATCTTTAACTTCCTAAAATAGCTTATGTGTAGTTACTAATTAGAAATATCAATATTTTTTTATTCTCAATTATTCTTTAGGATACTTTCCAGATTTAATCTCTTGTAAGTTATATATATATATAACAAGAAATATACGATCTTTTTATTCTATATAACTTTATAGTATTATGTGACTTCTTTTAACTTTGTAGATATATTGTAATATGTATTGGATGAAAACATATTTTTACGAATCACATTCAAATATTTGGATAAGAAATCAATATATAAGGATAAAAGTTTGTTTCATAATTGTAAGTATTAGTATGTAATTAGTTGAGACATTTAAAATAACGAATATCCGGGAAAACCTTGTCAACAGTAGGAAATTCAGTTATTGAAACGTTGGATCTGAAATAGGCACCAGTGGACATGTTCATATGCTCGGTTCTCCGACTTCGTGTATTATGTAAGTTAAAGCGATAAATCCCGACAGGATCCATAACAAATACGTACTAGGCTGTCGATGCCCCAACAATTGATGATGATTTAGCTTAATATACTCTCTAGGATCAAGAAAATTGATATAAACCTTACTAGATTGGGATTAATCGAGACAAGTTCAAGTTTTGCACGATCTGGTCTGGTGTGGTCCCCTTCTAGAGAGTAGAGACCTGCATCTATGGCTAGCTCATCCTCCATATATGAACACTCGTTTGTTCTGTAGTAACCTTGGAATATACGGACAGGAAAACTTTAGCCGTCAATCGACATAATAAGCTGCAAAGGACACGAAAAAATCAACCGAATCTCTCGATGGATTGTAACAGGGATCACATGCAATCCCCATAATGTCTTGGGGTTTTACCGGTTCCATTTGGTCTTTTAAATTGGACCATACTTGGATTCAACTGAGCATCTTCTACCCCCCACAATCATTTGTGAGCTGTGCCCCATATATGCTCAATATGCCAAAAGGAGCTGACTTGGACAGCAACGTACCAACTATATTAAATGGCCCAAGGACAATCTTCTCGTAGATACCAAAAAAATTTTAATCCAACTTTGAAACATTTATATGAAAGGTAAGAATAAGTTGAATAATGACTCGTGCCAAATAGATTAATTAATATTTCGTGGATTTGGATCGTTTCCATCATAATCCATAAATTGAATGAGTTTATATTATGGTGGAGATTAACTTAAATGGTAGTTTAGAAAATAATATAATAGAGGTGAGATGACACTGTATGTTAAAAACATAACACAGTGTAACAGATAATATACAACTTGAAATATGAGGACACCCATTAATTTAATTTCCTACCTCTGGGCGGCAACGTGATTAAATATAATTAATCCACAAATCAGATTTTGTTAACGTTGTTGCATCCTCCAAATGATGTCTTTTTCCTGGACCCAGCCGAGATAATATGGCGATTATAATATAATCTTTTGTTGGATTGTAAATTTCACACAGATAACACCTACACATAGGTCGAGTGAGTACTAGACCAGTGAGATATAAATCTTTACTTATTAATATAAGTTTTAAAAATTTAACCAGAATTATTTTGGGATCCCTTAGAACACCGTGCACTTGAATCTATATATATATATTAATTTATTTCATAAAATTTGCCATATTTGTTTTTTACTTCAATTAAAGCATTAAGTATTGAGTCCATACCTATCCCAAATGATCATATTCAAATTGTATTTGCTTTTAAGAGAATAAAAAGCAATGAGAACATAAAGTTAAAAAAGAAATAAATTTGTAGCAATAAAATTCAGCAAATCTAAACTATAGTACCAACTCAAATTAATTGTATCCAAGTGATGGCCCAAAATAACGGCTTTAATGGTTAAGCCAATTTGGTTAGATTTTGATTATATTGTTAACTGTCTAACTTAATTGTACTTATTGATGATAATGATATTTAATTTACATATACTTTCATATATTGAAAAAATATATATTTTTTATGGTATAACTTATAAAATCAAACTCGATATTTTATTTTATAAGAGTAGGTTCTAACTTGATTTAATTAATTTTTTTTAACAAAAAGAGTAATAAATAAATAGAAAAACACGAGATAGAATAGATTGAAATCAAAAGTCTACTTGATATACGATACCAGTTTGGCACCAAAGCAAGATAAAAGACCTTTTTCTTCTATACTAGTTATATGAACTTGGCAACAAGAAAACTTTATCAGCATTTGACAAAATAAAGAAGTGACAAGCCATGTAGATGCAAACTCAACCATTCCTCACGAAGGAATATAAGTCACACGCAATTTCTAGGATGTTTTGTGGTTTGTGGGTTTCAGGATTGCGTGAAATTGGGCTTCACTCGTATTAAATGAGTATCTTCCACCAATCATTTGAGAACCACACTCCATGTGCTAAATATGCCAGAAGTAGCAATCAGGTATGCTTAGATCGATCTTATAATTAAGTACAACTTGCCGTCCCCTACTCAAGGAAAGAGAGAGGGGAAAAAAAGGCCTTGTCTAAATATAAAACTTTTGGGTAAATTATAAATACATGTTGAAATTATTATTAAAATATAAATTGGCTCTCTAAACTTTTCAATCTATTTTTACTCTTTACATGGACGGATAAATGCATAACTATACAATTAAGGGTCTTATTTGCCTTATTTAAAATAATATTAGAATTAATTATAATAAATACCCATTTATCATTTTGTAATTACATCACATCTTATATATACAAAAGATTTGTTAATAAGTGTACTACTAAGAACACTTCTAATAATCTAGTAAGACAACTATAAACTTTTTTAGGAATGATTATAGATACTTGATGCACTTTGTAAAAAACTAAATAAATAGACATTTTACCTTTTCATTAGGGCATATATGTGAATTGAAATTTAACTATTAATTTATAGAATAATGAAATGAAAATATAAAACTTGTGTGAGTTTAATCATCAACAAAATTTATCACAAAAAAAAATATTTAAATAATAAATTACAAGTACAGTAAAAAGAACAACATAATGTAAAGATAAATAATTCTACGATTTTTTTATCATTACCTACAAGATTATCTTCCTTAGTAATACTATAAAAATTATCATTTTCAAAATGAATGACTAAGCAATCAATTTTTTAATAATCTATAATCATTTTCATAATATCAATTATAAAAATTGTTAGTACAACAAGTAATATTATTGTTATAATTTACTAATATGTAAATCATTTAATCCCATTAGTATTGTGGATAAACAAGGGGGGAGAAAACAAAATTATAATAACAATCAGTACCTAAGAAGCAAACAATAAATACAACTTCAAATACATTAGTAACTTAAGGAATTATCTTATTTAACAACCTCTCTAATTTATTAGTAAAATTTTGAAAAAACTTTTTTAGCATTTTTTGAAATTTTTGTAGATTACATTTTATTGTTACTTACACCAATACTTTTGATAGATTTTAAAGATTATTTACTAAGGACAGGTCCTTAATTGGGGAATGCACTTTATCCATTAAGGACCTCCAAGCTAAGTCTAGGTAAGATGGCCTAAGAATTGAACTCGTAACGTTATATTTACAAGAATATTCATCTAACTAGGTCATATCTAATATCATTGTAAGATTCCTCTGTAAAATATAAATATTATACGTACTTTCACCTTTAATGAATTTTATATGTGCATGTTTCCCGAGCTTGAAGAGTTGGGATCACTTCTAGCTATAAGCTATCCTCAATCTTATCTTCCTTCCTTTTCATTTTTTTCTATAGTTCATTGCACAAACATTAGTGTGCTGTGGCTGTAAAAAATATGGTAAAAGGGATATAATTATGAAGTCGATATATGTAAAGAGGAAATACTAGAAGTTTTTAAGGACAATTTAAAAAAAAAAAGACATTAAATTAGGATGCAGCCTCAAGATCTAAATCCTAGACCCATCCCTCTATAAAGATACTACAGGAAAACATAATGGGTATCTCAAATACTATGGATTCACTGCTGAAATTCTAAAACTGTCGATATAATATAACTCAATGCTCCACATGCTGAATACAATCATTAGTACCACGCTGCCCCATTGAGAGAACATACAAATTTCGAATAGCCTTGAGTATGAATAGGAATAGATGAAAATTGATAGGACTAGGAAGCCTACTTTGAAGCCCACAACCTCATCACATTTATCGAGTCATAGGTAATGCCTTATGTGGTAATGAGCCCATACAGCAGCAAGCATCAATCAAGTTTTGATCCTAGCCCATCACATGTAACTGGAAGCTTTATAGATTAACCTTCTAACCCTCTAAGGCATGCTTTGAGTAATACTGCTCTTTCCATTTCATTGCCAACCTAAGGTATTTATTATTATTAATATTATTAAATCAAAACTCACTATTTAGTTCTACACAAGTCAAATGAAATTTTCGATCAAAATTTCTTTAGAAAAAAAAATAGGTTAGTGAAAAGTAATAATAGTTTTCTTATAACTATACTTCATCCTGAATATAGATACGACCCATAAACAAATATATGAATATTGCATATTTTATATAGATATTTTTTATTATAAGGTAGCTATGCAAGCGGATATGGCTATAATTAATTTTTTTTTTGGGAGAAACATAGAAAGTAATTCGAAAGAGGGGATGTCATAATCAAAATGGACATTATAAAAGTATACAAGAACAAAAACTTGGGCCAAGGCAAGCCCATAAGGTGAAAACTCACTCAAAATTTGGGAAAGAAGCCCTAAAATGGCAATGGCCTCTATTAAATTTTGAACATCTCTCGCACATCTTGCTTGCAAACGATTTTGGACTTCCGAATATAATATAGATGAAATGAATTTGAAGGGTGTCCGTGGAAAGTAATTTGCTCTTTGGATTCATGGTGTATAAGTACAAACTTGGGGGGCTCATTTGATTGCCCCGTAGAGGGAACATAATTTCATAATGAAGAGTGGTAAAATGACGATGATGTGAATAATCATCTAGGAAGAAGCTAATCTTCTTACAAATATTATGTTTTTATTTTATTCTTTTTTAGGCAAAGGGTATGGGGTTCCATTATGTAAAGTTCAAGAAATGTAATTATATAAGGATATGTTGTAATAACAAACATACAAACTAAATAGATAAATCCTATATACACATTATTTTTTGCAGAAAATAACATCAACACCTAGAAAATACATGTATGTGAGAGAAAACCCTATTAAAGAACCTTAACAAACATTTAGGTTGTTATAGTTAGGACTTATTGCGTGGAGGGATCTCTAGCTACGAGTATATTAAGACCTTGTTATAGTATTAATATAAGCCATTGACATCGTATAATTAACATTTAATGAACTTCATGGTTTAAGTGTGCACGTATTATCCTAGCTTAAAGCACATGTTTTTTCTTAGTTACCTATAAAGCTAGGAAAGCAGACCAAACAGGTCAGCCCACGAATCGAAGTAGGCCAGCCCATGATGGGCCGCACATGATGGAGGCCAAAGAAGTCGACTTGCCTCACCTTACGGGCCAACATGGGTTGTCCCACCCAGTACACATTTTTTTTTAATTACAAAATTAAAAAGTTAATGTGATGGTTTAATACTTAAACTTATATATTTTGATATTTAATCCGAAATGTTTATAATAACAAGTTTAAATCAAATTTAAAGTTCAATATAACTTGAAAAATGAGGTAATACATATTTTATTTAAAAAATCTAAAAAAAAACTATTTAAGTTTAGTTTAAGTGGAAAATTGAAATAATCTCATTTTGATAAATTTATAACCCCAAATTTAATACAAAAAATCTAATAGGTAAATATATGCTTAAAAAATTGGTATTTATCTTAAATTTTTCTAACTTTTTTTTATTACAAAATATGTAAGTAAACTAATAATTGATGATATATAACTTTCCCTAGCCCACTCCGCAAAACATTGCAAGTTAGGCAGGCCAACCCCCTTAACCCGCCCCGCATTCCCAAATCTAGTTACCTAATGCTACATCGTATTGTGAGATTGTTAATGGACTACATATCTTCCTTTCACCAAACCAAATATCAATTTTACGACCAATCAATTGAACAAATAAATGCTTATATTCTAGATATTAACCATATATGGACAATCAAACAAGTCCTTCAATGTCTTCATGGCTTCCTCTCACCATGTCCTCATATTATAAATACATTCTACACTTCCTTAATCACCTTTACTAATGTAAGGTCAATTGATTATCCAAATACTCATTGATCTACTAAATGATGTGACATCATTCTTGGATGCAACCTCATCTCCTAGCATCCACAAAGTAGTCAACTATACCAAGGAGTTTCATAGAAGCTAAAAATAGAGCTCTCAACTTTGTTGTAGTAGAATTCACTTGGATTTATCATCTTGATTCTTGACCATGAGCTAAGGTTCCCATGTAGCATACCTTTATTTTGTGTTGTAACAATCCCAATGCTATCTATTGGTTTGGCAACCACATTAAATATGATCACACCAAATGCATTGGATCATATCATTTTGTATGGAAACATACTGTTACTAGTTATGTTCTTATTCAATACGTCCCTATCTATCATAAGCATGTAGACATTCTCACCCAAAAAACTCATTTATAGCAAAATTCCTTGATCAATTCTCTAACCCATGAGGATATTTGTATCATGAGATTGAGAGGTGTATTAATTTATTATAATACTATAAAAGTAAAATAATCTTTGTAATATTTTATATCCTACTTACTTAGAGAGGAAGGGAGGTATTGACAGTTGAATATGTTTCTCTAATTGTTGTTCCACCTGTTTGACATGTGTATGTTGAATTTGAAATGTGAGATTATTGTACCAAGTCATTAAGGCAAACCAGCTTTTCAAAGATTTTTATAATTTTTCGATACTTGCATTCCAAAATCCTATTATATCTGTTTGTTAACTTAATCAGGAAAAAAAGCTTTTGACTTAAATTTTAGTTTAGGTGAAATCATTCACTGAAAAGACTTGTTCTCACTCCTCACGTGATACTCCAAATTGCCTTCCAAAACAAGAAGTTTTAGAGATGGAAGTAAGTGAAGTCAATGTAGCTGGTCCCAGGTGTTTGGTCTTACCATGTGGGCAGGTTTTGGAGCCTTGGTGACGTTGGACTTTGGTGGGTGGACCTTTTGAGAAATAAGGGTAGTTTGTGATGACAAGACTTCTAAGTTTGGTTGATCTGTATTTGGTAATTGTGAGGTCAAAGTACTTGGCTAGTTGTAAGTCTGTATTCTAGAAAATTTCGTAATTTTATTGTATTCCAACCATTACAGCAAATAGTAGGAAATACAGCCAGCTGCTGCTTTGACTAATAATAACTTGCTCCGATTTCTTGCATGTTTTTTAGTCTTGGGTCCTCTATTTTTATAATATTTCAAAGATTTGGTCATTACCTAATAGTGCTTTACCCACATCCCTCTCCCAACTGGTGTCCACGATTGTTGTCATGATCGAACTTAAATGGGACTAATCGAACCAATTAGGTGAAAACCACTTTGAATAAAATAAGTAAATTCAAAACTTAATCAAAGTGCATATTTTATTCAAACTTAAATTTTTAATATAAGCTCAAATTTAGTATAATATTAATGGGATAAAGATAATTATCTTTTCAGGTTGTATCAGGGTATTTTGGACAAAACCATAGCATTGGCCTACTATTATTTTAAATTTAAAATGTAGGTAGGTTATAAATTGATGTATACTTGCTGGGGTGGGCGGGTTGATAGTCTGCTTTCCATTTCAATGAAGAACACAGTGGCTAGTAAGTTAGACTTCAGCAACAACATGAGGGACATTCGTACTGTGGTACCAAGTGAAGGAAACATTTGTACCATGAAGTTTCCTAGCAAAATTTTAAGAAAAAATCATACTCCGAACAAACTTCAGGATCGAAAATTAATATGTGCTTTAATAGTACCAATGAGGTGATGCAGCATTTAGAAACTGCTAACATAGATCATGAAAGGAGAAGACCGAGAAAGGGCGTAGATGGCTTCAATTAAAAATGTTATGATTAATATACATATCAACAAAAAATATATTTTACACAAGAACCCAATGGCAAAATAGGATCCATATAATCGATACAACCAAATAGGAATAAGTGATGCGGACATCGTAGGTCAGAAACATACACGGCTACATACATGGCCAGGAAACACGACCGTGTAATATATCAGGATAATTCCCAGAAACATACACGGCTAGGAGGCACGGCCGTGTGTTACGTCAGGATCTCTCCTAGAAACATGTACGGTCTTCATGCATAGCCAGGGAACACGACCGTGTATTATGTCAGAAATACTCTCAGAAGCCTACACGGCCTTCATGCACGGCCATGTATAAGACAGACGACGGACGTGTATACTAATATTTATTTCCACGTGTACATATATATTTCTTTTTTTACTTTTTTTTCTGATGAGTATATATAGTTGCTAGGTCATTTTAGGGTAAACCATTATTCATTATTCGATATACACTTTTCAGAGAAGAGTTTTTCTACGTTCTCGATTGTGCGCAATTGAGATTTGTTAAGGAATAAACTCATATTCCTCTTTGTTTATTCTTGAGTTCCAATCATATAATTGGTCTAGGGTTTACGCTTTCCTCGCTGTGTCAGTTGGTATCAGAGCAAGGTAATTTCCTACGAAGATGTCGGCTAACGACGGTGTCGACGGTGGTCGCGTTCTCAACCTAGATCGGGATGCGAAAGTCCTACGTTACGGGCAACCAATACGAAGGGCGGTAGAAGAGACCATAGGTCAGAAAATCCAACGAAAGGAACAGCATCTTGAAGCCCTGACCTATCGATCCAATACCAACAGTAGCAGGCAGGTTTATTAGAGACGATCGGAAGGCGATCCAAGGAACAATTCTGTTACTTATGATACGGATGATGAAGATGAGATTCTTAAAGATCTGGCTAGGAGAAGAGGCCATGGTAGCATAAGACGGTACAACAGATGTAATTACAGGTATAAAGATAAAATCTTTTCTCAATTTAAATATTTTGTATCTGAGTTCGATGGTACTAGGAGTCTAAATGAGTTTTAGGTTTGGATTGAGGATATTGAAAGATTCTTTGACCATATGAGGATTTCAAAGGAAATGAAGATAGAGTTAGTAGAGAGTCGTTTGTGGGGTGATGCATTGTATTGGTGGGAACAACTTCGGGGAGTAAGACGTTTTGAGGGTAAAGATCCAGTGAGGACTTGGTTTATGATGCAATACTTGCTAGAACGAAAGTTTTTTCCCTTTGATTACGAGCAAATCCTTCCTCGAAAAATTCCACAAACACCTAAGCCAGTAAACTTAATTCCAAAAGTGTTTAAGGAGGAGAGGGTTGAATAAGAGGAAAACTCAACCCTTAATGATCATAGTACTTTGATTGATGATGGTGGGGGCAGTGAAAAACCAGTTGAAGCCTATAAAAATTGTGTTGGTGAGGAAGCTATTGTAGAGGAGCCTTTGTTGAATGACGAGCAGGTGATGATGGTTACTGAAGAGTCGAAGACTGGAGATACTCTGAGAAGATTCATTGCACCAACGAAGGAGATTAAGGATGTAGAGTTTAATGCTTTGCCCAAAAACTTATATTCCAACCCAGAGGAAGCGCTAGAGATAATAAGTGCAATTGTTCTATTGCTTCCTATCAACATAGAAAATGATGTAGTGCGACTCACGATCAAGCAACGAGATAAATGGGATAAATCAAGACGATTCAAAGAAAGGGAACGACATGGAAAGCATATTCCCAAGAAGAAAACTCGGGTCAAGTTCTTTGTAGGTAGGAGAGAATAATGCAGACATCGTAGGCCAGAAACATACACGGCCACATACACGGTCAGGAGGCACGGCCGTGTAATATACTAAGATAATTCCCAGAATCATACACGGCCTCATACACGACCGTGGCACGGCTGTGTATAAAACAGACGACGGACGTGTATACTAATATTTATTTCCACATGTACATATATATTTTCTTTTTTACTTGTTTTTCTAAAAAGTATATATAGTTGCTAAATCATTTTAGGGTAAACCATTATTTATTATTCGATATACCGAGAATAGTTCCTCTACGTTCTCGATTGTGCGCAATTGAGATTTGTTAAAAAATAAACTTATTCTTGAGTTCCAATCTTAGAATTGATCTCGGATTTACGCTTTCCTCGCTGCATCCAAGGCTTAAGCATCATGTTTGTAATAATTAAACATATATAGATGAATGTTTTTTGCACTGCAACTGCAACAAGGACTGGTTTACTTCCCCCGAGTTAAAAACGCACATAAGTCTCAACTCTCAACCCGCTAGTAAATCCATAATCTTCATTAAAAGCATCATTTTGTTTGATCCTTGAACATTCAACAGTATTTTATGACAAGAAAAAGGATTAAATGCATATAAAGAGAAAAATAAATTAAAACTCAGCCGCAATTAAGTCAAAAAGCATCATTAGAGGTTGCTAGATGCACGAACAATTCAAAAGATTCCTCACAAGTAAAAGCATACATTTTATAAATGATTTCTTCAACAAAACTTAACAAGTTTGATTAACTTGCTTGACTTAGTTACTACGAAAATTTTGATCATCTCATGTTTAATGACTTGAATAAAGCAAAAATTATAACAAAGCTCCCTACCATCGTTCGTTTCTGAAATTTCAGACTTATTGCAAGCTAAAAGGGAAAATTCTAATCTCTAGAATGAAAGAACAACAGAATTGGAGTTGCAAGAACAAGTATTATCAAGAATCAGCTGAGCAGAGGTTCTCAAATCCCATATACTCCTTGTTCTCTATTTCCTCAATCATATCTGCTATGCCAACCCCACCTGCCAAAACAGATACATAGACCAAGAGGGAGCATTAGCAATTTTCCTGGAATCCAAAAGCTCGAACATTATAAACTGCAATGATGACCAGAATACCGTCAAGATGTACATACCTAGAGATATTGCACTGACAAATATTGTGAATGCCAGAATGAAAATAATTAAAGATGCCCTTCCGAGTATAGCAATGATCTTTCTAACAACATGTTGACCGACTAAGGCAGCAATAGTTGTCACAGCAACAAAATAGAGAGCTGTAGTAGTACATCATGTATTTCCTCATTAGTTCATCAAACTAGGTACCATTAACATAACCAACAATAGAACTTACCATAAGGAACTGGGAAACGTTTCAGAAGGTAATATTCTACAACAGACATGGATGAGGAAAATGTCATCGCGAAGGTGGCAGTGGCGCTTGACACCTACATGACAGCATATTGGTAAATGAATTGCAAGTATGGAGCAGCAAAAGTTCCTACCTAAGCAATTTCCTTCACCCTAAGCAATTTCCTTCACCAGGGTTTCCAGTGATCGTTTCAGGCTATCACTTGGCTAATGTTGAGTAGGAGTAAAATACATGTACAATACAGATGGAAAACAAAAACTGGTATGTTTGAAACGTTTTTGTGATTTTTTTCAACGTCTGTTATAATCATGAATCTAACATTATTAAATGTTATAACAATATTCTCAAGATGTTGAAAATACCAGTAGATATTGGCAGTGAATGCAGTGGAAGACAAAAGCTGTGGTTGGCCTTCAACACTGGTGGTTAACAATTACAGTGCCAATAGATAATGAGGAAATTTTCTTCTCTTTTTAAAATGGAAATTATTTTCCTCATTTTCCATGGGTATTTTCCTGTTATGACTAACCACCACAAGCCAATGGCTGTCACCTTTGCCTCCCACCAATACTTGCCACTAAAACTTGCTAATAACCATAATCTCTTGAGATTACTACGATAATGACTGACGATTCTAAAGCTTTGATTATAGCAAATGTTGAGAAAAGCCTAGAAAACGTTTTGTGCCAAACAAAAAAATAGAAGACCTAAAAAACCAAACAAAACTACATTGTCATGCAAGAAAAATGAGAATAGGAAAATGACCTGAGGAGGAATTCCCAGCTCAAGAAAGAGTGGACCCAAAATGAATCCTCCACCAAGACCAAGCAATCCACCAACAATACCAGCTAACATACCACAGCCACAGTAAAGAAACAATTGGTGTACTTTCCAGTTTGTGATTTCATCTCCCTTCGACGCAATCACTCTTCGTCCTTTGTACAAGCACACTGCCTCATATCCAGATACTGCAACAGTTACTGGTATCTGAAATACCAAAACAGCCTCTGATGTTATTGGAAACTAGATTTGAATTAATCTGATCAAGCCGACAAGCCATATAATAGTGATTAGTGATTGATATGGCCACAATACACAAAATATTGCAGGTTATATTGGTGTAAGTCATTCATAGTTTTTCTAGATGGTCTTTGATCAAAAGGTCGTGGGAATAAAATTTGTCAGTCTGGAAGTTACCTGCAACAAATTTAACACCCAATATGCCACAGAACAGGTGGTCATGTAATTCTGCAGGGAGCACAAATAGGTTTCCATCAACTCAGGTATAACGTAGATGCATTAGAGCATGGATGAATTCTAGAGTTTACAAAACATAGAAAAGGAAGCATCAATTGAGAACCTTTCCAATTTCTAATCCAAGTATAATGACCCAAACAGTACATAGAAGCCCAAATTCCTTCCACTGCACGTTCTCCCTAACTGAGACCTGGGATGACAAGCCATTCAGTTTTCAAGCCAATTTAGTTCATCAAAGCACACTTCCAAATGTTTTTCTCTTATTTATTATTTTTTTTTTTTTTTGGTGTTACCTCTGTTCTTTTAGTCTCGTTAACTTCTGCTCTATTGCCATTGCTTGGCTCTCCAGGTAGAGGTTTATACTCTACTTCCTCAGTTTCATTACCTATGAAAGAGGTCATAAATGAATCCTTTAGCCATAAAGGGCAGGAGCACAAAGAATGGGGTAAATTTACAACAATCCAAAGAAACACCCCTCACCATTTGATTCCAATCGCCTAGCGGCTTCCTGGAAATGAGATTCAAGCAATAGTTACAAGAGGGCTATGCATAAAATTGCACTAAAAACATATGTAAACATTAATGCTGAGAAATAGAAGTGAACTACCTTCTTGAGGATGGTTTCCTTTTTCCAAGTTTCTACACCCTTGAAAAATGCCTTTGTTGATGTGCCTGCAGTTTAAGATAAATTAGATAATTCCATGCTCATTGCCCCATATCAGTTTTAAACATCTTGCAATAATAGAAACTTAAGATACGTACATTATTTAATATATATCATATATAATAGTCATTTATTCTTTTCAGTGGAATGTAATAGTTATTTATTCGAATATAGTAGTTATGTATTTGAGATGTCAATATATGTGAAAAACACAATTGCATTAAGTCCTGTCTCTCAAATATAGAGTATGATGTCAATTTTTTCTAATATGTATGCAAGATGTTTATATACGTTGCCGATAAGTAAAGTTTACAACTAATCCAAGAGTTGTACCTTCTACGTTTAAGTCATATACATGTAATCAATACAAACAATCTTTTTGGAATTATAGATATAAGGTTAGATATAGAAGCTATCTTGATAAAGAGCTTATATTATGTACTATGTAGCCATTACCTAAGAAGAGTATGATCAACAATACTGTGATCATCCAGTCAGCAAATATGACATTAAATGCAACTCCAATGCTAATGCCCAACACCAACATTGGTTGGAAAAGAAGTGCAAGATCATAATCAATAAGGGACATTTCAAGTGTCGGATGCCTCAGCTTGAGATTGTAATAGACAGTTGCTCCAGCTGCACCCATGATCATACCTGAAAAATGGCGAAAATGCTTCCTTGTTTAGGCAATTAAATTCAATCAAACCAATAATGGATTGATAATTATCCATAACAGTCAGATAGCAAGTGCAAATGAATGCATTTTGGCAGAACAAACAGAAGAAAGCAACTTAAGAACTATGAATATTCATGGGTTCGAATCTCTAGAGTCTTGCATCTTCAAAAAGTTCATGGTCCAAGCAGGTCATATGTCTGGTTGGACCCCTTGGTATGAGAACAAACTCTGTGCCCACAATAGTGAGTAAAAGATAAATGCAACCAGATGCACCGAACTCTAATGTATCTTCCATCAATCTTTTAACAGACAGGATATGAATTCTATAAGTGGGAAAAAGGGGATCACATCAGGGTCCTACTTTCTTATATGTCAAAAAAATAATTGGAAAATACACTAAATTCTATGTATTAATCTGTCCTATCTATTTTTGAGTCCGCAAAACTAGCTCCCTACTTCATGTCATGTGGACTAGCTTTACTTTAAAAGAGTTATGCCCCGGAAGTTAGTATACGCATAGTAGCACATTTTCAATCTTCTGTAAATTTGTACTTCCAAATCCGAGGTTTTTAAAATTAGGAATTGAAACATTGTCATAAGCATCACTTACTTAACAAATCATCAAAGAGTTACAGTCAATCAAACTCTTACATTTAGATATTGCTGTTGATGATTTGGCGTCGAAACCAATGATCAAAGTAAGCATTGGCACAAAAATGCCACCACCACCGACTCCTCCAACACTCCCAAACGCCGCTCCAAAGAATCCAATTATGGAACCGACAATGATTTTCCATCCAAATTCCATTTCCTGAGATTATATCTTGTTCCATTAGTGGGTGAAATCAAAACAACTTATTAAATGAGAAAAGCATATCAAACGTCCCAAAATGCTATGATAAGACTCTTTGAATATTTATTTATTATCATTTAGTTGAAATCTCCTAGATTCCCTGCAACAAAAAAGGGAAAAGGAACAGCAAAAAGAGAAAAAAAAAAATCCAAAGACAAATACAGCAAAAGTATGCCAAATCATACAATTACCATGACAATATGCCATATATATATATAGGTTGTTCCTTCTTAATAAACTAATCCTACTTCAACAAATGAAAGCACCTAAAATCCTTAAAGAGATGCCATCAATGAGAAACGGAAAACCGGCTTACCGGCCAAACTCGGGTGTAACCGAGCTTCCCCTTTTGCCATAAGAAGTCGAACAAATTCCCAGAATAATAAAACTTAGGAACATCAGCTTCTCTACGACCAGTAGAAACTCCTTTTTTCTCTCCTTCATCAGCTGAAACAAACACAGAAGCCATAACCAAACAACTCACTGCTACCGATGCTGCAACGCATCTCGAATTCCACCATTTCTTTCCACCAAAAGCCATCACTTTTCACCTATTATTCTCTCCCTTAACCTCTCCAAACTAATCTTAAAACTGAAAAACTCAAACTTTGACTTGAAACCCACAATTTTTTCTTAACAACTTAAATCACTATAAACTCAAATACGAACCAAAAGCATCAATCTATCTACAATTCTCCTCCATCATAAAACACACAACAAGTCACAATCTTTCCCATGCAAATCAATATCTAAAACACAAAAAACCAAAACCCAACACTCCACTAATCACTTTTAGTAAAAAGAACTGAGCTTATAACTAAACTTGAGCTAAAATGGACAGCTCAAACCAATTTACACCTGAAGGCTGACAAGAACACTAGTTTTACCGCACTATCTGTCTCTCACTGATTTGGATAGAAAGATTGAACGTTTATTCCTCAAACGTGATATCAAACAGCACTAAATTCTCTCTCTTTCTAAGACAAAGATTGAATCCTCTTGTATTTACGGTCCAGGTTCTTCTCCCAGCTCACGGACAGAGAATGTTAGTGTTTTTTTTTCCCTCCTTCCTTACTCTTCTCTACCTGTCGTTCTTCTTGCATAGTATATTTATAGTGCCTCGTAAACTAGCGCCTAACATCCTTATTTAATTAAGATAGGACTGTAGATTTGACGACTTAGTCAGACATTGTTTCGTAGTTGGTTTTAAATTTAAATCAACTTCCCGATAGCAGGTTGAGTGTTGATCCAAAATCTTAAATTTATCAATTTCAGTAGCATCATTATATTTATTATTTATGGAAAATGTAGTTAAGAATTTTTTTATATAATTACCGTATGTTTATTTAGGAAGAGCTATCCCCTTCTTCTCAATTTATATAATTTATTATTATAATATTTATTTATATTTTAAATATAATATAAAATAATAAATAACAATTCATATATTTATTTAGGAAGAGCTATCCCCTTCTTCTTAATTTATATAATTTATTATTACAATATTTATTTATATTTTAAATATAATATAAAATAATAAATAACAATTCATAATTCTTAACTCCCACTTTTGTAAATTGTTATTCAATAATTTATTTATTATCTTTCCATAACAAAATCCTTAAAATACAAACACTACCACCATTATATTCATTAAATAAACGTTTATTATTACTAAGCTGTAATAGGTATCCACTAATTGAATCTATTTTCTTTTTTATCTTATGTCAACTAAAATAATAAAATAGGTCCGTAGTAGTTACTAGGTCTCTTGTAACCTAATAATATGGATCATCTCTTGTAGTCTAAAAATATAGATATTGATATTCTAAGTAAAATAGATTAAGTTCAAATCTCTTTTATGATAGTAATATCTAAAAAAAAAGATATATAATATTTATTTTAATTATATTATATTTTTATTGAATTATAATTCGATTCTCTTCTTATTTTACACCATGAAATAAATGGGTTGTTAAAGTTATATTGTCGAATTATTTTTAAGTCATAGATATTTAAGAATTAGGGGCGAGGGAGCATACAATCAGTGTTCGACTTTAGTTGTGGAAGTTGACAACTATAATTACATGCTTTTAGTGTTTATTTTCGTTTTAGCAAGTTGTTTCACATGTCTCCAAGAATTAGAAGGAATTAATCAATCTCTTATTGATGGAGATCCTATAGAAGATATCAATATATAATAAGAAAAACAAACACTCATCTCTACTTTCGTTTTTAATCATATTTAATTGCTATGATGCCAACCAACAACAGCACATTTACCCAATTATATTTTGCTTGAATAATCGTAACTTTCTGAGAATAATGTAATAATATTTAAAAAAAATTAAATTTTAAGTAAACATTTTAAAAAATAGAAAAAAAAAAAAGGTTTTGTCGCTATGCAAATACGCTTATTTTCGTATATTTATAACATATATTTTTTGGATATCTAACAAATATTAGAGATACCCATAAAATCTTTATCAAAAAACAATGTGACCCATGAAGCTAAAAAGGTAAGGAGTGTTTTCTGGAACAATGACCGGATGTCGTAAACAATAATCACACGTATGTTTTATTTTTCCTAATTTCTTCTTTCATACTTGGATTTTACACCAAACTAACGTAACCTTGGAATTACGTGCATGGCGGTTCTGACAATTCGAAGAAATAGTTTCACCTGATAACTTTTTGGAGTGAAAAAGAATGTAGTTAGTATATGTGAAATGATCAGGGTAGTTTAATCATGGTTTGTGGATCTAATGGCACATGTATTTTATTCAACTAATAGAGATCAGCTTTCTAGGTAAAGGGGGAAACAAGAAAGCGATGTGATGGGCAGAAACTTGGGTTAAAAGTAAGTACAAGATTTCCACCTTTTGAATGTAAGATAATGTTAATTATTAGTTGCCTATGATCTTATGGAGAAGGCTAAAAGTTATGGTAACTATCATAATCAAGAGTACATACAGAAGGTAACATTTAAATCACATTCAATATCTAATAATTATAAAGGTTTTATGATAGTATTAAATATTATAATATAAGTTTTAATTTTAAATTTAACAAAAATATTTTTTTTATAATAAATTCAACATATGATTTAATAAATTTTAAACTTCACCAGATTAATTTTATATATTATTATTATAAATAAAATGCCACGTATTTACATTACTCTATAAAGTATACTTGATCAATAGCTTTTTACCTCCATAAGATATGTTATAAGTTAGGAAGACCTTTATGTATGAAAAACCTTTAACTAGAAGCACTCCTCCATGGACTAAATGATCTTGACCTATAGATACATGAGATCTACTGAAAAATCGAACTAGTTTCAATGATTTAATATCCTAAAAACCCATTTACAGTGGATTGGATTAGAGTTAGGTTAAGAACTTCTTCATACTATCAATAGCTTTTCTACACAGCAGGGGACAATGGTTGTGTAAATAATCAGAGATGACGATAGGGGACAGTGGGTTGTAGGATTTATCAAAAAGAAAACCGGGTAAAAGCAATTATTGGAAGAATTATGGGGACTTTTATGGGGGCTTAAATTATTATGTGAAAACATGAAATTCAAAAAGTATAGATAGACTTAGTCGTAAGAATTGGAATAAATCGGTTCAAATCTACCGGTTTTTGAGTTAAAAAAAAAAAAGAATAATAATTTGAAATTAGCTTAAAACCTTTCAACTTCAAGTCGATTTATGTGAATTAATCATAATTTTTTTTTTTACTAATTCAAGTCAAGTTATCATTTAACTGATCCAAGTCTTATGTCTAAATAGACTTGACTCCGTTACTTCGGTTGCCTAACAAATATTATCACAGTGAATTCATCGGCATTGTTTTTTTTTTTTTTTTTTGTGGAAGGAAAAGCCCCAAAAGACTAAACACTAGCCTCTATCTCGATGCTTAGGGAAGCTAATCTAGTCATTGAATATTTTGGCCACTGAAGCACATTAAAAGAAGGAAGATGAAATTGTGTTTTTCGTTCCACCGACAAGACTAAAAAATAGTATTGTTAATGATTTATGTTTGTTCTATAATTCTAAGGAGACAATAACACTTATTAGACTTAATAATAATAATGTTGAATAGTACGATGTATGAGAATGAGTTAATGCAGTTCAATTGATGGTACTGGGTAGGGATAAGAGGGTGTTTGATTATTAGTGTCGATGTTGGTTATTTTGGTACTCATGCGTCATACATTTATGGTTTGTTTCCTTATAATTTGCAAATTTCTATATCATTCGCACCAGTGATTTACCTAAATAAAGCATTAAGGTCGAGAGGAAACAATAAGAAAATGGACTAATATATATATATCTGAATTTTTTTTTTAATTTACATACCCATGTCATGTTGTTTCTTTTTCTTTTTCTTTTTTTTTTCTATTGGTCACATAAGATAAGTTTTTGTATTTTTTTTGCTTTATATAACTGTCTTCTTCTTTTTTTCACTTGAGTACGTAACTAAAGTTTTTGTGCCTTTTCGTTTTAAGTACCTGTATTATTTTTATTTTTTAGTTGCACAGCCTCAATCTATCCAAACACCCTACATATGCAAAGTGTAAAAGTATGGCAAGCTTGAAAGATTTTTTTTACTCAACCTCACCACCCTAAAAAAAAAAAAAATTCTAAAAAGACACCATAAAAGCATGGTAACACTAATATAATTTTTAGTTACTTAGCCTTTATATAATTAAAATAATAATAACAACATAAATATAAAGGTAAGGCGGTATAAAAATTCGGATTACATAATTAGAAAAAGCATAATTTTGTACATTAAAACAGCATAAAAACCCAGAATATATAATTGAAAAAGAAAAAAAGAAATAGATAAGTACTTGGAAAGGAGAAGTATTGGCAATTCAATGTGGCCCAGAAATATGTAGGTAGTTGAGTTTTGTTGGGGGTAGAAATAAATCTACCCATCACCTTGGGGTTCAATAAATAAATGGAGCCGGTTAACATTGGGATTTAGCATGCAAGGTATAGTACATTAGGTTTTTTCTCTGAGATCTAAGAGTTTATTTGTATCATAGGTTTCTAGGAAGGTAAATTCTATAGTAGTAAGGATTTTATAACTTAGTTAATATAAATATTATTTTTTTAACTAAATAGGTTTGATTTTTTTTCCCCTCATCAATTGTATAATATATAGTTGCTCAACCCATTCTTGTTTTATGTTGTACTAATATCAATTATTTAGATAAATTTTGCTAATCTTGATTGATTAGGAATTTTTTTTTTATGTTCTTGTGATTAATCTCTTCCATGGCAATAAAGTTCTCTTTTCAATACTAAGGAAGAAATTTCTACCTTTCTCTCGAATATGGGGATCGTTAATAGGCTAAAAAAAATACATGAGTATGCATTATTCTTTTATAATTAATCATAATAGCATATTTAATTTATTTTATAAGAGTGAAATAAAATAAATTTTCATCCCTTATAAAGTTATTATTCTCTTATAATTATAAAGCTAAAATGTAGGCTATTATTGAGTTTGGCTTACAATATAGTTAATTTATAGAATTATTATTACGATCAAATAAAAAATTGCAATTCATTTATAAAATCAATAGTAATAACTATTTTTTAGTTTTTTAAATATATTTTTAGATTTATCCATGAAACATTAGCTCAGTAGTGAAACATGGACTAAATAAGAATATATTGATATTTTTAGATATATTTTTAGTTCAATATTGATATCATTTTAAATATAATTTGTAGAGAACTAAATTTAATTTGTGGACTTTTAACCTAATATTTTAATATATTTAACTTTTTAAGTTGAGATGATAAGGCTTATTAAGTTAAGCTTATGATTTAAGATGTTTATGGGAGAATTGACATGATAGGTTTGAAATAGAGTTTGTTGGATCGACTTAGTTTGATTCAATCTTTTTCAATAACGTTTGCATATAAAAAGCCTTTAATGGGCTTAGGCTCATTAAAAATTCATATCAAGATTCATATATTTTTAATTGTTAATCATCACTATCATCCAACAAATGATATGTATGACCAAAACCTTATAAATACCCACACTCTTTCATTTGAAAGCAGATTCTTTTAAGGAGAGAAAGTGATATTTATTCTACTAGATTTTTCTTTTAAAAAATCAAAATCACAATATACCAAATAATACCTATTTGTCACTAAAGAGCTTGAACCTTATTTAAGATCGTTTACTCTTTCTTTTGGTTTTATTCAGACTTGATAATCTTTACATGTGTCACTTTTTTCATTCAATCACATGTAATACATTCTCATGTAGCAAGCAAATGACTTTTATACCTAAACTCCTATATTCACATAATCAAATAAAATAATAATTATTCCTTAAAAATTATAATTTTATATTTATTTTATTCCATTCACCATAAACTGAAAATGCCATAATCGAAATGGAAATAAAAAGAGGCATGGTTAATAAGATACAATAGTTTATATAGGTAACACACAATTGGCTGTCACGTTCGTTGTTAAACCCTAGGCACATGAGCAATAAAAAGAAAGATAAAAATCTGTAAATAAGGAAAGTCTTGTCAAGACCCAGATCTGAGTACTACGTGTCCGTGCTGTGCTTTACCTAACCGCAAGACCAAAGAGATTCTTTCCAATCACAGCACTTAAACAATTAGGAAAAAAAAATTAAAAAAAAGCTCCGTTTTAAAAAGTACGAATTAACTAGTGATATATATAGTTAATAAATTTTAATGTATAAAAATATTTATAACAGTCCATGATGATTTTCTTAACATTGTAATATGCATATTAAATTCTTATTTTCTCTTATCTAGTCACTAAACTTTACACGTGGGTGATTACTTCTATAAACCCTTTTCTTAAACACAACCCCATAAAATTAAAAGTTAATTATTGTTCAGTCTACAAGATATTTCTTGAATTTTTAATAATATCTACAAATAATTAAACTATAAGTAGGTTACCAGGTGACTTAACATACTAACTTATGGACCACACTCGTTGATCAGAGACTCACTCTTTAGCCTCCAACCTCATTTGTACGTCAAAAATGTTGGTTGCTTGCACTCTAATGAAGAAAATGATACTAGCAATATAATATTATTTGAAATCTCTGCTAGCAATGCCTCCGGTATTGACCGGCCAACAAACGATTTGAAAGACTCCAAATTCGAGAAAAGTAGATAAAAAAAAACACTTTACTTTGTATTCCCTATATATATTTACATATAATAAAATTAATAAAATCATTGGATCTATCGTTTAATTATTGAAATGATTATAAAAATTAATTTTAAAAAATATTAGTAAAATGATAAATTGAATAATTCTACTAATGGAACTCTACAATAATATATTTATATATTACCACAATCATAGCATTTAAATTTAAAGTGGAACATCAATTGAGATAACTTACATTCAAATTTCCATATATACAACTACAAGCACAATAATTAATTTTTTATATAATTGATTGATTTGGTGAAAAAATTATGATTTACAAATCAGGCCATTTAATTATATTTCTCTAGTTGTATTTATTTGGATTCTAGATGAAATAAGGTATTTTATATTCAATTATAAAATACGAAATACATTGTATATAATATATAGGTTCGAGCATAATTTTAAATAATTATGATTTTTAACCTAATTACAAGAAACTAATATGCTATATATAGCAAGATTTCCGATCCAAATATAATGATACTATATTTATGCGTTCCAAAATGACAATTTTGCATTTTATATGATACTATGAAAGCTGAGAAGATTAACTATTGAGAGTTTGAACATTGGAATCCAATGGTGTTGCTAAGTTGTCGAGAATTAGGTTTGTGATTGTGAAGCATTCGGTTCGAAACTTGAAGGGAATAGAACAAAAAGAGATTAGTCTTCTTTAAAATATTGTTCCATTGGATTAGTATAAAGATCTTCCTCCATTAACTTGCAACGAGCAATCACCAAGCCATCATTGGGAATATATATATATATAATTTAAAAGTGAAATCCACGAATTGTTCAACTTAAGAATCTAAGAAAAGGAACGTGTACAAGTACAAATCAATTGATTATGGTTCCAGTTCCACTGGGAGGATTAAAGAATACAGAAGATCTTTTAATGCAATTATACGTTTCCTGCAGTATCTTCAGTTTTTAAATATTGATTATGACTATTTATAGTAAAAATACATGCACAAAAAGTAAAAATATATTATATAATATCTTAACACATATACCCATATGCCTCCAAATTCAAGAAAAGGAGAAAAAAGAAAAAGAAAATACTTGACCTTATATTTCCAAAAATATTAATATTTGTATTCATTTTCTTTTGACACTTGACTTTAAAGTCAAATATAAAAAAAAAATACAGATATTAATATTTTTTAGAATACAAAGTTAAGTATTTTTATTTGTTTTTTCCTTTATATATATATATATATATATATATATATATATATATATATATTTCTTCAATCCCATGAATAAAATCATTCAACCTATCATCTAATTACTAAGATAATTATAAAAGTTAGTATAAGAAAATTTTCATTGGTAAAATGATAAATCGAACAATTCCACTAATAAGATTCTGCGATAATATATTTATATATCACCAACAATCGTACCATTCAAATTTAAAGTGGAACATCACCCAACATAACTTACATTTCAATTTCCATTTATACAAGTACAAAGCACAATAATTAAGTTTTTCATATAACTAATTGGTTCAATAAAAAAGTTATGAGTTGTAAATCGGACTATTTAATTATATTTTTTTATTTATATTTATTTGGATTCTAGGTGGAATAAGGTACCTTATATTCAATTATATATATATTACGAATCTAAGAAAATGAACCTGTACAAGTACAAATCACTTGATTAGTGTTAGGGATCCAATGAGAGGGTTAAAGAATACAGAAGATCTTTTAATGCAATTATACGTTCCCTGCGGTAACTTCACTTTTTGAATATTAATTATGACTATTTATAGTAAAAAACACATGCACAAAAAGTAAAAATATATTATATAGTATCTTAACACATATGCCCATATGCCATTTGCGTTGCATTAAATTTAGTCTTCAAGCTTACTCTATGATACTGAAGTCTGATGCTGACGTTTTTCTAACACATGGCAATCATGGCATATATTATATGCATTTAATTACTAACCAAGCTGCAAACAAGAGGACCGTATGAAGCATCCACTTATTTTAATAGAAATACTTTTTCTCTATCGGTGAATATGCCAGTTCCCATCACATGTTGTGTTACAAATAATTATAATAATAATAATCTGAAAAATATTGACCCAAGTCATGTTCTACTATTAACGGTTAAAAAAAGAAAAGAAAAGAAAAGAAAAAGAAAGAAATAAAGAAACTTATACATTTTTTTTCAAACATATTTGGTATGTTTTTTGAAACAGGCAAATTTCAAGATAACTTTGATCAAGATTGCTTTTAGGATGCTTGTTCTGGACAGAAAACTAATAGATAAATTGTAAATATAACCCATAAATTATTATTTAAGTATAGATAAATTTCTTAAATTTTTGAATCGTAGTTTTACTCACGTATAATGTTTACAAATGTGTAAATGATGTCTAGATTGTTGCTGGTTTTAAGGATGGTTTGGAAGATATTTGTATGGTTTTAAAATTTATAATGAGATAAAGTAATATTTCAAAAGTTTAAGGATTTAATTATGGGTATTCATATCCGTGACAAAAAGTTTAAGAATATATTGTAATTGGAAAAAAGAAGAAGAAGAATGCTACCAAATAATGAGTAGTGACCGGAGATTGCATCCGATTTCCATTTTCAAGTACTAATCTCCGCTGACCCGCCGGTCTAAGCCGACAAACATGTTGTTTCAGAAATAAAACAAATAATCTGAGCAGGACCCAAAACCCAGCTCGTATTCGCATTTAAAGACAGACGTGCCTTTGTTTTATTTTCGTGTATATATATATATATATATATATATACATATATATATATATATAGGATAGGATTTAACGGATCACGTGGCAGCAAATCAGATCTATTTGCATGACTTGATCTTACTTCAGTGGCTCACTTGGATTTGCATCATGTGTGTGACAGAGTCTCTAGTTATGGAAGAGGTGATTGACAGTTAGTTGAAAGAAGACGTCTACTTATGTTTTCTCAATAATGTAGCGACGCCAACTCGACTCATCCTCCGCTTGGACGGTTGCACTCGCTAAAATATCTAGATAGATCTGATCTACTAAATCGAAACAATCATGTAATGATTAATATATAATAAGAATATATATATAAAACCTTATCATATTATTTTTATCACTTCCTTATCTTTTTATGTAGATATCACCATAAGATTATAGAAAAATTATGTGAATTTTCTCATGACATCGGAGCCTAGAGTCATTGTCCAATTCTAAGTATCCTATAAGGGCATGTTTACTCGCTTTTTCATACACAGGAAAAAATCATTGGTGAATTTCTAAAACAATATTGTAAGGTCCTTAAAAAATATAATCTTTTTTTTTTATAAGGAATGTTTAATTATGGTTTTTTTTTTTTGATTGATTGAAGTGTGTTATTGAGATCTATAAAAATGTTAAAAATATATTTTAAAATTTATGAATGAGTTAGAGATAAAACGATAAAAATAAAAAAAAAATATATATATATATATATATATATTAAATATTAATATGAGACCTACGGATCGGAAACAAGTCCCTTTACAATAACATGATTGAGGCGGGATGGGGTAGTGACTTGACAGCAAAAGGCAACAATACCATACCATCAATATCATTGATGCTAAGGCTATAAATGTCTTGTATTTTAGAAGTAAAGGTGGGCAAACGGCCACTCGCATAGTGTAGGGTAATCTAAAACTATACTTCTTTTTTTCCTTTTCGAACCCTCTTTCAAAAAAAACAAAACATCGACACTTTCAACAGCTGGATAGTTGAAAGTAACCACTCTAGAAAGATTCGATTTGTAAGGCAGTTTGAATTATATTTGCTTTATTACTATATTGATATTGAGATCAAATAAAACAAAGTAATAGCTGCAAGGAATCGTTGGATACTCATTTCTAGTCTCTAGAATACAGAATGTTATCTCATTTATAGTTTTACTTTAATAAATCTTATCTTATTTGCAACATATAATTTGAAATTTTGCTTTTGAATTTCTTGTTTCATCTCCAATTACAAACAAATACAAGTACTTGTTTTTTACTAATTTAGAAGAACATTGCAAATATATTAAGAAGCATAGATATTAAAGTTTCAAGAGATCATTTATATTCGATTTAATTACCTGAATCCAACTGGTGTAAATGATTAGATGGTGAAATTAATTTGTATGTAAGAGAGTGCTTTCATGTATTATGAACTAGAAGAGTTGCTTAGATAAAACGTAAACGAATTAAAGTACCTCATTTATTGTGTTTAAACAATGAGGTAGAGAAGATGTTAAGGTTAAGGTTGGTAGAAGTGTTTGCTACGTCTTAGATTTGGAACATAAGAGCAAATGGAATTGTAAAACTACATGTAGTTGAGCTTTCACAAGCTAGAGCATTTATTATGATGAACTATTAGTATGACTTTGGCATGGATATCGTCTAAATGAATAGAATTTGATCTCAACTCATTATTAAGTGAAGGGATTTATCCCATACGATTGAAGCTATGAGGTCATGTTTATGGAGGTTTCTTGATGCACTTTTCCATGGATAAGGAACGGGTGTGAACTCCTTTAAGCAATGATGCCAGGTCCTTATGCAGTAGATGTTGCACTGACAAGGAACTCTGCCTGTGCTTTCTTTTTCTGTTTTTTTTTTTTAATTTTGATTAGTTGAAGTGTGTAATTGAGATCCGTAAAAATGTTTAAAAAATTATTACAAAACTTTTATAAAGGAGTTAAAATAATATAGTGAGTTTCTTAAAATATTAATGTGGTATTTAGAAACTCAAAATGGGTTTTTTTTTTCAATAAATATGCTCTGATTATTCTATTTTGGGTAAACTTCAAATTTAATCAAGTTTAACTTTCAATATAAATTTAATTAACAATGATAGATTTCATTTAAATGAATTGATATAGGCCTTTTTAGTTCATCTTCTTTTTTTATTTTTATTTTTTTGGTATTGTTTTGTCATTATTTTTAAATTGTGCATCTAACAAAATAAGGTACCAAACTAAGAAAGTAAACACACATGTACCTCCCTCTTATATAAATTAAATGCTTAATAAATTTCTATAAAATTAAATTTATTAGTCTTTATTTTATTCAATTTAAAAAAAATCAAATAAAAATTTATTCTAATGAACAAAATATATTTCTTAAAATTTTTCTCCTAAAACCACATAAAGGTTCACTTTTCGACTTTCATTTTTCAATTACCATTAGCAACATAATTATGATAAATCTTTAAAAAAAATCTAAACATTAGGTTTGAAACTTAAATTGATCATAAAAAAATTAAATACTTTTTCATACATCAAATTTTAAATAGATATGCATAAGATAGGGAAAAAAGAAAAAAAAAACTAAAAAGACCCTCAATCAAATACTTCTATCTTATAAAGTAACATTCAAGAACTTAAATAATTTAAATCGAGATCAACAAGAGCTTACACCAAATTTTTAAGATGAGTTTAAACTCAAATTCGACAACATTTCATTCTATTCAGTTTGTGTAATCTCTAACTCCAATTATACTGTTAAAAAAATTAAAAAGTAAAATAATTGCTTAAGAAATCAAAAGGACCCAGCCTAGTTCTAGAAAAACATCGACATTCATCAGATCAGGAAAATAAACGTCAACTCTATAATGCTTTAAAAAATTGTGTTAGTTTTGATTAATGTGTTAAGTATTCCAAAACATTAATAATTGTAGCATGTCTGTCCTTAGGCCATAGCTGTGAAAGGTTGGATACACCTACTTCAACAAACCGGATTTCTTCAGCTCGGATCTTGTCTTTTAACGGTGTTTATGCTCTATGTCCATATCTCCTGTGAACACATACAATCATTATTAAAAATAAATAAATAAATTACAACAATATCTCCATATGTCTGATTCATACCATTCAGTATTTTTATCTTTAAAATTAAGTATTTAAATCCTTCAATTTTTAAAAAATCATGTGCACTTACATCCTATTTTATTATTTTGCTCATAGATATATAAAATATTCAAAAAGTTACAAATCTAAACAAAAAAAAAAAATCATAGTATCAATAGCAAAATGATCACGTAAGAATCTAAATATATATATATATATATATATATTAAAGCTTTGAAGGGTCTGATTACTTAATTTCAAAGACAAAAATGCTAAACACAAAGTAATTAAGTAAACATGAAATTGAATGTTTGCAATATAAAACTTCTAATGTATCTTTTGCTAGCGTATAATTAAAGGAAATATGCACAGGATACCATTTGGATGGGAAGAAGCTTTTTCTAGAATTGAACATGACCCGATTAAGCTTTAACAGAACACAAAAACTTGATCTGACTAGACTCCAGGTGAGTGTCCAAACTCGAGATAAGCGATGCAAAAAACCCAAAAGATTAATAGGCAAGACACTCCTGGGAAATTTCAAATGTTTTTGGAATGGAATATCAATATTTTCATGTCCTTATCCTTGCAAAATTTCTTAAATATATATATTTGGTATCCAACCGGTAGACGACACAAGATCCTTACTTTGGGTAGAACCATGGACCAAGACCTTTTGTATTTTTCATGAAATGTTTTGGTTTTTTGTGTGTGTGTGTGTGTGTGATCGACAATAATAGAGTCTTACAAACTATTTAAAAGATGAAATATTTACAGCATTTCCTGCTTCATAGACATTAAAACTAGACTTCATCCATCTACATCAACCGAAGCCATAAGCATCCTGCTTTAACAAAGCCAAAATCTCCACCGGAGGACTAGCAAAAAAAGACTTCATCAGCATCTTTCTCGTGCATATATCCAGCCAAAAAGATCAGCAAATTGGTTCATCTCCCTTGGATCTGCTTCAATCTTTACTTGTGAGAGGAGGGAGAGCTTTTCCCTATATGCAGTAATCACATGATGATACTTTTGACTTGTAACTTATTTAATTAGTAATTAGCTAGCACAAAAGCAATATAAGACTCAACATTATTTATTTCTCAACATTTAAAAGTCCCGTTCGCAAACAATGAGACACTCCCCAATAGACCCCCCCCCCCAATTTCTGGGACAAGTACATCAATTTCCCCTACTTTCTTTGCAAAACCACTTAGAATTCCTTATCACTCACCTCTAACTGTGGCCTATCTATCTTCAGATATAACCGAAGCATCGGTGTTCAATTTAATCCTATTAAACTTAGGAGGATTCCAACATAAATTCTTCGGTTCGAGTTGATAAACCTTTTTCTCTTTTCTAGAATGTACCCAATACTCATAACTTGAACGTTGTAGTTGTAAATATTTATTGTCTCTACCAAACAGCCTATCAATCCTTCAAGTCCATATTCTCCATATCATAAAACTCTCCAACTCCTTACTAAAAAGACAGTTTGTTACAAGCCATTTCATTAAATGTTGCCTTCAGGATTAACTTGTTCACATGAAATAATGAAAACATGAAGGATCCTAGGAATATCCGCAAAGAAGATTGGTAGCTGAGCCATTTAAAGCAGCACTATACAGAATAAGCAGTTCCGTTTACGTGTATTCTAGTAATATTTATGAAGTAGTTAAAATAGATTATGTCTTCTTCTTTTTTGTTGAAAAATGTTAATATAGGTCTTGAGACATTTGCTAATAGCTAAAAATCAAAATTTTTGCATCTTTCCATACTCTTTCATTTTTTGAGAAATATATAAATAGTTTTTAAAGTATAAAAAGTTTTTTTTTTCTTATAGTCAATAACAAAAACCTTTTCCCTTTTTCTTCTTTTTTTTTTATTTTTTAACTTTGGTATGTTATTCACAAATCCAACAACAATAGCTTAAACAGGTACCTTTTGTCAAGTTCATTGAGAGAGTGAGGCTGAGCCAACCATTTTTTAATGTATAATGTTTGGAGAAAGGAGATGAATTAAGAGAGAAGAAAGAATTAAAGAGGAAAGAAAATTGAAAGAAAGAAATAGTGTATTTTCTTATTTAGATGGAAGGAAAGAGGAAGGAATGAACGTGAGAGGAATGTTTTTTACGATAATTATAAATACTCGAGTAATATTATATATATGTGTGTGTATGTAATTAATAATAATAAGAAGAAGAAAAAGAAGAAGAAGAAAAAAAATCTACCAAGGTTAATATAGGAAATAAAAATTATAACTAAGGATGGGATTGTCATTTTGTGACCTAGGTATATAAACTCCTTTTACCTAGGGTTAACACTTTTTCCTTCATTTGCCTCTCACAAAACCCTAAAACCTTCTTGTGTGAATCTATAGAGAAGAAGACGACATGTAAATCCATAGAAAAAGAGATGACGTGTGAATCCATAGAAAAGGAGATGATAATTTTTCCGCCACTAACTTATTGAATTAAGGTAAGTATATAAATCAACGATTGTGAATCGTGATTTATGTATATATATGGTAATGTAGAGAAATAACGTATTGAGGTTTATAAATTTAAACCAATTTGTAATACACAAGGGACAAAATAAGCGATTCATGCATTACAATAACAATTCGGGTCAAGTAAGTGTATGTACTAATGTATTACATTATAAATTTTATGTTAAATGGATCAATTAGGTTAAATTGAATATAATCAAGTTGAAGGATTGATTTACGAGATATATAGTGAGATACACGATCGTGTTGGAACCATGTTGAAAACTCAAAGTGAATTAAGAGATACACGTCCTTCCAACACGACCATGTTAAAAACCATGTTGAAAATGAAAGGTGAATAAAGAGATACACGGCCCCTCAACACAACTGTATTAAGACCGTGTTGAAAAAAAAAAAATTCAACACGACCATATTGAAGTTGTGTTAATGAATAGTAAATAGAGAGATACATGACCATGTTAAAAAAAAAAAAGACATAGTGAATAGAGAGAAGTATACAATCACGTTGAGACCATGTTAGAAAAGAAAAATAAAATAAAAACAACATGACCATGTTGAGACCATGTAAAAAAAAAAAAAAAAAAACTATATACGACCTCTAATATGGTCGTGTACTACCCTGCACTCAACTACATAACTCCTAACATGACCGTATTGAGTTGAAACGTAACTAGTCTCCTTTTGATATTTATAGAAATACAATTCTAAAGTCAAACCATTTAAATCATGTATAGGTTTGGAAGAATTGTGAAGTTATAAAAGTATAAAACAAATCAAGTTTGGTAAAGTCAGATATGTGTATATCATGTTTGTTGCTTGTACTCGATAAATTAGATTTTGTGTGTAGGTTTAATAATATTGTAAATGAACCGAATTGAGTATGCATGTGATTGTGAATTATTGGGTCCAAGAAACCGAGTGTGGATTGGTGTTCTTGAGGTGGCACCCCAATAATTAGTATGTGACGTTATCTCTAGCGGAGCCGTATACCAAAATGACCTGAGTTTTATGTGAAAGGTTGTGTTGTGAAATTTTGTAGTGTATAGACTCATGGACAATGGAGAGTACTCACTTTCATGTATATATATGGTTGTGGAAGGTTGATGTAAGAGGATTCATGGACTCAAAGACTTATAGATAGTACAGAGTACCCACTATCACATATATATATATATATATGGTTGTGGAAAGTAGATGTGTAAGGACTCATGGACAATAAAGAGTACTTACTGTCATATATATATATTATTATGTATAGTAAGAGACTTATAGATAGAAGATTACTTTTGTCATGTATATATATATTATTTATAGATGGATTATAAAATGATGTTTAGGAATGTTACGTATGAAGATGTTTATGTTGTGATTGTATATCGGCTAAAGATTGTGAAAGATAAATAAAATTATGAATGAATATTATGGTGTATTTTACATGTGTTACTATTTCTAACATGACATACATTTGTGTGTATAGGTATGCATTATACTAGGCGTTAGCTCACCCCTCGTAAGAATTTTTTTTTTAGTTACAGATGTTACAGGAGAGATCGTAGGATATATTAAAAACATAGCGGAAACAATTCAAGATCAGAATAATAAAGAGAATGTATAATACATCTATTACGATAACTAATAGATAGACTAAGGAAAGATATGTTGGATTTTTATTTAGTCATTTGAGAATTTCTATTGTAAGTGAATGTTAATCGCTTTCGCTGTTTAATTTGAGAAAATTGTTGATGACTTATCATTGAGGATGGAAAATTTTATTAATCTCTGTTATGCAGCAAATAATTTATGATTATTATCAGGAGTACATAAATATGAGTATTTGGAGAATAGTGGTAATTGAGCCTTTGTATGTGTTTAGGAAATGGGGACACGTGGCAGGTCATAACATACCTAGGTTTTGGGGGGTTATAGTTTATGTGGTATTAAAGCTTACGTTAATAGATCTTTAGATGGTTTAGGTTTGATGATCATTAGAATTAAGAGAAAATCAATAATGTAAGTTTTATCCAATAAAAAGTAAGTCATGATATTTGAATGAATTATGTATTGGATTTGTAGGATGAAGATATATATTGACAGTAGTTAGAAAATGGGACTGATATTATTAATTTGTGAACTCCTTCAGTAATATTAAAAATATCATATTTAATTTTTTTTTCATACTCTGAAGAATGTATATATATTCCTATATCATTCATCACTATTGTATTTTGTTTTGTAGAATGCCTAGGAGAATTTCAAAATCAGGATTATCCTTAGGAGCTATAGGTGATGCTCTTGATAACAGAATGCCTCCTAAAGCTCCTCGTTAGGGATAAGGAGGGAATAAGGTGAATGCTACACAAATGCTAGAGGCTATCAATACTTTAGCAGGATTAGTGGCACAACAGTTACAACAGATACAAAACATGCAAGTACTAAACATGAGACAAGCCCAAATGATGAGAGAGATTAGAGAGAGGCCAACTAGATAAATGGGTTTGGACCTTTTTGTTAGAATGGTCAAGGAATTCAGGTTTAAGGTTAATGAACTATTAGATATTGAACAATGGATCGATAAACTAAAAAAGACTTTTGAAGTGTTGGGAACACCTGAAGATAAAAAAAGTGAAATATGTTGTGTATCTACTACTGAGAGGCTCAACTTCTAAATGGTAGTCGAGTGTTTCCAAACTCACCATAGGGGTGATCACTTGAGATAGGTTTAAAGAAATATTGTATGAATAGTATTTTCCAACCACCATCAAGGATAGAATGCAAGCATCATACTACAGTTATTGTTAGAGAAAGAGATCAATAGATGAATATGAGACGGAACTTAACCGTCTAATGAAGTTCATGCCACACGCATTCAAAGTTGATTAGAAGTCCATGACACATTAATTTGTGTTAGGATTGGAGCTTACATTACAGCATGAGGTAGTTGCCTTCCAACCGAAAACCTATTTGAAAGCTATAAACAAGGCAAAACTTTTAGAATGGAGTCACAAGAAAACTGATGAGATGAGAACATTAGGAATGATAGTGGTATTGGGATAAAGACCCATTCAGAATATTATCACTCAAGATAAGGGCAAAAGGCCTTGCACAGTGTAGACTAGTTCTATGGTCATAACAGCACCCTCATCCCAAGCAAAAACCTTATATGTGGGACAAAGTAACAAGTGTAGAAGATGTTACAGACAATATGAGCTAAACGGATGCAAATGGCTAAAGGATGCCTATTTCTCATGTGGAAAGATGGGACATAGCAGTAAAACTTGTTGGGAAAGGTCAATCCCATTAACATTTTGCTTCTTCTACAAATAGAGGGGTCATAGGATAGTAGACTGTTGGGAAAACAGAAAATGGAATATACAGCCAGCCTTAGTAACAAGAAACCAAACTAAGACTAATAATGGTAGACCTTAACAAGCAAGGCTAAGGCAAAGAGCACCAGCACGAGTGTTTGTACTATAGAGACCGGACACTCTAAATATAGAGACCATAGCAAGTACATTATTAGTGAATTTTGTTGAAGTATATGTATTGTTTGATACTAGTGCATCACATTCATGTATATCTAATGCATTTAGAAGTAAATATAATGTATGTAAAGAAATGTTAAATGTTGTATTGAACTTGAGTACTCTTATGGGTGTAGGTAAGGGATTGAACCAAATACGTAGAAAGGTTTGTATAAAAGTGCAAGGTAAAATATTGTTTGCAAATCTTTTGGTGTTAGACATAACCGATTTTGATGTAATTTTTGGAATGGATTAGACATCATACAACAATAGATTATCATGATATGACCATTCATTTCAACATACTAATAGAAAAAGAACAATTTAAGCTTAAATTAGAAATTTATAAACTAACAGGATTGCTAACTTATGAACCGTAAAGTTTGTGATTAGGGTGTTACAATAATATTTAAAAATATTTTAAATTATTGAATTACTATATTATCTATAAAAATGACAAGCTTTTAAAAAGTAAAAATATAATTAAAATTTTAGTAACATTCTTTTTTTAAATTACTCTAATTTAAAGACAAAAAAGAAGAAGAATTATGGCCTAGAGAAAGCTAACTTTCTTTATTCCTCCCCCTTCCATTTTCCTTTCTTCTTGCTAGCTAAAGGAAATTATGGACAGGATACATTTGGGTGAAAGAATTTAATCTAGAATTGGACTTTAGCCAATCAAGCTTTTTAACACACACAAACACAAAAACTTTATCTGACTAGACTCCAGGTAAGTGTCAAAACTCAAAATAAGCCAGGCAAGAAATCCAAAAGATCAATAAATAATAAGACCCTCCTAAGAAATTTTAAATGTTTCGGAATGGAATTTCTATATTTTCATGTCCTTATCCTTGCAAAATTTCTTAAAATATAGTACATTAGGTATCTTACTAGAACAGTGACGACACGAGGTCCTTGCTTTTTGTAGGACCAAGACCTTTTGTATTATTGTATTATTAATGAAATGTTGCATTCGGAATTAACATGGTCCCATCCCATGAAATAATGAAAGAATGAAGGACACTAAGAACTTGTGCAAAGAAAACTGGTGGTGGAATCATTTAAGCAGCAGCACCATATAGAGATTAAGGACTCTGGTCAAGAGTATTTTTATAATATTTATTAAAATTTTAAAATAAAAAATTATTTTACGTAATATAACGTTGATTACATACCATATAAAAAAGATTAAGGACATTAGAAAACCTAAAGTTGTTTTATTTTGGCATTTTAACAGATATCGATGACACGTTATAATTTAATGTAAGACAGTGTACCTTCATAGCCCGTGTCTGTGTGGGACAGATCTGGAATAGACACTCATGTCATATCCAGCTCCAAACACGTACCTTCAAAACTTGTCTTTTACCGTCCCGTCTTATCGTATCTCCGGGACCACTTCCATGATACGCGATTGAAATTTTCTATCTAAAGCTGTACGGTTTTACGAGTAAAGTGACGGGTAGAAAATAAAAGGAAAGAAAATAAGTAATAAAGGTTATTTTTTATATCTAAAAAGTGATCGTGGTAAAATTACTATTTGAATATTATTTTTTTTTAATTATATATATTTAAAGTTTTAAAATATTAAATTTTATAACTAATCAAATTTTGGCATGTATCAGATAATCCAAAAAAAAATAAAAAATCGTTATTGAGGTTTAAACTAAACACCTCATGCAGGGAGTTTTTGAACCTCATTCACTAGGGAACTCCTTAAGATACAAAATTAATTTGTCAATTACCTTGAATTTATTTAAAATTTTAAATTCATAAACTTTAGAAGAGAGAGCAGTAGAGGGAAAGAGAACATCCATAATTCTCTTTTTAACTAACCACATATTATACATTGACAGCCCTAACAATGAATGCATAATATCAATCTTTCTCATTTTGTAGGGGAGTCGTGTTTAAGCTAATTGAAATATAAAGTAATTATATTTGGGCCAAATTTCCTAAAAACAATATAAATTTATTAAAATATTATGCAAATAGGATAACAAAAAAATATTACGTGAATAAGGTATAAAAAACATATATAATGTATTATATGTACCATTAATGTAAATTTTTTTATATTAAAAATTTATGCATTGTATGCAATTTTAATACAAATTTTTTTGTACTAAAAACTCATGCAATACATGCATCTTTAGTATATATATATATTTTTTATACAAAAAACTCATGCACTACACAATGCCTCTCTCTTAGAAAATGTTAATACAAGTTTTAAGGAAAAAAAGATTTATTGATTGATATACAATATATATTATGTATACGTAGAATATAAATATTAATATAATTTTAACATTTATGATAGTAAAATGAGTAGTTTTCATAACAATTACCATTCGTATTTTATAACATTTACATATATCAAAATCTTATTAATATTTATATACTATGTATATATAATACGTAATATATATCAATCATTAAGTCATTTCTCAAATTTAGGACATTTGCAAAGAACTAAAAAGGGAAATTTTTGCATCTTTCCGTAGTCATTATTTTGTAAAATTAAGGCTAGGGGCAAAAAAGATCAAATTGCAAACTGAACCTAATTAGATCAAAACCAAATAGTAAATTATGTTTAAACCATTTTTTTATATATGAAAAAAATTACAAAACTGAATCATTTTCTTTTAAGTTTCAAAAAAAAGTGTGAACTAAACCAAATCTTGAAAATTTAAAAAAAATGGTAATAAAAGTTTAGAGAATATATAAACAAAAAAAGTATTCTATATCACTTTTTTAATTCATTCTTTTAATTGATTATTGTCAACTAACCTGCTATTTTTTTAATTTTATATTTTTACTTATTAGCTAATATTGAAATCAAAATTATCTAAAGATAGATGATAAAATCTTATTAAATATATCAAATGGATATTAAAGATAGTGAATGATACTAAATAAATGATAATGAATTATATATTTTTTATATTTAATATATTTTTTATAATTTATTAATTTATTTATAAATAAAAATCAATAATACATATAAAATAATGATTAAATCATGTGCCAAACTGGATCACACCATTTTTGTAGGTTAAAAAAATTATAAATCATACCACGTGATTAGATTTGATTTGATTTAAAAAAAAAAAAAACACTATAACAGTGGTTTAGTTTGATTTGATGATGAACTATATCATACCAAACTAAACCGTGTGCACCTCTATATTAAATATATAATTCATTCATTCATTAAAAATAGCTCAAGTATGTGCTTTTCGTCAAGTGGACATCGAGAGAGTGAGGTTGAGCGAACCATTTTTTAATCCAGCTGGCCATGCTCTTTGTAGGATATAAATATAAAAAATAAATTTGATTTGAGTCTTTTAACGCTTTATATCATTTAAAGTTGTTGTCAACACCAATAATATCACAACATGTTGCATAAAAACGACAAAGTCATATGACTCATATCAGCAAACGGGTCTCCTATGACGTTCAAGATTTTTCAATTCAGTGAGTGAAAATAAATAAATCTCATCAATAACCATAATTTTTATTGATAAAAGCTTCCTGTAAGTTTTTTCTGTTTTTAAACGGTATTCTTCTTTGAATCTACTCCAATCATATACCATCAAATATGAATAAATTATAATGTAAAGCTTTTTAAAATTATAATTTTTATAATCTAATAATATAAATATTAATTTTTCAAATGATAAATCGAACTCAAACTTCTCATTCCCTATTATAATATCTAAATAAATACAAACCTTTTTAGATGCCTTTTAATATATAAAAGGCTCCATTCACAAGTACCACTAGAGCACGAGTCAACAAATCTCCATTCACAAATGCCACTATAGTAGAAGTCAATAAACTAAAAGAAAAAACCTTTTACATTTGCAATAACAATTATATACTTCACAAAAAAAGAAATCACATCAAAATGTGTAAAAGTTTCTTGTTTTGAGTCTTTTCGGGTGTTCTTAGGTCACTTGTTATCATAACTTAGATAATCTAATAACTAATGAAACAAATAACAAAAAAGTGATCGATGTTTAGGTGTTTCATAAACTAAAAACTATACCTAACCTTCTCCAAGGACAAATGTTAATCTTAAATCACAAAATTAAATATCCTCATCTTCATTGCTTCAAATTTATAATTTACAAGCACCTTTTAATCTGTAATATTAAAATGGATAAGGATTTTTTAACCACTTTTATTGTTTTTTACAATTAATTCCATTAACTATTCTTATATTATATATTTTTTTAAAACATATTATTAACTCTTTCCTCAAGATAATTACTAATAAAAAATCTCATTCTCAAAGGTTAAATCAATAACTTAATCATTTAAACTATCAAATTCAACTTAATCCCACTTTTATGCACATAAACCATAACCCATCAAACCCATTTACCTACTAGACTCTTTTCTCTCCCCTTTTTTTTCTCCAAGCTAGTATCATCACTTAAAATACCAAAAAGAGTTTAACATTGATATTTTTTGTTGGGAAAAGAAAATTGTCAAATTTGAATTTTAATTGATACAAATATTAAAAAAGACTTATACTTTTCTAAATAGACTTATTCTTTTTTACTTTAATATCTTTCCGTTGCTCATGTACTGTGTGTGCTAACTACTTATATATTACTTTTAAGTCTAACATATATATATATATATATTGGTAATTGTATCTCTTTCATTATTTTTGTAGGCACATGACAACTCTTCGATGAAGCAAATTAAATATGATAAGAATATTTTCAATCTATTTTAGTAAAAAAAATAATAAAATATTTACCTTAGTTTTTTTTTTTGTGGTTTCTTTTAATGCATATTTTAGACTATTTATGCAAATTTTTTTCTTAAATTTTAAATTGTTATACAACATCATTTTATTTGTTTTTTTCACACACATCACAAATACCCTTGTTAGTGATACATGATAGAAGGAGGTAGTTGTAGTAGCCACTCTTATCAATGATGTGAGTGGAATATGTGTAGAAAGAATTTTTAAAGTAGAAATTATTTTTTCCATCTTGGGATAAAGTTTTCATATCTCGAAATGATGTTTTCATCTGTATCCCTCTGATTATATATTGTTATGTATTAGGGGAAAAAAATAAAAACATCAAATAACACATATTGAATATTCTTCATATGAGTAATCAATAACTTGTTTTACTATTTATTAGTTTTATTTTTACTGTTATTTAGAGTGATTATAGTAAAAGGAACTCGTTATTATTCTTTATGAAGTTATCTACAATTTTTTTATGAAAATCTATCGATAATTTAACTTTTATGAAAATAATAAAAATAAGATTTATTAATGATAAAATAAATTATTAACGGTGACAGTACGATGCATTCATTTCTTGATATATGTTGTAAATACCCAAGTAATATATTTATATATATGTGTGTGTAATTAATAAAAAAAAATTGCGAAGGATAACATGAGAAATAAGAATTATGACTTGAGGACAAGATAGTCATTTGATGACTTAAGTATATAAGATCTTTTTATTTAAGGTTAACACTTTTTCTTTCATTTACCTCTCACATAACCTTAAAGCCTTCTTGTGTGAATCCATAGAAATCAAACAACATTTTTTTAACCACTAGCTTATCGGATTAAAGTAAGTACATAAATCAACAATTATAAATTATGTTTAAACCATTTTTTTATATTTGAAAAAAATTACGATACTGAATCATTTTCTTTTAAGTTTCAAAAAAAAGTGTGAACTAAACCAAATCTTGAAAATTAAAAAAAAATGGTAATAAAAGTTTAGAGAATATATAAACAAAAAAAAGTATTCTATATCACTTTTTTAATTCATCCTTTTAATTGATTATTGTCGACTAACCCACTATTTTTTTAATTTCATATTTTTACTTATTAGCTAATATTGAAACCAAAATTATCTAAAGATAGATGATAAAATCTCATTAAATATATCAAATGGATATTAAAGATAGTGAATGATACTAAATAAATGATAATAAATTATATATTTTTATATTTATTGTAATTTTTTATAATTTATTAAATTATTTATAAATAAAAATCATTAACACATATAAAATAATGATTAAATCATGTGCCAAACTGGATCCCGCCATTTTTGTAGGTTAAAAAAATTATAAATCATACCACGTGATTAGGTTTGATTTGAAAAAAAAAAAAAAGACACTATAACGGTGGTTTAGTTTGATTTGATGGTCAACTATATCATACCAAACTAAACCGTGTGCACCTTATATTAATATATAATTCATTCATTCATTAAAAATAGCTCAAGCAAGTGCTTTTCGTCAAGTGGACATCGATGAAAAGTAAAAAGGATTCTATATCACTTTTTTAATTCAACCTTTCATTTGATTATTATCAATTAACCCACTATTTTTTTAATTTCATATTTTTACTTATTAACTAATATTAAAACCAAAATTATCTAGAGATAGATGATAAAATTCCATTAAATATATCAAATGGATATTAAAGATAATAAATAATACTGAATAAATAATAATAAATTATATCTTTTTTTATATTTAGTATTTTTTTATAACTTATTAATTTGTTTATAAATAAAAATCAATAATACGTACAAAATAATGATTTAATCATGTACCAAACTGGATCACACTATTTTTTTAGGTTAAAAAAATTATAAATCGTACCATGTGATTAGGTTTGATTTGGAAAAAAAAAAACTATAATATATAGTTTAGTTTGATTTGATGGCCAACTATATGTAACAAACTAAATCATGCCCATCCCTATATTAAATATATAATTAATTAATTCAACAAAAATAGCTCAAGCAAGTGCTTTTCGTCACGTGCACATCCAGAAAGTGAGGTTGAGCTTGAGCGAACCATTTTTTAATCCAGCTGGCCATGCTCTTTGTAGGATATAAATATAAAAAATAAATTTGATTTGAGTCTTTTAACGCTTTTTTTTTTTCGAGTATATACAATGTACAATTACGTACTATATCATTTAAAGTTGTTGTCATCACCAATAATATCATAACATGTTGCATAAAAACGACAAAGTCATATGACTCGTATCAGTAAACGAGTCTCCTATGACGTTCAAGATTTTTCAATTCAGTGAGTGAAAATAGATAAATCTCATCAATAACCATAATTTTTATTGACAAAAGCTTCCACGTGTATAGAATGTAAGTTTTTTCTGTTTTTAAATGGTATTCTTCTTTGAATCTCTTCCAATCATATACCGTTAAATATGAATAAATTATAATATAAAGCTTCTTAGAGTCATAATTTTTATAATCTAATTATATAAATATTAATTTTTTAAATAATAGATCGAGCTCAAACTTCTCATTCCCTATAATCTCTAAAAAAATAAACACAAACCCTTTTAGATACCTTTTAATATATAAAGGGCTCCATTCACAAGTAGCACTAGAGCATAAGTCAACAAATCTCCATTGACAAGTGGCACTATAGTAGAAATCAATAAACTAAAAGAAAAAACCTTTTACATTTGCAATAACCATTACACACTTCACAAAAAAAGAAATCACATAAAAATGTGTAAAAGTTTCTTCTTTTGAGTCTTATCGGGTGTTCTTACGACACTTGTTATCATAACTTAAATAATCTAATAACTAATGAAACAAATAAAAAAGATAAGTGATCAATGTTTAGGTGTTTCATAAACTAAAAAGTATACCTAACCTTCTCTAAGGACAAATGTTAATCTTAAATCACAAAATTAAATATCCTCATCTTCATTGCTTCAAATCTATAATTTACTAGCACCTTTTAATCTATAATATTAGAACAGATAAGGATTTTTTAACCACTTTTAGTGTTTTTTACAATTAATTCCATTAACTATTCTTATAATATATATTTTTTTAAAACATATTATTAACTCTTTCCTCAAGATAATTACTAATAAAAAATCCCATTCTCAAAGGTTAAATCATTAACTTAATCATTTAAACTACCAAATTCAACTTAATCCCACTTTTATGCACATAAACCGTAACCCATTAAACCCATTTACCTACTAAACTCTTTTCTCTCCCCTTTTTTTTCTCCAAGCTAGTATCATCACTTAAAATACCAAAAAGAGTTGAACATTAATATTTTTTTTTGGGAAAAGAAAATTATCAGATTTTAATTTTAATTGATCCAAATATTAAAAAAGACTTATACTTTTCTAAATAGACTTATTCTTTTTTACTTTAATATCTTTCCATTGCTCATGTATTGTGTGTGCTAACTACTTATATATTACTTTTAAGTCTAACATATATATATATATATATATTTAGGTAATGGTATCTCTTTCATTATTTTTGTAGGCACATGACAACTCTTCAATGAAGCAAATTAAATATGATAAGAATATTTTCTATCTATTTTAGTAAAAAAATTAATAAAATATTTACCTTAGTTTTTTTTTTTTGTGGTTTCTTTTAATGCATATTTTAGACTATTTATGCAAATTCTTTTCTCAAATTGTAAATTGTTATACAATATCATTTTATTTGTTTTTTGCACACACATCACAAATACGTCCTTGTTAGTGATATATGATAGAAGGAGGTAGATGTAGTAGCCAATTCTTATCAATGATGTGAGTGGAATATGTGTAGAAAGAATTTTTAAAGTGGAAATTATTTTTTCCATCTTGGGATAAAGTTTTCATATCTTGAAATGATGCTTTCATCTGTATCCCTCTAATTATATATTATTATATATTAGGAAAAAAAAAATAAAAACATCAAATAACACATATTGAATATTCTTCATATGAGTAATCAATAACTTGTTTTGCTATTTATGAGTTTTATTTTTACCATTATCTAGAGTGATTATAGTAAAAGGAACTCATTATTATTCTTTATGAAGTTATCTGCAATTTTTTATGAAAATCTATCGATAATTTAACTTTTACAAAAATAATAAAAATAAGATTTATTAATGATAAAATAAATTATTAACGGTGATAGTACGATGCATTCATTTCTTGATATATGTTGTAAATACCCAAGTAATATATTTATATATATGTGTGTGTAATTAATTAAAAAAAAAGCTGCCAAGAATAATATGAGAAATAAGAATTATGACTTGAGGACAGGATGGTCATTTCACGACTTAAGTATATAAGATCTTTTTATCTAAGGTTAACACTTTTTTTTTCATTTACTTCTCACATAACCTTAGAGCCTTCTTGTGTGAGTCCATAAAAAAAGAGACGACATGTGAATCCATAGAAAAGGAAACAACATTTTTTTTAACCACTAGCTTATCATATTAAAGTAAGTATATAAATCAACAATTATAAATTGTGATTTAAGTATGTATATGGTAGTGTAAAGAATTAACGAATTGAGGTTTATAGATCTAAATCAATCTATGATACACAAGGGATGAAACAAACGATTTACTCATCACAATAACAATTTGGGTCAAGTAAATATATTTACTAGTATATTACATTATAAATTTTATGTTTGATAGATCAATTGGGTTAAAATGAATAAAAATCAAGCTGAGGGATTCATTAACGAGGTGTATAGTGAGGTACATGGCGAGATACATGACATCCAAACAAGATTGTATTGGGGACCGTGTTAAAAATGAAAAATAAACAAAGAAATACATAACCATGTTGAGACTGTGTTGATGAATAGTAAACAGAGATATACACAAACTTTTAACATGACTATGTTGAGAACATGTTATAAAATTAAAAAAAAAAAAAGAAACATAGTTACTAGAGAGAAGTACATGACCATGTCGAGACCATGTTAAAAAATAAAAAAAAAAAGACCTCTTAACATGACTATATCGAGACAATGTAAAAAAACAAAGAAAATTTATACGGCCTTTGGCACAATTGCGTATTACCCCGCACTCAACTACACAGTTCCCACCATGATTGTATTGAGTTGAAACACGACTTGTCCTCTTTTGATATTTATAGAAATATAATTTTAAGTCAAATCATTTGAATCATGTATAAGTTTAGAAGAATTGCGAAGCTAAAAAAGTATAAAATAAACTAAGTTTTACAACATTAGATACGTGTATATCATATTTGTTGCTTATGCTTAATGAATTAGATTTTGTGTGTAGATTTAATGATGTTGTAAATGAACTAAATTGAGTGTGCATGTGATTGTGAATTGCTAGGTCCAAGAAACCGAGTGTGGGTCGGTGTTCTTGAGGTGACTAGAGCCGGTAATATGGGCCAAAAGGGTTGGCTTACCTTGACTTGCATCGGTTTGCTAGTCATCGCGGGTCGGCTTGTAATGGCCCGCAAAAGTTGCAGGTTACAAAAATTAGCCCACCCCGGCCCGTAGGCCAATGGGGGCTGGCTCGTGACGACCAACAATTTTTTTTTTTAATTTAGTATTTTATTTATTAGAGTGAAAAGTGGAAATGCGATTGCTAATGGAATGACATAAGTGAGAAGACGAAATTGGAAATGGAAATTTGGAAATCTTGTGGCCACCGTCCACGTCCCTTCCTTGTCCTCTCCTATTGCTGCTGTGCCGATGTTAGTCCCATCGGCCATCGTCCTCTCCTCGTCTACTGTGCTTGTGCCGCTGTACATATGTGATTACTGATTGAAGTGTGTCGGGCCTGTTGGCAAAGTCTTTAGCTACCCTACTACCTGCAAGGTTGCGTGACGGCGTGAGCTTAAGCGTGAGCATGAGCGTGCGTAATTGCGGTCTACGTCCGTAGTGGGCTACAAAGGATTTTTTTTTTTTTTTGTGGGTCAACTGGCCAACCTGCGCATGCATGAACTTGCCCGCCCTGTAATTACTAGCTCTAGAGGTGACACCCCGATGATCGGTATGTAACGTTATCCTTAATGGAATCGTATATCGAAATAATCTAGGTCCTATATGAAAGGTTGTGCTGTGAAATATTGTTATGTAGAAAGTTATGATGTGTATTGTGAAAGGTTGTAATATATGAACTCATAAACAGTGTGGAGTATATATATTATGGTTGGTTGTGGAAGGTAGATGTACAGGGACTTATGGATAATGGAGAATACCCACTATTATATATATATTATTATTATGTATGGTAAGAGACTTATAGATAAATGATTACCTTTGTCATATATATATATATATTATTTGTAGATGGATTGTAAAAGGATATTTGGGAATGTTATGTGTGAAGATGTTTATGTTGTGATTGTGAAAGATAAATAAAATTATAAATGAATATTATGATACATTTCAGATGTATTACTGTTTTTGGCATGACATGTGTATGTGTGTGTAGGCATACATTATACTAAGCGTTAACTTACCTCTTATGTGAAATTTTTTTTTAGTTACAAATACTATAAGAAAGATCGTATGATATGTTAAAAACCCGGGGGAAATAGTTTAAGATAAAAATAATGAAGAAAATATAGAATATGTCTATTACGGTAGCTAATAGATAGACTAAGAAAAAATATGTTAAATTTTTATTTAATGATTTGATAATTTCTATTGTAAGTAAATGTTAATTGCTTCCATTATTTAATTTGAAAAAATTATTGATGACTTATTATTAAGGATGAAAAATTTTATTAATCTTTGTTATATAACGGATGATTTATAATTATCATCAAGTATATAAATAAGAATATTTAAAGAATAACACTGTTTGAGTCAAAAAAAAAAAAAAAAAGACACATAACAGAGCATAACATACTCGGGTTTTGAAACCTTACATATGCAGAGCAGTATAATAAACTTTTCTGATCTCGAGGAGGACCCAACATGGACCAATAAATTTAGATCGTGTCAATCAGTGAGGACTCAAGGTTTAGTTATTTGGATATCGGCACGGCACGAAGCAAGGCACATGCATTTTCAAAGGAAATGAGTTGTCACGACAAGAGGGGAGGGTAAAAATAAAATAAAGGTCATTTTACGTCGGAAGCAAGAGGGCACGCTTGGGAAAAAGCTCCGATTGGGTTTTAGAGCAAGTTGTAAATATACCTTAAAAATTATTCATCAGTTGTAGATAAAAATTATGAAATTTCAAAACGTGTCTTTATTTTTTTTAAAGTATATTTTTTATTTTAAATATTTATTTACTTTTTATTTAAATCATTAGTTTTCTTTTCTTTTAATTAAATTTTTAATATTTTCAAAATCTTAAAAAAACAAATTTATATGAAATTTATTAAATTTTCTATCCATTTGTGATATTTATTAACTTTAAAGTTTAAACTGTTTCACAATTATTAAATTAATAAAATAATAATATTACAAATATTTATTTAAATGATATAATGAAAAATAATATTAAAACATATATTGATATAATATAATAATAATAATAATAAAAAAAAAAGAAAATTGGCTAAAAAATTTATGTGCATAATCAAATCAACCACCTAATTTAAGGCTAATTATAAGCTAATACATGCTTAATATAAATAAAAAAATTAACTTATTTAATGAAAATCATTTTTTAAGATTTTAAAAATATTGATAACTCAAGCAAATAAAAAAAATTGAAACATAGATAAATATTAAGAGCTAAAAACATACTTCTCCTTTTTTATATATATACCAACATAATTACTAAGCTTGTAAATGGTCGATATTTATGATGCTTTTAGCAATGATTATTACGTTTTAATCGAGGGATCTATTATATTTGGAAATTTCTATAGTCCTATCGTATTTTTAGATAGGACTATATATATTAATAATATAGATTTAATGAAGACGAACAGTTAAGATTTAATATATATAACTGAATAGTAGGATTGAAAACTAGATGGATCTCATTAAAATAATAGATGAAATTATAAAAGGTCCCATTACATATAGAATTTTTTTAAAATTTCCCATTTATATCTTTTCAAAGTAACACCATTTTTGGGAGCCATCATTAATAAGTTATCATTCCTAAAACCTTTTCAATAATAACTTTTCATCATATATTTAAAAGTGATGTTTGTATATATCAATACACTTTAAGGTTACAGCCTTAATTGGCATCTATGTATGGTAAGGGATTTCACCTAATATATGTTTATGTGTATATTCTCAAACGTTATAAGATGACGAAGATACAGTTCTAGAATTTAAGGATGTTACCCATGAGCTTGACTTGAGCAATAGAGAGTGAGAAACTGGTAGACTTTTGACTCCATCAATCACGGATCTAATCAAAATTTGTTAATAATCCTAGAGGCTAACTCCATAACAACCTCTTCGAAAGACCCACGTAGTTACATAGTTCCTACTTCTTACTAAACATAGAAAAAGCATTGTACTGTCCTCTTATCCGGCCCCACTCCAATTGATTTGGTTATAAAAAAAAAATTATATTGGATTAGATAAAATATTTTATCAGTTATTTAATTTTCGTATTTTCTTGATTTTTAGATGAAAATAATATTAAAGTACTTAATAAAATACTTATATTTTGTAGTACAAAAACACAAAAATCCTTATTTAGTATTTTATATATCATATTTAATATAGTATTTTATAAATCTAAATAGTGGATATCACAAAAATCCTTATCGATATTATACACATTAAACATGATACAAAAAAGTTATACCATCCGATTTTTCTTATTTTGTGCTATTCAATTTTCTTTATATTATCCAATATTATAATTTAAATGCTACTCAAAAGACATAAAGACCATCTTCATAAAGAAAATACCAACAAAAGAATACTCGACTATTTATTTGGTTTTTTAGGGAATAGCATTTTAATTCCTCATCACTTTTCCATAATAAACATAACTATAAATATGATTACATAAGAAATTCTATTCTTTAAAATCTTTAAAATTATATTTATCCTTTTATATAGTATTAGGATTCCCATTTTTGAAATACTCCTTTTATCGAAACTATTATTTGGTTTACTTTTCCATTTCCATCTTCTTTGTATGTGTCTATTTCTCTCTTATATATAATTCCAATAAAGCTAATAATAATTATAGGTAAATTATCTAGAAAATTATATTTTTACATAAAATATGATTATTGATTAATTCCAAGAAATCACGTAGTATGAGTTGAATTCTTTGATTAGAAATCAACCGATACCTTAGAGTGTACTTGTTTTAAGGGAAACTTTATATATATATACATATTTGTTATAATAAAAACTTTAGAATTATCAAATATTAACATAATAAATTCAAAGTGGTTGCGAAAACTAACATTTAGAGACAAATAATAATGGAAGACAAAGTAATAATTGATGCCTAGTGGTTATGGTTAACTATTATGAAAAATGTCCATGAAAATAAGGATTATTTTCTTTTGAAAACTATTTTTGTTTACAAAAAAATAATAATAATTTCCCTCTTAGTATTTTTTATGGTTCTAACCATTATCACCAAAGGATTGCTAAAAAACATTGGTAGCTAAAAACCATCGATAGCTGCAATATCTTGAGGCTATTAAGGTAAATTTTAAAATTGAAATATTTTATTTATAGAAATGACTTACAAAGTTTGAAAACCATTTTTCGTGATACAAACATACCCTTAGAGTATAATAGGACACCGAGCAAAATATTATTTAACCCACGTTTAGGTTTTGTTAGGCATATTAGGAGTATGATTTTAGCTAGGAATTTATGAAAATAAATTTAGAATCCAATTCTAGAATAAATTCTATTTGTCAAAATTCACATAAACATATTCATTTTCTTATAAGTTAATAGTTTCCAATTCATATTCACTTTGTATCCAATCTCCATTTTCTCTTTGTTCTCTTTCTCCCTCCCCAACCCTTGCTCCCTGCACTCTCTTGCTACCTTCCTCCTCTCCCCCTACATCTTTTGTTAAAAACCACCACTATCTATTAAGATTAATTTTAAAATTGCAATATTTTATCTATAAAAATGATTAAAAGAGTTTTTTTTTTTTTTTAAAAAAAAAAAACCCATAGGTTATAATAGGGCACTAGGTAGAAGCTATATGACCCACATTTAAGTTTTGTTGAATTTATGAGAAGTGTGATTTCAATTAGAAATTTAAGTTCGCAACTTCAAAATGAAAATGAATCAAGAATCCCATTGTAGAAAGAATTCTATTTCTCAAAGTTCACACAAACATATTGATAAAAGCTTCCTCATGTATAATATAATAAGTTTACCCATGTATAGAATGTAAGTTTTATCTATTTTTAAATGGTATTCTCCTTTGGATCTCCTCCAATCATATACTGTCAAATATAAATAAATTATAACGTATATTTTACATTTTAAAAGACTTTTAGAATCACAACTTTTGTAATCTAGTGATATAAATATTGATTTTTCAAATATTGGATCGAGTTCAAATTTCTCATTCCCTATTATAATCTCTAGAAAAATAAATAAATAAAAACCTTTCTAGATACCTTTTAATATATAAAGGTCCATTCACAAGTACCACCCCCATTCACAAGTGCCACTGGAGTAGAAGTTAATAAACCAAAAGAAGAAACCTTTTACATTTGCAATAATGATTACACACTTTACAAAAAAAAAAATAAAATAAAAATGCATAAAAGTTTCTTATTTTTAGTCTTAACAGGTGTTCTTAAGACACTTGTTAACATTTTTTACATAACCGTAACAAATAAAAAAAGGACCATAACTTAAATAATCTAATAACTAATGAAACAAATCATAAAAATAAGTGATCAATGCTTAAGTGTCTCATAAACTAGAAACTATACTTGATCTCCTCTAAGGACAAATGTTAATCTTAAATCACAAAATTAATTATCCTCATCTTTGCTGCTTCAAATCTATAATTTACTAGCACCTTTTAATCTATAATATTAAAATCAATAAAGATTTTTTAACCTCTTTTAGTGTTTTTTACAATTAATTCCATTAGCTATCCTAATATTATATATTTTTTAAAACAGATTATTAACTCTTTTCTCGAGATAATTATTAATAAAACATCCCATTCTCAAAGGTTAAATCAATAACTTAATCATTTAAACTACCAAAGTCAACTTAATCCCACCTTTATGCACATAAACCGTAACCCATTAGCCCCATTTACCTGCTAGCCTCTTTTCTCTCCCCTTTTTTTAATCCAAGCTAGTATTATCACTTAAAATACCAAAAAGAGTTGAACATTAATATTTTTTGTTGGGAAAAGAAAATTATCAATTTTAATTTTAATTGATCCAATTATTAAAAAGGACTTATACTTTTCTAAATAGACTTATTCTTTTTCACTTTAATATCTTTCTATTGCGCATGTATTGTGTGTGCTAACGACTTATATATTATTTTAAGTCTAACATATATATATATATTGGGTAATTGTATCTCTTTCATTATTTTTGTAAGCACATGACAACTCTTCAATAAAGCAAATTAAACATGATAAGAATATTTTCAATCTATTTTAGTAAAAAAAAAAATATTTACCTTAGTTTTTTTTTGTAGTTTCTTTTAATGCATATTTTATACTATTTATGCAAAAAAATTTCTCAAATTGTAAATTGTTATACAATATCATTTTATTTGTTTTTTGCACACACATCACAAATACATCCTTACTAGTAATATATGATAGAAGGAGGTACCTGTAGTAGCCAACTCTTATCAATGATGTGAGTGGAATATGTGTAGAAAGAATTTTTAAAGTGGAAATTATTTTTTCCATCTTGGAATAAAGTTTTCATATCCTGAAATGATGTTTCCATCTATATCCCTCTAATTATATATTTGTTATAATAAAAACTTTAGAATTGTCAAATATTAACATAATAAATTCAAAGTGGTTATGAAAACTAACATTTAGAGACAAATAATAATGGAAGACAAAGTAGTAATTGATGCCTAGTTGTTATGGTTAACTATTATGAAAAATGTCCATGAAAATAAGGATTATTTTCTTTTGAAAACTATTTTTGTTTAGAAAAAAAATAATAATTCCCCTCATTGTTTCTTAGTATTTTTTATGGATCTAACCATTATCACCAAAGGATTGCTAAAAAAAATTGGTAGCTAAAAACCATCGATAGCTGCAATATCTTGAGGCTATTAAGGTAAATTTTAAAATTGAAATATTTTATTTGTAGAAACTACTTACAAAGTTTGAAAACCATTTTTCATGAAACAAACATACCCTTAGACTATAATAGGACACCGAGCAAAATATTATTTAACCCACATTTAGGTTTTGTTAGGCATATTAGGAGTATGATTTTAGCTAAGAATTTGATTCCTCGACTTAGTTTATGAAAATAAATTTAGAATCCAATTCTAGAATAAATTCTATTTGTCAAAATTCACATAAACATATTCATTTTCTTATAAGTTAATAGTTTCCAATTCATATTCACTTTGTGTCCAATCTCCATTTTCTCTTTGTTCTCTTTCTCCCTCCCCAACCCTTGCTCCCCGCACTCTCTTGCTACCTTCCTCCTCTCTCCCTACATCTTTTGTTAAAAACCACCACTATCTATTAAGATTAATTTTAAAATTGCAATATTTTATTTGTAAAAATGATTAAAAGATTTTCTTTTTTTTTTAAAAAAAAACCCATAGGTTATAATAGGACACCAGGTAGAATGCTATATGACCCACATTTAAGTTTTGTTGAATTTATGATTTCAATTAGAAATTTAAGTTCGCAACTTCAAAATGAAAATGAATCAAGAATCCCATTGTAGAAAGAATTCTATTTCTCAAAGTTCACACGAACATATTGATAAAAGCTTCCTCATGTATAATATAATAAGTTTACCTATGTATAGAATGTAAGTTTTATCTATTTTTAAATGGTATTCTCCTTTGAATCTCCTCCAATCGTATACTGTCAAATATAAATAAATTATAATGTATATTTTACATTTTAAAATCACAACTCTTGTAATCTAGTGATATAAATATTGATTATTCAAATGTTAGATCGAGTTCAAATTTCTCATTCCCTATTATAATCTCTAAAAAATAAAAAAAATAAAAAAACCTTTCTAGATACCTTTTTAATATATAAAGGTCCATTCACAAGTACCACTAGAGCATAAGTCAACAAACCTCCATTCACAAGTGCCACTAGAGTAGAAGTTAATAAACCAAAAGAAGAAACCTTTTACATTTGCAATAATGATTACACACTTTACAAAAAAAGAAATAAAATAAAAATTTATAAAAATTTCTTATTTTTAGTCTTAACAAGTGTCCTTAAGACACGTGTTAACATTTTTTGCATAACCGTAACGAATAAAAAAAAGGACCATAACTTAAATAATCTAATAACTAATGAAACAAATCATAAAAATAAGTGATCAATGCTTAAGCGTCTCATAAACTACAAACTGTACCTAATCTCCTCTAAGGACAAATATTAATCTTAAATCACAAAATTTATTATCCTCATCTTTGTTGCTTCAAATCTATAATATACTAGCACCTTTCAATCTATAATATTAAAACCGATAAAGATTTTTTAACCTCTTTTAGTTTTTTTTACAATTAATTCCATTAACTATCATGATATTATGTATTTTTTTAAAACAGATTATTAACTCTTTCCTCAAGATAATTACTAATAAAACATCTCATTCTCAAAGGTTAAATCAATAACTTAATCATTTAAACTACCAAAGTCAACTTAATCCCACTTTTATGCACATAAACCGTAACCCATTAACCCTATTTACCTGCTAGTCTCTTTTCTCTCCCCCTTTATCTTCAAGCTAGTACTATCACTTAAAATACCAAGAAGAGTTGAACATTAATATTTTTTTGTTGGGAAAAGAAAATTATTAAATTTTAATTTTAATTGATCCAATTATTAAAAATGACTTATACTTTTCTAAATAGACTTATTCTTTTTTACTTTAATATCTTTCTATTGCACATGTATTGTGTGTGCTAAGTACTTATATATTATTTTAAGTCTAACATATATATATATTATTGGTAATTGTATCTCTTTCATTATTTTTGTAAGCACATGACAACTCTTCAATAAAACAAATTAAATATGATAAGAATATTTTCTACCTATTTTAGTAAAAAAAATTAATAAAATATTTACCTTAGTTTTTTTTTTTTTGTAGTTTCTTTTAATGCATATTTTAGACTATTTATGCAAATTTTTTTTCTCAAATTGTAAATTGTTATACAATATCATTTTATTTGTTTTTTGCACACACATCACAAATACGTCCTTGCTAGTAATATATGATAGAAGGAGGTACATGTAGTAGCCAACTCTTATCAATGATGTGAGTGGAATATGTGTAGAAAGAATTTTTAAAGTGGAAATTATTTTTTTCATCTTGGAATAAAGTTTTCATATCCTGAAATGATGTTTCCATCTATATCCCTCTAATTATATATTGTTATATATTAGAAAAAAAATAAAACATCAACTAACACATATTGAATATTCTTCATTTGAGTAATCAATAACTTGTTTTATTATTTATGAGTTTTATTTTTATTGTTATTTAAAATGATTATAATAAAAGGAACTTATTAATATCCTTTATAAAGCTATATGTAGTTTTTATCGGTAATTTAATTTTCAAGAAACTAATAAAAATAAAACGTATTATAAATAAAATAAATTATTAACAGTGATGGTACGATGCATTCGTTTCTTGATATATGCAGAGGAGTATAATAAACTTTTCTGATCCCGAAGAGGACCCAACATGGACCAATAATTTAGAACGTGTCAATCTATGAGGGCTAAAGCTTTGATTGTGTGGATAGCGGCACGGCACGAAGCAAGGCACATGCATTTTCGAAGGAAATGAGTTGTCACGACAAGAGGGGAGGGTCGGAAGGAAGAAGGCACGCTTGGGAAAAAGCTCCGATTGAGTTTTAGAGCAAGTTGTAAATATACCTTAAAAATTATTCATCAGTTGTAGATAAAAATTATGAAATTTCAAAACGTGTCCTTTTATTTTTAAAGTATATTTTAAATTTTTAATGTTTATTTACTTTTTTATTTTAGTTATTATTATTATTTTTTATTTAAATCCTTAAGGTTTTTAAAACTTAAAAAAAAAATCTATGAAATTTCTTAAATTTTCTATTAATTCATGACATATATTAACTATAAAGTTCAAACTAGTTCACAATAATTAAATTAATAAAATGATAATATTAAAATATTTATTTAAATAATATAATGAAAAATGTTATTAAATATATATATTGATTAATATAATAAAAATTAGAAAAATAATAATTAAAAATAAGAAAATGGGCTAAAAAATTTATATGTACCATAATAAAATCAACCACCTAATTTAACACTAATTAGGAGCTAATAAATGTTTAATATGAATAGAAAATTTAACACATTTAATGAAAATATTTTTTAAAGACTTTAAAAATGTTGATTATTCAAATAAAAGGAAAAAAAAAAGAGAGTTGAAATATAGGTAAATATTAAGAGCTAAAAACATACTTCTTTCTTTTATATATATACCAACATAATTACTAGGCCTTTAAATGGTTGTTATTTATAATTCTTTTAATAATGATTATAACGTTTTAATCAAGGAATCTATTATATTTGGAATTTTCTATAGTTCCATTGTGTTTTTTATGAGACCAATTCAATCTTCAATCTTATCATTAATTTATATATTAATAATAGAGATTTAATGATGATTAATAGTAAATATTTAATATATAAACCTGAATAGTAAAATTGGAAATTGGACCGATCCTATTAAAATAGTAGATAAAATTATAAAAGCTCCAATTATATATAGAATTTTTGAAAAATTTCCCATTTACATCTTTTCAAAGTAACACCATTTTTCGAAGCCATCATTAATAAGTTATCATTCTTAAAACCTTTTCAATAATAACTTTTCATCAATATATTTAAAATTGATGTTTGTATATATCAATACACTTTAAGGTTACAGCCTTAATTGGCATCTATGTATGGTAAGGGATTTCACCTAATATATGTTTATGTGTATATTCTCAAACGTTATAAGATGACGAAGATACAGTTCTAGAATTTAAGGATGTTGTTACCTATGAGCTTGACTTGAGCAATAGAGAGTGAGAAACTGGTAGACTTTTGACTCCATTAATGAGGGATCTAATGAAAAATTGTTAATAATCCTAGTGGTTAACTCCATAAGAACCTCTTTGAAAGACCCACTTAGTTTTTTACATAGTTGCTACTTCTTACTAAACGTAGAAAAAAACATTGTACTATCCTCTCATTCGGCCCCACTCCAATTGATTTTGTTATAAAAAAAAAATTATATTGGATTAGATAAAATATTTTATTTTTTATTTAAATTCCATATTTTCTCAATTTTTAGATAAAAATAATATTAAAATACTTATATTTTGTAGTACAAAGACACAAAAATCCTTATTTAGTATAGTATTTTATATATTCAAATAGTGGATATTACAAAAGAATTATACTGTCTCATTTTTTTTATTTTGTGCTGTCCAATTTTCTTTGTATTATCCAATATTATAATTTAATGCTACTCAAAAGACATAAAGACCATCTTCATAAAGAAAATATCAACAAAGGAATACTCGACTATTTATTTGGTTTTTTAGGGAATAGCATTCTAATTCCTCGTCACTTTGCCATAATAAACATAACTATATATGAGATTAAATAAGAAATTCTATTCCTTAAAAATCTATAAAATTATATTTATCCTTTTATATAGTATTAGGATTCCCGTTGTTGAAATACTCCTTTTAATGAAACCATCATTTTATTTACTCTTCCATTTCCATCTTCTTTGTATGTGTCTATTTCTCTCTTATATATAATTCCAATAAAGCTAATTATAATTATAGGTAAATTATCCAAAAAATTATATTTTTACATGAAATATGATTATTAATTAATTCCCAGAAATTGCATTTTATGAGTTGAATTCTTTGATTGGAAATCAACTGATACCAGAGTGTACTTGTTTTAGGGGAAACTTATATATATATATTTGTTATAATAAAAACTTTAGAATTGTCAAATGTTAACATAATAAATTTAAAGTGGTTGTGAAAATTGACATTTAGCGACAAAGTAGTAATTGATGCCTAGTGGTTATGGTTAATTATCATGGAAAATGTGAATAATAAGGATTATTTTCTTTCAAAAACTATTTTTATTTTGAAAAGAAAAAAAAAATTCTCATTGTTTATTAGTATTTCTTATGGATCCTAACCCTTATCACCAAAGGAGCCATCGATAGCTACAATATCTTGAGGCTATTAAGGTAAATTTTAAAATTGAAATATTTTATTTGTAGAAAGAAGTTAAAAAGTTTGGAAACTATTTTTGGTGAAATAAACACACCCTTAGAGTATAATAGGACACTAGGCAAAATGTTATTTAACTCACTTTTGGGTTTTGTTAGGTATATTAGGAGTATGGTTTTAGCTAGGAATCTGATTCCACAACTTAGTAATGAAAATAAATTAAAAATCCAATTCTAGAACAAATTCTATTTCTCAAAATTCACATAAACATATTTATTTTCTTTCTAATTTGTATTCACTTTGTATCCAATCTCCATTTTCTCTTTGTTCTCTTTCGCCCTCCCCAACTTTTACCCCACATACTCTCTTGCTATCCTCCTCTTCTCCTCCTACATCTATTGTTAAAAACCACCAATATCTATTAAGATTAATTTTAAAATTGCAATATTTTATCTGTAAAAATGATTAAAAGAGTTTTTTTTTTTTAAGAAAAGCCATAGTTTATAATAGGAGACTAAGTAGAATGCTATATGATCCACATTTAAGTTTTGTTGAATTTATGAGAAGTATGATTTCAATTAAAAATTTAATTCCGCAACTTCAAAACAAAAATAAATCAAGAATCCCATTGTAGAAGGAATTCTATTTCGTAAAGTTCAAGCAAACATATTCCTTTTTTTTACAACTTATCGGCATTCCAATTCTTAAAATATTTACTTCATCTCCAATATCCATCTCCATTTCCTCTCTAGGTCTCTCTCTCATATTGTTTTCTTTCTACTTCCACAATCTTTGCCCCTTCCACCCTCTCTTGCTACCCTCTTCCTCCTCCTCAATCTTTTGATCAACATATATCTATTTCTCTCTCTTACTCTTAATTATAATATTCATTTCAAATCAATAAAACGAAATACAATAACATCTTATATCCATTGTTTATAAATTGTCAAATAATAAGTGACTGATTTTCAAAGCAGTTAGATCTTAGAATTGGATTTTAGCAAATTAGATTATCGGAAACTAAACAAGCCCTAAGGAATTTGATTTTTTATGTTGGGAATTTAACCTCCAATGATCATATTCTCAGACTCCAATCTGCCCACCAGCAATCCATCTTTCATCTCATCGCAAAATGCTTTTGGTTTCATGGTGAAGGGACAGATAAATTTGGCACTAGTCTTTCTCAGCATAAAAATCCCGAGTTTCAGACACAGGGTAACGAGTTTTTATTGCCAGTTTCACGAAATCCATGTGACTAAGTTCATTCATGTGGTGGGCCATTAGCACTCTCTAATGTCGGCTACTGTGCACAAGCAATTAAACCAAGCCTTCGGCCCCACACAAGCCCATGTGCTACTCAACTCTAGCAAAAATAAATAAATGAATGACTGAAAGAAGAAAACCTTAATATGTAAAGGTTTCTCTCTCTCAATTTTTACACCTTAAGTTTAAAGTTATTAAATATTGCACTATAATTTTTTTATTTAATTTAGTTAAGCCTTAATTTTAGGGAAAAAAGGTCTAAAATATATTCAAAAGAACAAAATTTTGAAAAAATTAAGCAAAAAAAAAAAGCAGAAAAAAGGAACAAAATTAAAAAAAAAGGATAATATAAAGAGAGAGAGATTAAAAAATCACAAAAATAGTCTTTTAGTGGTTAAAAAATCTTTGCATTATAAAGTTGTTAGGAATGATATTGAAAACATATGAGAGGAACCCTTAAGAGCCTATTTTCTTTTCTTCCATTAAGGTCCAAGGTCTTAAAGTGTGTTAATAATGACTAAGGCACATTACTTAAATCAATTGAGCAATAAGATAGTTGGTAGGGGTGTGGACAAAGCTCTCCATGGTCACGGGTTTAAGCTAAGTTGGCAACAAAGTCCTTAATAAGTTTTTTGCTTTCATTGGCATAGCTGTGGAACCCACTTTCCATCTTCTTCCTTGGTAGCTTCACAAGCTTGAACATAGTAATGGAAAGCATATTTTATCCATTACTAGAGATAAGTAGGTACAGAGTGAGTAAGGTATGAAATCTTACCCATATCCTACCATATAAAAGACTAGTTCCCAATTTTTGGAATTGGAATCTATCTTGTAATACCTTATAACCATCATATACTCTATATCCTATAAATCCTACAACTATGCATAGAATTCCTTGTGGAATATGTAAATTTAATATTACTTCCCATAAATTTTAATTTTATGCAATATTAAAAAAAGTAATCTATTTATGAATTATAAATTCTAAAAATACAAAAATTATAGAACTTGTAACAAAATATGTAAAATTTAAATAAGTAATTTTTTTACCTTAATTATTTCAAATTTTATGATCTTATTATTTAACAAATGGAAAAGAATAAGGTAAAAACAAAAAAAAAAAAAATTAAAGTTAAAAAGAAGAATGGGGAATAATAAGAAAAAGAAAAATGAGTAGCCTTAAGTTTAATCATTTAAAGTTATTAACTAATGAGTTTATGTTTTTATTTTCTTTTTTAATAAAAATTTATTACAAAAAATTATGATATTATCATTTATTATTTATTTATTAATATTTTATAAAGTAAATATAAGATAATCAAGAACCTATATTTTTCATACTTTAAAGTACGGATTATAAGGTAAATAGATGGTAGGAAGAGCTTATACTCATACCTTACCTTATCTTATGGAAGTAAGTTTGGAAAAATTTGCATCCAAAACCTATCCTATACTACTTAACATGTACCCAAAACCTACTTGATCGAGAAGGATATGAATAAATACGTTATACAATTAGGTAACCCACTTACCCCTAGCCATGACACATCTCAAAATTTTACCCAAATTGGACCCCATTTCTTGCTCTAATTTTTCAAATTAATAATGCAAATTAAAAAGGGGATGTTCTAAAATATAGTAAGGATTGTATTTGCATCAATTGAGCAATAAAGTAGGACAAATAAATTTCATAAAGATGTCACGAACACTAAATGGGTTTTTAACATTTTTTTAGAAAGTGTCTTTCACATTATCCACTTATAGACACCACATTTTTACACCATGAATTTTTTATTTATTTTAGTTAAGCACTAATTTTAGGGAAAATGCCCAAAATATGGTTAAAAAAAAGACAAAAAAACGAATAATTACAAAAAAAAAAATGAAAATAGAAAAAACGAATAAAAATAAGAAAATTGGAAAATTTAAACGAGAGAGAGATTAAAAAATTACAAAAATAATCTTTTGGTGGTCAAAACATCTTTTCAAATTATAAAGTTACTAAGATGTTGGACACGCATGAGAAGAGCCCTTAGGAGCTTGTTTTTCCTTTGCTTACATTAAGGCCTAGGGTCTTAAAACATGTTAATAATATATAGGGCACATTACTTACATGAACCAAGCAAAAGATAGATAGCAGCGTGTGGATAAAACCCTCTATGGTCATGGGTTTAAGGTAGGTTGGCAACAAGGTTTAGAACACAATAATGGAAAGCATATTTTAGCCCCCATTTCATGCTCTGTATTTTAAATTAATAATGCAAATTAAAAAGGAGATGCTCTGAAATATATTCAAAATCATATTTGCATCAATTAAGGAATACATTGAGACAAGAAAGTCGTATAAAGATGTCATGAACACTACATAGGTTTCTAATATTTTTTTCAGAGTTTTTTTTTTTCACATTATCCTCTTGTGTAGACATTCTATTTTTGCATCTCATTATATATATATATTTTAGTCGAACACTAATATTAGGGGGAAAAAAAAGGTCTAAAATATAAAAAATGAAAAAAAGACAAAAAAAATGAAAATAGAAAAAAAATAAAAATAGGAAAATTAAAAAATATTAAAGAGAGGGAGAGAGAGATAGAAATTAAAAAATCATAATAAGTCTTTTGGTGGTTAAAACATCTTTTGAATTATAGAGCTGTTAGAATAATGGACAAGTATAAGAGGAACCCATCTATTTTTCTCTTCTTCCATTAAAGTCTAGGGCCTTAAAACGTGTTAATAATAAATGGGGTACCTTACTTAAATGAACCAAGCATCCGATAGTTGGTAGGGGTGTGGATAGAACTCTCTATGGTCATGGGTTTACGGTAGGTTGTTATTTTCCCAAATAAACCCCTTATGTGATAACTCTATAGATTGGTTTCTTATTTTAATTTTTCTTTGATTTTAAAAGTTTCTTTCGAAAATAAGTTTTTTACAAGATAGTGGTCAAATCAAAACTGCTCCACCCATTCGGCCTTGACTTCTTCTATTTTCCAAATATAGTCGGCAGCAACTTTATATCATTAAAGAAGCGATTTTTTTTTCTTAATTTTTGTCAAATGATTCATATTGAATGGATAGGATTCATTATAAATCTAAATTAAGAAAATTGAGAGAAAATCGGGCTCAACACCTCTAAGCTCATAACTCTATTATTTCATGAGTTACGGGGCACTCTGAAACATCCATGAGCCAGTGGTCCCTCGAATTTCCAATATTAGTAGCAGAGGACACATGTTCGGAGCACATTATTCGAGGCAGCAAGCATCTCCTAGTGAATACTGAGGATAAAGTAACCTCTGCATAAGGTCCATATGCTTTGCACATTGGTGTATGCCATTTCAACTATTAACGATTTCAGGTAGAGGTGTGGTTTCATGCAAAAAATGGAAAACTTAATTAATTAGCATTACCTAGAGTGTCCTATGAGTTAAAACAATGCATACACACCTGAATTAAATACCAAATTCAATGCTCCAGTGAGCATCATGAACTCGACAAAGCTAGCCCTGCATGAAAGAAATATTACTGTCAATTTCCATATCAAATTTGTACAAAATTCTGCATTAACAAGTTTGTCGTACAGATTACTCGGAGCTGATTGCCCTCAAAGGCAAATCCCGAATTTCCCATTGAATGTTGCATGGATCTCCTAAATACAAGACACTATTTCTTGATCAAAAATTAGTGATTTTCATTTATATTTTAAAGGGTCATCATGATCTACAAAATGACCAGCCTAGCAAGAGGGGTTGCATATCAAAGGCAATTTTGCAACAGAACCTCCCAAAAAATAAAAATCAATTAACACTACCCAGAAAGAATAAGACAATCAAGGAAGAGAGATGCAGGATAGACAAATATAGAAATACAAAGCCCCTATCTACCTACCATTCTTCTTTCTAGCCACCAGTATGCATGCAAACACCTGACTGGCAGGAAGACATTCCTTCCTCCTGGTGATGATGCTGCAAGCAGCTGGCTTGCTGCAGAAATCAATGTTCTCCCGGTGTATTCCCAAGTCATAAAATGTAGAAGTTATCTAGATAACATGTAAATATGATAATTGATACCGAGTTTGAAGAAGGGAGATAGAGAAATGAAAATTTCTACTAGGGCTACTCTTCTCCAAGTATAATGGAAACTTCTTTCCGAAAAGACACAGAAGCTGAACCAACAATCAGAGGTGGTGATGGAAAGAGGGCCACATGAATTAGTCCTTAGAACTTTTACCAATGTGCAATGAGGCCCCTCCTTAGAACTTTTACAATGAACTTTGATGATAGTTCAATGTTGCCCTTCAGATATTTCCCCTAATGTTTCGAAGCTTTTCAATATTGCACAACCCATAACACAACATAAATTCACAAAAACATAAACATGAAAATGGAATTCACATGGATAATCCAAACATCGATTGTAATCTGATAATATGGTAAACGTGCTGATGGAATTATTGACGGATGTAGATTGATTGTGTGAACTCCATCATGATTTCAGTGAATGTGTGAGTTTATGGGGTAAGCCACTAAGGGACCAAATCCAATGATGCCAAAGCTTTAAAATCAACATCAAATACGTAAATCCATAAAGGATCATGCTATACAATCGTGAATCTCTGAGGGGTTTAGTAATGCATTCCCCATGGACGAAGAAATGCCACATTTATAATGGCTATTGGCTACATAATCTATGTAGCTTATCAACTAGCTATATAAATACTGTACATATCACTAAATTTGATGTTAAAGAACTATTCTTCTCTAAATACTAAACTTCAACAAGCTGACACAAACAGCAGTATGATACTATCATCACTTCCACCATCAAATCAACTTGACAAATAATTCTCAACTTGTCATCACTTATCCATCTCGACAGATTTCTTCAATAATATTCAAAAGACCAAAAGGTAAGAGATACCTGAGTACTTTAACCTCTAGCATGCAGACGGCAACATAGAATACAAAGAACCACTTGCAAAAAAGGCCCACATATACCTTTCAAGTACATCTATTACCATTAGTAATACTAAACTTCAACAAATTTGATGTTAAAGAACTATTCTTCTCTAAATACTAAACTTCAACAAGCTGACACACAAACAGCAGTATGATACTATCATCACTTCCACCATCAAATCACCTTGTCAAATAATTCTCAACTTGTCATCACTTATCCATGTCTTCAGATTTCTTCAATAATATTCAAAAGACCAAATGGTAAGAGATACCTGAGTACTTTAACCTCTAGCATGCAGACGGCAACATAGAATACAAAGAACCACTTGCAAAAAAGGCCCACATAGACCTTTCAAGTACCTCTATTACCATTAGTAGTTAAGTTGTGTGTCATAAAACAGTTCATAGTTGCAAACTGCAATCCTTTTGAAGAATAAGATGATGAGGCACCAATAATTGGCAGTTCGGCTCAACATTTTCTCCCAATGTGACAACAAAAAGGCTGTTGAAGGATGGAAAATATTTTTACAAGATTATAAAAGTTAATTACATCAAATTAGTATAGTTACATTCAGAGGTTTCTGGTGCTTCGAAGGGGGAAAAAAAGAATAGACACAGATATTCTTCACCTTTAAGATCAGCTGCTCCCGGATGGACATGCATTCAAACAATAAATTCATGCACTGCCTGAGGTGAAGCAGATCATTATTTTTTCCAACAATCTCGATGGAGTACAGCTCTACATCTAAAGCTAAACTTGAGATTTCAGTCTTCTTGATTGTGGGAATCAAATACTAAAGCTCACATGAATTGTCACCTATCACTAAGTAGAGGCATTATGCTCATCTAATTAAAAGTTTAAGCATGCACCTGCACAGCCACCTTAAGTATGAAAGGCATGATTTACATGTAAGAAAGGAGTTTCATAACCAATAGCTCACTTCAACAATTTTTTTAGCAAAGATTTCAGTAACACAACCCATATGATCCCAATAGTATATCCATCTACTCTTTCTGAGTTTTGTCCAACTTATAATATATACGATTCCTATGGGAAAAATAAATCCATGCCACCTCTAAATGGATAAAAACAAAAACATCACAAACATTTGAATTTAAAGACCAGATGGCCAAATTCAAAGTTTTTCTTATTTTAATTAATGGAGCAGTACAAATATCATTGCACCTGCTACTTGTGGGTGAATGAATCGCCCTTGCATTTTGAAGGCATTCTTAAGAAATGAACTGGAAGGGATTGAATCATTGACCTTATAGAATTTATCACGAGAATTTTGAGCCCTTAACCACTTAGCCAACTCCTTAGAACTGTGTCAGATTCAAATTTCAAACTGGAAAAATAACAAAATTCAACAATGGAAGTACAGGCAACAGCTATCAAGGGTTACACCCTGAATATCAAAGTGTGGTTAGTTAGATAGCTTATCATTTGCTTCTCCACCCCATCATCTCACCGTTCCTCTAATGTTAGCTCGTTGTGTTCCCACATATTCCTATGCAAAACCTTGCACATTCTCACCACCAAACTTTTGGCACCCCCAATGCCGTCTAAATACCCAGGTTAAACCACTTCATTGAAAACCAAAACAAGAAGTCAAATGAGGAATTGAGTCAATAGGACATAAGTTATCATACTCTAGATCCGGATTGACAACTAGCTGACAGTAGTCATCTACTTGTTTTGTCTATTATGTCCCCTCTACTATCAGCAAATAGAGTTCAATTTATCTCAGTATACTTATTAAAAGCCTATTTGAAAGAAGACTTTCACTCAGAATGGAAATATCTATCCACCCCTCTATCCTCAAGCTTGCCCCTGTGATAGCACACACACTCTTCCCAAGCGCCTATCCTGTGCTCTACCATCACATCAAAATTTGCATATGCAAAATAGATAACTTAATAACATCACAAATTCTATACATCCCAAAATCACAAAGATTAACAGCATCTCAAATAAGCTGCAGTTGGAGATTTAAAAGGGTAATTCATCACCCAGAAATGCTTACAGGGGTTATTACCGAAAAATAAAGTTAACAAGGAAATCATATCAAAGATATCTATATATTAGATCTGGCTCTGTGTACCAGATATTTTGATATCAATACGTATGATATCTTTCTTTCTCCAAACAGATTGTGCAATGACTTTTATATTACCCTAGATGATCGTGAAGGATATAGAGCTACTATGATTGTTGCAACAAGAACAAGGCCACACAGGCCAAGCATGTGATGTTTGCCCGGCAATATGAGGTCTGGATTGCGCCCAACGCAGATAATTCCTATCTGTTTAACGGGCAGTAAGCTGAAGTTCCTTATCATGCTACGGGATTTGGCTCAAATTATGCGGCTACATCCAAACTTTCAAGAACTTTTTGTTTTTTATGTACGGAAGTTAGTGCAAAATAGAAGTATGAAGGAATCAAATCAAGCTAAAAGATTCTGAGCTTGAGCTCAATCAAGCTTGAATTCTCAAACTCGAAGCTCAGTTGAACCGAGCTTGTTAAACTTGACTTGTGCTCGGTTAGACTCGTGTAAGCCTACTAAACTGAAGCTTCGGCTAGGATAGACAAGCTATCTAAGTAGTTGAGCTCTACTAGACTATAGTGGAATCAAACTCAGTAAATTCAAGTTAAAGCAACTTACCAGCTCGCCTTGTCCATTTGCAGTCTTAGTAAAAAGTATGCATCTTGCTCTCGTAGTTGGCGTAAGGCCATACAGATAATTTACATACCAAAAATGATAACGTGATGAGAATGTTCAAAAACAATTTTTTCTCAAATTAAGACAGCCTTGACTAACAATTCCAATGTGATAAAAGAACCCAAACATATCGCGATCAAGCTGTCCATATCTCCGCCAATCATATAGTTTAAATGAAAAATTCATAAAGTGAGATTAAATTTCCATAGTACATGTCAGCATGTAATCGGTGGAGCAGAGACAGGAAAATATATCACGGATTAATAATAAACAGTGCAATACGTTACTCAAGAGATGATCTTCTACTTTTCTCTCCCTTCACCTACTCTCTCTTTCTCCTTCATCTCACCAGCATTTTCCGTCAAACAAGATTTCGGAGAATCTCCTCGTCCGGGAGAAACCCTAGGTAAGTGATCAGGAGCATTATCAGCATCGGACTCGTCATCGTAAGAAGGACTGCTAGAGTTAAGGAGCGAGGCGGCTTTGAGAAAGGCTTCTTGGATGGATTCAGGAGGGAGGGCACAGTCTTCGAGGCCTGCGTCCTCCAGGGGTGGAGGAACGATTGTGGTGAGGTCGACGATTGGGTCTTTCGGTAGTTGTGGTGGTGAGGAAGGCGGAGATTGGAGAGGCTGTGGAGGTTTGTCCATGGCGGAAAATGGAGTTTGGCACTGAACACCGTACTTGGGGAGTTCCCATTATTATTATTTTTTTTTTCTTTTAACATAACTTTAAAATTAATTTAATGACCGCCTTTCCCATAGAGGTACATTGGTCTTTGGGTTAAGGGAATATTTAAGTATATGTTCTCTAAAAAGTTGAAGTACGTATATTTTGCTTTTTATCCTAAAAGAAAAGAAAAAAACAAAGAAACAAAGTTCTAAAAATATGTCTAATTCGCTTACTTTACTGCATAAAATAAACATGATCGAATTATCATTTAAAAATAATTAATTGAACAGAGATATAATTATTATTGTGTATTTATTATATTTTTATACAGAACAATATAAGGAATTATATTAAAATAAAACTAAAATTTTCATTGCATCCTCAATATACCATAAACAGTAGAAGTAGAGTGATATAATTTATATAGATATGGAATTTATAAAAATAATAAATAAATCACTAAATAATAATTCATATGTTAGAACCATGATTTGTTATTCAATATTTTCGGTAATCATAATTTATTTATCAAGTAGATAAGTGTATTGTAACATCCTAAAACCTAAAACGAATATAACCCACTACAAGTCACCATAGTGTAAGAACACGCAAAAGCTCAAAAATAAATATAAACTCTATGATTAACAATAAATTCAATCATGTAATAATTAAAGTCCTTACATAGCAATAACGGGTAGCTCTAGTGAGTCCCACTTTATGACTACAAATATAAAAGGCAACAACAAAAGTCTAAAAGTACAAGAGTTTGCTACTCTTGCTAAATCGACATCTAACATGAATATAGAAACGAAACCATAAACTATATCAACTAAATTCCAACTCCACATATACTCGGCATAACAAAGGTATTCATATTAAATCTTGACCATCTTTCCCAAGCTCTAATCCATAGAGTTGTAAGAATACTCAACATCATCCCCCGCATAAGAATTCTCACTTATTTCATTATAAATTACCACTTCATTAGATGTACCTACAATTGAAAAAGAATTCCCTAAAAAGAAAGAGTTGTTGCTTAGTACATGTATATCATAATCAATGCATGTTTTAAACAAATCACAGGCACATACATAAATGTATAACATGTAATGCACATCAACCATTTAATTATTTTGTAATTTAATCCTACATATAGTACATTATTGGCATCCAGGGGAAACACAAAACCTCAATCACACACATATATAATATATACATATATGACGTAGGTACTCCCTAACATCCATGAGTTCATAAGTTACCTAAATCTATCTAGTTTATTTCAATACACGACTTCACTTAGGACATGGTCACACACCAATCTACCTAACCAAGCACAAACAACAAATATTTACAAGTCGAATATAATTTAAGTCCATTTTGATTATAACTTAAAAAAGCATAACTATCAGGCATAATATATATGTACCTAGACACATGATCTTAAACAACACTGAAGTTTCTTTATCCCAAAGTTTTGATAATTAATCATAAAAGATAGACTTTTAGAATTTTCACTAAGCATTATTTAAATTAACCCACTCAGAACAAACCTCTAACTATTAAGTTTATCATCACAACCAACCTTTACAATCATCTAAATTTCACTCTTAACCATTTGCTCAGTGTACTAAAGGTATGGAATGATATTAAAAGGTTTTAAAATGCATGAAGTTTACTAGTCGAATTTGTTAATAAAAATAATGAGTTTAATTTATCAATAAAATAAGTAATCTAAATAGTTATAATCATTGTTATGATTAATATTTGGTTGTAAATACAACTAGCTATATAATAAAAAGAAGAAGAAGAAGAAGAAGAAAACAAATAGCAATGAAAAAGTATTTAGATATAGTTAGCACCCGAATGATAACATGCCTAGCGTTTACATGCCATTAGGGTAGCATCCAAATGCTAACTCAGCTAGTGTCCAGATGCCAACCACTTTCTCTCATAGTAAAGTCCAAAAATGCCATGGTGCTAGCATCCAAATGTTAGCTACCATTCACTTCTATACACTTGTCATGGACTAGCATTCAAATGCTTGGTAAATTTTCTACCATTTTTTTAGAAATCCTTCTTTCATCAATACAAACCCAAATCCATACTTTTGTATCCCAATCATCATCAAATCCTACATGTTTTACTATCCGTAACACATATCATTTCATTCTCACACCATTAAACAAATTGTAATCAAAATTGAATCAAACTCACCTTCTTGATTGATTTTTTTTCCCTAACAACTACACATATAATCATACCCTTTTGCAATTTGTAAAATATAGAAGAATAAAATAAGATAATGATTAAAAGAGAGGCATTTAAGCAATTAAGAATTTTAAAATGAGGGCACTTTTGTCTTTTCGACAACAAGCCATATAAGCCAAATAGAAACCCTACTTAACACTTTTCTTTTAGAAAACCTTAACTCATCCACAACCGCACTTTAACTACAAAAGGATTCCTTAATCAAAGTGTAATCACAAAGGTAAGTATATTTATCAAATTAATGATTTTGTATGTTATCCGTTTTAACATGAACTCTATTAAGACATAATATTGTGGAAATTTAGGGTTTCCTGACATTCCGATTTAGATGTCAAAGTTACTAGATCAAACATGTTTCAAGTTGTAGATTCAACTCAAGACCAGTAAGCATTCCGATTACACTTAAATTCATGAAGTTAAATAGATTTTATGTGAGAATTAAAGTGTTTAGTCAATTAGTGAGAGATGGGATGGAGAAAGGGTTGAATGGGGATGAGATTGGTAAGTTCGTGAGGTTCAGAGGCATACATGACCAAAGTGCACAGTCGTGTACTTACTTGTAAAGAACTTGAAGAACAAATTGGTAAAATGGGTTGTACATAGCCAAATACATGGTTGTGTACTTGCTCGTGTTGAAGAATACGACTAAGTACACGACCATATATTTGGGTAGGTTTAGAAAACTTTTTATACAGTAAGATAAACGGCCATGTACACAGTCGTGTTCGTATCCATGTTCTTTTACATAGCCATACATACAGTCGTGTTGTTTAAGGACGATCTATTAGTCCTTCTATTTCAATTTTATTCCAATTCTAAGTAGGTATTACTTACGATAAAGCTTGCAAAAGGAGAAATAGGTAACTAATTCTTAGTTGAACGACTTAAGGAGGCTTAGTTTTTGTTGTAAAATAGAATTAAGAATCAATTTCTGTTTCTTGATAAGTTTTAAGGAACTTAGTAATTATAAACAAGTAAAACCTAAAACCACTCTTTCAAGTACGTGTTTACCGTGTTTACTGTTTGTATGTGATATTAATAGAAACTAAATGGACTAATTAATTATTCGGCTAATAACTTGGTTACTGTTTTTATGTGGCTTGGCTTAGGGGCCGGAGGTTACAGATCCCTAGGCAACACCTTGATGATTGGTATATGGCATTGTCCTTAGTAGAGTTTTATATTAAAATGATCTAAGGTAAATTTTAGAGGTATTAGGGCCAAAGGTGGTAGTTCCCAATACCAGTAGAAAGTTGAGGTCGAAGGTGACTATTCCCAACCTAAGTTTAAGATACTTAAATTAAATAAAAAAGAGAGTAATGAGGTCATGAGTACTCTTGTATTGCTTGTTGATTAACACAAAGATAAGTGAGTGATTATTTGTTAAGTATTTATTGCATTATATACGTATGTAACTTATATTATTGTAACATGTGCAAGTGTTTAGGTATTTACGTATTGAGCTTAGGCTTTATCATCTTTTTTTTTTTCAGTTGTAGGTAGGTATAATGAGTACGTTGAATATGACGAGCCAAAGAATGTGTGCTATTATTATCAAGGTGGGGATAATAAACATTATTATTATTACTACAATGATGAGTAGCAAGGAGAAATAGATTTAGAATATCATTTGACACTTTGTGGGAGACTTTTTAAATCATCTTATTTTAGTACTTGGACCTAATGTAATTGTGTTTTTAGCTAGAATGAACTTAATAATATCTTGGAAGTCTTATTTAAGGATTATTACTTTAAGGTACATTACTTGATTTAATTTAAAATTACAAAGTGATTAAAATTACTCACATGTGAGTCATTTGTTTATATTATTGGAGTTATGGTTAATTTGATGTATAGTAAAGTTAAACATGGTGAAAAATAGAAGTAGTAGAAACCTTTATGTGTCTCTATCTAATAAAGACACGTGGTGGGCTATAACTTTTCAAGTTCTAGGAAGCTACAACTTATGTAGTATTAGAGCTTGGTTTTGATCAATGGAGTATAAGTTTGTGATCCATATAGCCTAGGTTTGAAGATTCTTAAGTACTAGGCTAATGATCGATAGGTATAAGCTTCAATAAGTGGAAAGTAGGTTGTCATCTTTAAATGGACTAGACATTGAATCTGTAAGACAGTGAGATATGAAGAAAGTGGGTAAATTGCGAGTCGATTATTTTTATTTAGTAATTTATTTTACTTTAATTACTATCTTAATTGAAGTTTCTTTTAAATATTTATTTTACTTATATATATACATAGTGTGTTTGTGTGTGTGTGTAGATATATGCATACATAGATGTAGACCATCACTAACTTTTTAAACTAATTCTAACTATTGGGTTTATTCGGTTGTCTCTTTTTAACTAGAATGCATTCTAAAAGGATTATAGGAACTAGCTCACTTGGTGCTGGACAAGATAGAGATGCTCTAAATGAAAAGTACCTCCCAAGACCGCGTCAACAAGGAGCTCCAACTCAAGCCACCAACACGAATACTCAAGTGCTAGAAACTGTGAATTCCTTGGGGGGAATAATAGCACAATAGCAACAACAAATCATGAGACCTGCTAGGCCCATAGAGGACCAATTTGGACTAAACAAGTTTGTTTAGCTAACAAAATAATTTAACCCACGAGTTGATAATCTAATAGAAGTTGAGCATTAAATAACATAAATAGAAAAGACTTCAACTGTATTCAAGGTGCCAAAAGACAGAAAAGTGGATTACACAGCTTTCATGCAAAAAGGGTCTACTGCTGACTAGTGGGCTAGTGTTTCTAGGCTAACAAGCAAGAGCACTCGTCCCTTGGCAAAAGTTTAGGGAACTATCTTAAGAAAAATACTTCCTTAGTAACATTAGAGACAAAATGAAGGTAACATACTATAGCTGTCAATAGGGCAATCGGACAGTAGAAGAGTACAAAGTAGAGTTAAACTGATTGATTAAATTTTTACCTAAAACGATTTGTGCAGACAACGCCTCCAAGGATAGAAGATTTATAAGAGGCTTAAAGCCTAACCTCCAGCATAAGGTGGGGTCCTTCTAGTTATCTACCTATGTGATACGATTCCAAGAGCTATGATACGAGCACCAAAGAAATTAAAGTCAATCTGAGCTATAGGTGGTAGTACGGGGTCCAAAAAAGGAGGACATAAGCGTCGGGAGAACCCAAGGCGAAGTTCGGCCAGCTTTAAGCTGGCTAAATTAGTTCCAAGGCCGCCGACCTTGGTGCCGGCTTATATAAGTAGGCCGCTGGCTTTTAGCAGGCTTTGAATGACCTCGTACAAATTTTTTTTAGGCATGATATAAATAGTATTCTTTAAGATTTGTTTTGGGACAGAATGTTATTTTGGTTATAAGAAAAAACACTTTGAGCGGTGTGAATCCTCTTTGGAGATTCTTAAATATTGAGAATTTGATTTCACTTTATTCTAGTTGTTCTTATCAAATTCTTGGTTCCTATAGAATTCGTAGTGAACATCGTTATTGAATTCTTGGAATTCTTTAACCTTAGTGATTGATTTATAGAACGTGGTCTCTATCGTTCTATGATTTGATTGCGAATCAGTTTAATTTTATCAATCTTGGCATCTATAGATTGGTAATTTTATTCATATCCTTTGATTTTACTTTGTTAGTACCAAAATCCAGAAAACCCTAAAATTGTTATTGACGATTTGATTTGTGTGGAAGGATTCGATTTCAATTTCGTGTCACTATGCAAAGGTCATTGATAAAACCAAATTCATGGAGTAAAGCTGAAAGAGAATGGAGGAGTAGCTATCTAGTAGGTTGGGAATTGCTTTGGGGAAAAGATTTGCCTTGAGTACTTCATGTGTAGAGAAAGGAAAGAGGCCAGCAATATATCAAGTCAAACCTATGGCTTTCATGCCTAGACTTATTCAAGCTAGGCTAATGCCTCTAACATTACCTTCACCACCACAAGTAAGGTTAGGGAGAAGACGTCTTAAGTGTTTGGGACCACATGATCTGTATCAGTGCAGTTGGTTAGAAGGTGCATGCATTTATTGTAGTAAGATAGGACACTCCAACATAAATTGTACAAAGAAAGTTATTCCTCGAACTTTCTGCTACAACTATAAGCAAAGAGGTCACAAGGCTTTTGAATGCAGAACCATAGGTGGTCAAGTAGTTATAACACCTCAACTAGTATAAGCACCACAAGCAATACGAACCCAAGGGCAAGCATAAGCAAGCAGACCCTATAGTACTGGTCCTAGGCAAAGAACTCCAACTCGTGTATTTACTCTTCAATAATAGCAAAACCAGGACCCTATCGTCCAAGACATAATGGCAGGTATGCTTCTAATACAAGATACTAATGTATATGTATTGTTTAATACTAACGCGTCACATTCTTGTATATCTGAGGTGTTTGTACATAAGTGTAGACTGATATTTGAAAACTTAGAGGATCCTTTAAATGTAAGTACTCCATTAGGAATAGGAAGAGAATTAAGGAAAATATGTAAAAATGTCAAGATTAAGATTCAAGGGCAGGTGATGCCCGCTGATTTGTATGTTTTAGATATGATCGATTTTGATGTCATTCTAAGAGTGAACTAGTTTTCAAAATTTCATTTCACCATAGAGTATCATAACTTGATGGTTTATTTCACTTTCCTTGCTAAAGATCCTATTAGTCTCAAGTTAGAAGTGCAAAAACCTATGGTCTACCAGCACATGAATTATGGAGTAAGAGTAGACTAGTTACTCTAACAATAGAAGCCAATAATAAGGTGAAGTTTGAAGAAGTGCAAGTAGTAAACATGTGTGTCTATATATTTCTTGGTGATTTACTGAAGTTATCACCAAACAAAGAATTGAGTTTTATATAGACATGGTGCCAGGCACAACCTCTATATCTAAGACTCTATATAGGATGTCACCTACAAAATTAGCAGAATTGAAGATTTAGATACAAGAGTTATTGGATAAGAAATTCATTAGGCCTAGTGTGTTACCATGGGGAGCTCCCATCCTATTTGTAAAGAAAAAGGATGGTAGCATGACAATGTGTATAGATTACAGAGAATTGAATAAGCTCACTATAAAAAATAAATACCTACTCCCTAAGATAGATGACCTTTTTTTATCAACTATAAAGAGCTCAAGTATTTTCAAGGATTGACTTGAGGTCAAGTTATCGATTAAAGATAAAGGAAGGAGATATCTAGAAGATTGCATTCAAATTTCGATATAAGCATTATAAAGTCCTAGTAATGTCCTTTGGTTTAACGAATGCTCCAACTGCCTTCACGAATTTGATGAATAGGATGTTCAGGGATTTCTTAGATCAATTTGTGGTAATGTTTATTGATGATATCCCGATATATTTAAAAAGTAAAGAAGAGCATGAAGAGCACCTAAGTGTTGAATAGAAGAGATTATAGGACGAAAAGTTGTATGCAAAATTTAAGAAATTTAAATTCTGGCTAAAACAGGTTTCTTTTCTGGGACACATAGTTAATAAGAATGGCATTGCAGTGGATCCTGAGAAGGTAAGGGTAGTGGTAGATAAGCCAAGACCCATGACAGTAACTAAACTTAAGAGCTTTCTAGGATTAGCAGGCTATTATCGACATTTTATGGAGGGATTTTCTAAGATAGTTGCATTGTTGACTAGATTAACTCATAATAGAGTGAGGTTTTAATGGGATGACTAATGTTAAGACAGTTTCATAAAGCTAAAAGAAAGATTAATCTCAACACCAATTCTAACTTTACTAGAAAGTGGAAAGGAGTATACAACATTCGATGATACTTCTAACTAAGGTTTAAGGTGCATTCTATGCAAAATGGAAAGGTTATTACTTATGCTTCTTGCCAGTTAAAGCCATTTGAAATAAACTACCTTACCCATAATTTGGAGTTGGCAGCAGTAGTTTTAGCATTGAAACTTTGGAGACATTACTTATATGGAGAGAAATGCAAGGTATTCAGAGATCATAATAACTTGAAGTACCTTTTTATTTAGAAAGATTTAAATATGAGACAAAAGAGATGGCTAGAATTAATTAAAGACTATGATTTAGAAAGAGGAGAGTTGGAAGTAGTTACTTAGGAGGTAAGAGCAAGACTCACCAGTTTGCGCATCCAACCAACTATAGTGGATAAAATTAAAGCAACTTAGCTAGAAGATAAAGGTATGTTGGAAATTAAGCATAGGATGAAATAAGGGAAGGCACCTAAATTCAAAATTGATCAAAAGGGAGTTTTGTAGTATGGAACTAGGATATGTGGACTAGAGTTAGCAGAGTTAAAGAACAAGATTTTAAGAGAAGCAAATCACTTTGGGTACTTAATCCACCTTTAGAGTACAAAAATGTACCAAGATTTACAGGTCCATTACTAGTGAAAGAATATGAAGTGGGAGATAGCAGATTTTGTTTCCAAGTGTTTGAGATGCCAATAGATTAAAATAGAACATTAGAAGCTGACAAGAGAACTACAACCTTTACCTGTACTAGAATGGAAGTGGGAGCATGCAACCATGGATTTTATTACTTCACTTTCCAAAACCAAAGAAAAGTGTGATACTATATGAGTAGTAGTGGATAGATTAATTAAATTAAGTGGATAGATTAATTAAATTAACAAATTTTATACCCATCAGTATCAGTTGTACCTTAGGTAAATTGACACAGTTATACATCAAGGAAATAGTCAGGCTTCATGAAATCTGGTGACAATTTTTTTTTATTGCTTTACTAGATTTGTAGGTAGACTTTGAAGAAGCCTACATAGAGCTCTAGGCATTAGGTTACAGTTCAGCATAGCTTGCCATCCTCAAATAAATGGGCAGTTAGAGTGGACTATATAGATTTTGAAAGATATGTTGAGGACTTATGTTTTGAATTTTGGAGGAAATTGGGATAAACACATACCCTCAGTTGAATTTCCTTACAATAATAGCTACTAGGCAACAATTCAGATGGTGCCATATGAAGCTTTATATAAAAGAAAATATAGGTCACCCTTGCACTAAGATGTGGTAGGAGAAAGAAAGGTTTTAGGACCTGAATTGGTGCAAAAGATTGTAGATAAGGTGAAGTTAATTAGACAGATGATGCTAACGACTGAAAATCGCTAGAAGAGTTATGTTGATAGGAGACAATGACCATTGGAATTTGAAGTGGGGGATCATGTGTTATTGAGGATATCACCAACTAAAGGTGTTATTTAATTCGACTTAAGAGGAAAATTAAAAGCCTAGGTATGTTAGTCCTTTCGAGGTTTTAGAGAAAATTGATAACGTTACTTACATGTTAGCCTTACCACCTAACTTAGCAGGAGCACATGATGTTTTTCACGTATCTATGTTATGAAAATTTATAGCAAACTCAAACTAAGTTATAGCTCTTGAACCTTTGGATTGACAACTGAATCTCATTATCGTGAAACAACCCATCTGCATTGTAGACACTAAGGAGTAGATTTTAAGATGAAGAATAATCCTTTATGTCAAGGTACAATAGAGTAACCAGACAGAACATGATACAACTTAAGAACTAGAAGAGGAGATGCAAAGAAGATATCCGGAACTCTTCCTAAATTACACTTAAGATGAGTTAGGGTTTCCTGTAATTACACTTAAATTCATGAAGTTAAGTAGATTTTATGTGGGAATTAGAGTGTTTAGTCGATTAGTAAGAGATGGGATGGAGAAAGGGTTGAATGGGGATGAGACTGGGGAGTTTGTGAAGTTTAGAAGGGTACATAGCTAAGGTGCATGGCCACATACTTACCTATGAAGAACGTAAAGAACAAATTGGTGAAATGGGCTATATATGGCCAGGTACACGGGTGTGTACCTACCTATGTTGAAGTATACGACCAAGTACATAGTTGTATACCTAGGTGTGCTGAGAAAATGTTTTGTACAATAAGGTATACGACCATGTACACAATCGTGTTCCTACTTGTGTTCTTCTACATGGCCATGTTGTTTAAGAACGATCCTCTAGTCCTATTTCAATTTTGAGTTGATATTAATTACGATAGAGTTTGGGGAATGAGAAATAGGCAACTAATTCTTCGTTGAATGACTTAATGAAGCTTAGGTCTTGTTGTAAAGTAAAACTAAAAATCAATTACTGTTTCTCAACAGGCTTTGAGGAACTTGGTAATTACAAACAAGTAGAACCCAAAACTACTTTTCTATGTATGTGTTTATTGTGTGTATGTGATAATAATAGAAATTGAACGGACTAATTAATGATTCAACTAAAAATTTGGTTGCTATTTTGTGTAGTTAAGCTAGGGGTTGGAGGTAGCCGATTCCTAAAAGGCACCTTGATGATTAATATATGTCGTTGTCCCAAGTAGAGTTTTATACCGAAATTATCTGAGGTAGATTTTAAGGATATTGGGGCTAGAAGTGGTAGTCCCCAATACTAGTAAAAATTAAGGCAGGAGGTGGTAGTTCCCAACCTAGGTTTAAGATACTTAAATTAAATAAGAAAGAGAGTGGTGGGGTCATGAGTACTCGTATGTTGTTTGTTGATTAACACAATGATAAGTAAGTGATTGTTTGTTAAGTATTTATTACATTATATACACGTGTAACTTATATTGTTGTGACATACGCATGTGTTTGGATATTCACGTACTGGGCTTAAGCTTAATCCTCTTCTTATTCAACTATAGGTGAGTATGATGAATACGTTGAATATGATGAGTTAGGGTATATGTGTTATTATTATCACAATGAGGATAACATACATTATTATTACTACTATAACGATGAGTAGCGTGGAGAAATGGATTTAGAGTATCATTTGATGTTTTGTGAGAGATTTCCTAAATCATTTTAATTTAGTACTTAGACCTAGTGTAATTATGTTTTTAGCTATAATAAACTTAATAATATCTTCAAAGTCTTATTTATGTATCATTACTTTGATGTATATTACTTGATTTAATTTAAAATTATAATGTGGTTAAAATGACTCGTTTGTAAGCCATTTGTTTATATTATTTGAGTTACGGTTAATTTAATATATAGTGAAATTGAACAAGGTGAAGAATACAAGTAGTAGAAGCCTTTGTGTGTTTCTATCCAATAGAGCTAAGTGATGGGTTGTACCCTTCCAAATTCTAGGGCATTACACAATTGTCGACTAAACTCAAAATCTTGTAATTGAAAAAGGTTAAACATGTCTTTGCAAATACATTGCTATATTATAGGATTAATGCTTACCACTATGAGGTTCCAATTTGCTTTGCAAAAATCAATTATTCCTCTACCCTTTGACTCAAGAAACCTAATAATAACAAATTTCCAAATACAACCACGTTAGATCATGTTAATTTTAAAAATAATTCAAATTAAATCGAATCACATTTTAGGTGATTTGATTCGAAAAATTGAACCGTTAAAAATGGATCGATTCATTAAAGTTTTAAATTGAATTATTTCTAATATAATTTGATTCAACTCAATCCCTAAATCAAAATGAATCATAAACTTCCAAATGTTATCTTAGAGCATTAAAGACAATGGTCGTACATTAACACTTACTTTTCTTTCTTTTAATTTAAAAAATATTTTTTTCTTTTCCCAATTAATTGATACTTAACAAAATGACTTTTTATTCCATTTCTAAAATTAAATGTCCAAAACCCAAATCGTTAAAAGATGTTTTTTAAAACTCATTTTCACTATTTTATACTTGCATAAATAACCTAAAAGAAAAAAGAAAAAAAAAAACACAACTCCATACTAAATATTCTGTTACAATCTAAGAATATTTCTATTTTTCGTTTTCTTCAATTTGGTCTTATTACTCCTCCAAATTAACCAAAAAATTTCTATTTGGTTAGATTCAAAAATTAGGTTTGAAAAAAGAAAAAAATATATGCATTTTCAGTTTAGTTTAGTTTTTAGTTGCGCTTTCTCTCGGTTTTTCGATTTTTTTTTTACCTTACACCTAATTAAGAATTCAGCCAAGCCCAGGGTGATAAAATAAAACCATCTCCACCCAAATTGTTATAAACTGAAGCTTCGCCCCTTTGAATATCGACCCAGGTTGGGGTGAAACCCAAAGTGAGGTAACCCAATAATCGTTTAGCTTTTGCTTGCAAGTTCTAGCATCTCATTGCTTCCGCAACTGGCTAAAGTGGGAGAGCAGATACAAGCTTATTACACACGAAGCAGCACACTACAAGAAAGACGAATAATCTTGGTGCCCAAGGGATCAAGGATACAGCATATCTGCTCAAGCCACAATGCACCATAACAAGAAACTTCGTTCAGTTGGTCAAACAACAAGGCGTACATAATGGCAGAAGCCGACGAATCTCTCAAGCAACATTAGTATATCCACCACAAGGGATTCAACACACAAGCCAAGTGCTAAAAGCAATGTTGTGGTATCACTGATTTTCTTAATCGGATTATAGTACACGGTTGAAGTTGTACCGAACCTCCTACATCAGCCTCTCCAACAATTATTTCATAACAAATCAACACAGACTAATCTTGTTCGTCTTTCAATCAAAGAGAGAGAAACAAATCAATCAACTTAACATTCACATCCAGTAGATCTCTGCTGCTGTCGTCCCCCAGTAACATCAATGGTGTCAGGGAGGTATCTTCAAGAAGCACAGCATTCAGATTGTCAGAAAAAGAGGAAAACAATTGCAAATGAACTTGTGTATATATCTATAAAGGAAATATATATATATATCTCAAAGACAAAATCTACCATGACAATAATTTAATAGTATCAGCCTAATATATAGCAGTAACATCAAATGACCCCAATATGAAAACTGCATTGGTGCCAAATGAGCCATGCTAGTAAGAACGATAACTCGATCCAATGAAAGGTCAAAGATGCAACCATACAGCATGCCTCTATGGGTCAGCTTTTACAGTATAACCAACAGCCTTTACCACACAATCATAGCATGGGAAAAACTCCTAGAACAGAAGATGTTTCCCCATAAAATTGTCTATTAGGATAGCTACAACAATATGCTGAGGCGATTCCATTCATATCCACACATGTTAAAGTAGAATGAATTTCTAACATGATGAGACTAAACATGGGTCACAAACTGATAGCAGAAAAAACAACTTAAACCCTGAATTAAAGAGGAGGGAGGGGGAATTGACAACACATGGGTATCAAGAAAAACCAGGCAAACGAAGACTCATTTAATAGTACCCACCTAACATCATACATGATAGCAATACACTCCAATTTTTTCATGAATCATGATTTAGCTTTGCAGGTTATCAGTTTCTCAGTCTCCAGTAGCATAAATATGAAGACCACTTAACTGGCCTATTCCTTTTACTTGCAGGCTGTTCTGTTGAGAATTGATTCTTAATGAAAGATAAGTTTCCAACTGTAGGTTAATTTAATCCGCAAAAGATCACTCACATTTCTTTTTCAGGTTGTTCTGTTGAGAATTGATTCTTAATGAAAGGTAAGTTTCCAACTGTAGGTTAATTTAATCCGCAAAAGATTACTCACATTTCTTCTTCAGGTTCATTCTTCAAAGCGTTTCTGGCTACACATTCGAATGCAGCTTCCACATTGAATCCTTCCTTTGCGGAGGTCTCAAAATAAGGTATATTTCCCTTCGAAGCACACCAAGCCTTTGCTTTCTTCTCTGAAACCTAAAATCCAAACAAATTTTGAACAAAGCATCACTCAGATGCATTTGCATCAATGGATAATCCCTCTGAACTCAGGAAACTTAATATCAGGGCAATGCAATCAAAAGGAAAGGAAAATGCCTCACCACACGACTGTTGCCACCATCAACATCAATCTTGTTGCCCAACACAACAAATGGGAAGTTTTCAGGGTCTGATGGACTGGCCTGGCCAGTTTCACAAAAATTACAAGTTCTAGTCAGACAGCTCTATTATTTCATAATGATTTAAAAACTTGGGTGGATCAACAGTTACCTGAAGCAGAAATTCTTCTCGCCAGTTGTTAAGGTTGTCAAATGATTTCATGACATTCACATCATACACAAGCACACAGCAGTCTGCACCACGGTAAAAAGCTACACCCAAGCTCTGAAACCGTTCTTGTCCAGCAGTATCCCAAATCTTCATGCCAAAGCAAAATAGATTATTAATTTACACAAAGCTTTTGCTGTAAAACTTCATACCTTAATATCCCAAAAGTAGCACGAGAAAAACAAAATTGAACTATAAAATAAAATAATCATCTTTTGAGTAAAACAAGTGTAAGCTTTTATATCCCCCAATTTTGACTATGAGTTATTAAAACCAGGATTCACTCCAGTGCCCCTGCAGCAAGTGAAGGCTTTCTTGTTTTTACTTTCTGGTAATTACACAAGTGAACCATTGTTGATAAACTTCTCCTACTACAACATGACAATTCTAAAAAAATCTTCAGTGCAAAATATTCTCCAGTAAATTCACTAATTAAAAAAAAATGACATCATATCACGTGAAATCAAGTCAAAGAAATCAAAAGTCACTTACAGTACAGAATTTCCTTGCTACGTGCTAACACTGTTAATGAGAAAATATTGTTATTTACCCAAAAAATGTTAGCAAGGAACTTTTACGAGTGGGGAGAAAGAAAAGAGACAATCTTTACTCCATTAATTTCACCCACTACTATGATCACATCATATAATAAAGAGTCAACACAAAGCAACTGCAATACGCATATATACTACCATAATCCTCAGACACATGCTTAAAAGTTACAACCATTTAGACAATTCAACTAAGCACATTAACATTCTTAGACACAGCATGCATGCCAAAATCTAAATTATCACCTGCAGAGTGAACAATCTGTCATCAATCTGAACTTCCTTCGTCAAGAAATCAGCCCCAATCGTTGCTTTATACTGATTACTAAATTTTCGATTCACATACCTAAAGCAAAATCCCCAAAATCAATAACTCATGATCAAAAAATCAACATGATCTATAAAAAGGTGAATACTTGGGCGATCCAGAAGCACCAAAATGCACTTTTAACACTATTAGATTAGATGGGCTAGAAAATGCCAAAAGCCACGCCTCACTGCTCCAATGAAGCAGCCATTTCCATGCATTCATGACCTCCCAACTCTAGCTTGTTTGAAAAAACCGAGATATTGATTTGTCCAAAAGACAGATGATATCAGTTGGTCCTGGACACACCATTAAACCAGCCAGGCCTGTATAGATGAAAATCTGGGCCCCGCTAATCTAGCAGAGCATCAACCAAACATTGGAAAAAGAAATATTTCCACCTATTCACTTCCATTTCCATCAACCAAACGTTCCCATTGTTTTCCTTTCCTTTCTTCCCTTTTCTATTGATTTCTTTCCATTTCCACTTTACATAAAGTTGTTAAACACAGTGTAAGAAGATTGATATTTAGGTTCTTTTTTGAAAGGACAATTAGTTGGGTGGTCCCAGACATCAAAAAGGTAGCTCTAGGAACTTTGAAACCTTTAAATCAGGCCTAAGTGCAATCCATGCCCACTTATCAACAGCCACTTCCATGCTCTAGAAACCGTCCAACCCCATCTTGATTAGAAAAAAAGTCGAGATTTAGGTTTTGTTGAAAGGAAAAATAGTTGGTTGATCCACGAACGCAGAAAAAGTAGCCCTAGGCACTTTGAACCCGTAAAATCAGCGGAGCCTACTTATATCAACTCCAGGCTCCACTGATCCAACGTAGCTGGCATTTTCATGTTCCCAAGACCATCTAACACCATCTCCATTAAATAAATAAATACATATAGATTAAAGAGAGAGAGAGTGAGAGAGAGATTTAAGTTATAGAACAGTACTGATTCATAAGCGACGTCTTCCCAACCCTGAAACAGCACAAATGAAACAAAATGCAATCATCAAAATCATTCCTTTTTCCCCCTATTATCAAATCAATTTTCTAGGTAAACTAACGGCAAAAAAATTTAAAAATTGGGGAATTCAATGGTCTGTCGACCGGTCCATCCAATCTACAATCTGGCCGTTAAAATGAAGTTAATGCGATACGATTTTAACTGTCGAATAATGGACTGCATTATCTATAGAACCACAGAATAACCTTAAAAATGAGAACATCCGACAAGATCGTAGGCAAGAGGATAGAGAGAGAAAATAATCAAATTGAAAATACCCGCTGTCACCGAGGATTATGACCTTTAAAAGCATGCGCCTACGAGAAGCCATTTGAAGAAGGAGGAGGAGGAGAAAGGGGGGAGGATCCTGTTTCAATAATTAAGATTAGGGTTTTGAAAATGATTGTTTGGAGTTTGATTTGTGCGTGAGAGAGCGAGTGAGCGAGCGAGAAAGAGAGAGCGAACGAGAGAGAGAAGGGAGGGGGGGAGGAGAGAGAGTAACGGGAAATGGGAAGGATCGAGCTGTTGTTATTCGTTGGAGTTTAGCAGAAGACTGGACCGGAATCCGTTTGACAGACGGCTCGGGACCTAAGATGAAATTACGAGTTTTTCCTCATGCTGGAAGTTGGGAAACTCCGGTCAAAAAGAGAAGGGCCTTCGAGATTTTCATCTTAATTTCACGTGTATTTTATGAATTCTTTTACAATCCACACTTGTTTTTTAGAAAATCAATTTAGTTTTAAATTTTATTATTAATTTATATATCAATAATAAAAAATTAATATATATAATTTAATAATAAAATTAAAAACTAAATTAATCTTATTAAAATAATATATAAGATTATAAAATGTTTCATTTTTTATGAGTGCATTTCCTTTTAGGTATATAAAATAGTTTAAATATGGATGTAAATATAGAATTGTATAGGTGTACCAAACAGGCCAACTATTTTTTATTTATTTTAATTTGTGAGTTAATTGAGTCAATCCATTGTGGCCTTTTTAATAAAGTTGGTTAGAATTTTAGATTTAATTCATAAAACTTAATCCATTTATACAGTTAAATAGTTTGAGTGAGCCAAGTTGATGAGATTTCATTTTTAATAAAATAATTTAATATTATAAAATAAATCTAATAAAAGTAAATGTTATTTTTTTAATTAAAAATTTATAAAAACAATAGTGTTTACATATTGGGAAGGAGGAGAAGTGGATAATTCCAAATCCCATTTGACAATTGAAATAACCTTTAGCATAACTTCAAATAAAACATAATTCAAATCACATCCTAATTTATTTTAGATTAGTTATCGCTTCAACATATTTATAGGTGATACACGATTAGAAATCAAATCATCAAATGGTACAGTACTATAAAAGTATTATTAATACCTGAATCATCATCATTCATCAATCACTATCATAAAGCTTATGTCAATCCATCAATTATCAAATCACAACCAAATTCACATCAACCGCAAAAGTCCAAGACATAATACCTTGCTAACTCATCATTTTCAATATATCACATTAATTTAAAAAGTAATAAAATATGTAAAGAAAAACTTTAAAAAAGAGATAAACATATTATATAATACCCTTTAAAAACAAACCTTTGTTTTGTTTTGTTTTGTTTTTTTTAGAGGGGAGATTTAAAGGGTTAGCATGTGTGACTCACCCCACCTGTACAACTCTATGTAAACACAAGACTATCAAAGTTAATTGCACTCAACAAGAATATAATAAAAGTATTGCCCTCGTGGATATTAGGTCCAATTTTATGCATTTGACTTCAATTTTATAAGAATTGAAAATTGTTATAGAAATGTGAAACTTGACAAATCTCACTTGATAAGAAAAGGCGCGTGATAATTTTGAATAAGATTTTAAAACATTACATTTTTTTATTTTGTGTATTAAAATCTAGATTTTAATATATTTATATTATGAAGGGGATTCAACCATTGTAGTCATGTGCATGTAGCATACTTCTCATGCTACACAAGACTTTAGATCAATGGCATGCAATGGTAAATAAGAGATAACTAAGAATGAGAGGTAAGGAGGGGGGATAAGCGAGCTTCAACATATGTACAATAGGTGAAGCAACTGAATAGCATCAATCGCACTATTTTTAGGAGAAATATCATTTTCTTCGTCATGAACTCTATTCAATCTTTCGTGGTGGTAATTTAATGGAACAATGGCATTTCTTTCAATTTATGGGTTTATCAAATGAGGAGGGACTTTGAGTATTTATAGATTTTTGGCTATCAACGTTGTTCATTAAATTGTGCTAACAATCAACAATTGAAATGAGTTCTATTAATAAATCCCTACATGGAGTCCTCTTGATTTTAATCCTATTGAAGACTTTTCAAAGTGCATAAACATCCTTGAGAAAAGTCACGAGAGGGCAAGTCAATCTAATGATCCTATGTCTATTATACCAAATCCCCCTCAATCATTCAAATTCATGACTTGACTTTTTAAGCTCCCTATCACCTAGCGTAAAGAATTAAGTCTAAATTGTTGTAGGTTTTAAAGCTTAAAATTGAATTTAGCCCTCTACAATTTCAAGTAAATGTTTATCATTTGTCAATTAGGTATAGTCATGTATTGAGTACCCTATATACTTTTTTATTTATAAGACTTATTAAGAAATCTTATAAGGTACTAGTTGATAATCAAGCTTTAAGAAATCTCCTAGGCTACTATTCAATGGCTAAGCTTGCAATTCTTAGCAAGTAAAGTTTAAATAACAAACAACCAAATTACAACTTAGTTCCAAAGATTTTAATATTAGAAATAGTTAGTAAAATCTTTAATTTCATTTTTAAGAATAAATGACCCATTTACCTCAACGTAGTGGAGAGGAAATAGGATAGTTTTTCTCAAAGCTGTATCTATTCTTTTATTTATTTGAACTTAACTATGGAATGACAACTCCATGAGTCTTTTTGATTCCTCATCTATAAAAAATAACTATTATCTTCTATCAAGTGGTATTATTTTTTTATCCGCACAGGAATATGTTATACAATCATGTGATAATTTAACCCTATAGCACCACCACTATCCTTACACCATTAAAACCACTACTCTAATCATCACTATTGCCACTGTCACCACCACCTTCACCATAAATCTCACCACCGCTAACTCCCACCCTTGTTGCTACCTATCCACCACTACCATTATCATTGCCTGTAATACCTTGAAACCCGGTTCGCACTACTGTTTGTTACATGTCCTCATCTCATAAAAAGCTTTATACCAAATTAGATACTTTTTTTATTCTAAAATTATTGTATAAAGATATTCAATACATCCCACGATTTCAAAATAAATTTTATAAATCCATGTAGACATGCCTTTTTTTTGCTCCCATCTAAATTTGTTTTTTTTTTTAAAAAAACAAATAATAATAATTATAAAAAAAGTTTGGTTTACAAGATAATAAAAATTAAATAATAATAAAATAAAAAATAATAAGGAGAAAAAAATAAAGTTTTCAATTAATAAGAAAATTAAAATAATAATAAATAAATAACAAAATATGAATATTTTCAATAAAAGTAAAGATATATGAATTTCTAAATTAAACTCGGAAATATCAAAATAACAAAAATCAATCAAGATAATTGGTTGAAATGCAAATTAATTGTAATAGAAAACCGAAAAAAGGGCTAGCTTAACTAATCCGTGTCCATGCTTAGGTATAAGTGTGTGGAGTGCAGATCTTAGGTTCGATTCTTACAATGGGCACTTTGTGCCATTTTATTTTTTTCTTTGCCCTCATAGCTGCCATGTGGTAGCATTTGGTTGGTTGGGGCGAGTCATGTGTAGAGCATGTGATCGTCTCCTTCCTTAGGGAGAGGTTGGATGAACTAAAAAGAAAAAGGAAGAAGAAAACGCAAAAAAATCTAGGAAGAAAATACTTGTTCATTCATTTTTTTTTTAACAAATCGGTGGATTAACACATAAAATCTCAAAGATTTAGATAAAAAAAAAACTAACTAAAAATTAGATTAACTCGGGTTTATTCATGTTCATCCCCATATCTAATTGATGCAATCCAAGGCTTATCCGTGTGTATCTATAAATAGCTTGGAACCTCATGAATTCAAGGGAGAGACATCCAGAATTAATTTCCAAGCTCACAATTACTTCAATTGAGCTCTTTCTCTCTCTAAACCTAAACTTGCAACTCCACCTTCTCTTTAGGATTTCTCATGCGATACACTATTTCGAAACAAACTAATAGCATCTTTGTGTTTTTGAAAGTCCATAGACTAGTAAAAGTCCAAGCTTTTGTTTAATTTCATCTCAAGTGAGCAAAAAAAAAAAAAAAATAGCCACCTTTTGACCACCACCATAAGTGTGTCTTTAGACAAAACCACCACTACCATTCCACTCTATACCCTCAAAAACCCCAAGATCGACTCATCAAACACCGTCATAGACCATTAAAGCCACTTGCAATGACTAGTTGTTGCCACTGCTGTGCTTGCGAGTTAAGCTTGTGACGACTTAGCCCGATTTGGAAACAACTCAATCCTACTCAAGACTCGACCTGTCATACTTGGTTAGTGTTTGCTAGCATTTTTTTCATGTTATAGTGTTATTAGTTTTTTCGTGTTTTTATTTAGTTTAGAAAAATTAAAATGTTAGGCTTAGGAAAAAAATAATAATAGAAATAATATAATACAAAGTTTAATTTTTCAATACCCATTGGGTTTTCGTAATGTATATTATCGCTCAATAGCGAACAATAAAATAATAATAAAAATCTTTAGTATAAGAATAAAATAATAAAATAAAATAAAATAAAAATTCTTTAACATAAAAATAAAATATAAAAAACTAAGAGCTAAAAATAAAGATCTTTAGTATAAGTTAGGATCTTATAAATAAAAATGTAAAAATGAAAAATATAGAAAATTAAATTAAATAAGTAAAAATCTTAGTATAAATAAATTTTTAGGAACAAAAATACAATAAAAAGTGAAAATGAAAAAATCAAAGTTTTTTTTTTTTTAGTTTAAGGTTTTTAGTTAAATGAATAGAATAAGAATAAAGAATAAAATATAAAAATACATAAAAAAAACCTTTTTATTAAAATATAGTATTATAGGATTTTATCACTTAAAGCTTTTTTTTTTTAAATAAAAATTTAATATGATGTTTTTCCCTAACTTAGGTTATCTTAGATTTTTCGAAAATAATCATTTAATAATCTAGGCAATCTAGTTGTTTTCTTAATAAAAATTAATATAATCAAATAACATAAACCCAATACTTTGCATTAAATAAAATTGATTAACAAATTAAAATTTTTATAAAAGAAAAAGCGAACTACGAATGGTTTAATCATTATTAGCGGGTATATAGGCACCTTAGTGGCAATCATAGTAAAATAAAAACTTTAGGTTAGGAAAAATAACCTAAAATAAAATAAAAACTTTAGAAAATAAAATAAAATAAAATATTTATAAAATTAAGTAAAAGATAAAACTTTAGAAAAATTAAATAAGATAAAAATTTTAGAAAAATTAAATAAGATAAAAACTTTAGAAAAATAAATAAAATACAAAACTAAAAAAAAAAGATAAATTTTTTAATAAAACTAAATAAATAAAGACTTTAAGTTATTAGCTTAATAAAATAAAAACTTTAGATTACTTTAGAGAATTAGTATAGCAAACTTCAAACTTTAGTTTTTTTTTTTTCATTTTTAGTATAGATTCATAATTTAGTATAATATATAGTAGTAGATACATAAAATATAAAGATAGAATATAAAAGTCTTTTAGTAAATATTCATAAAAAATCAATATGGTAACTATTTAGATTTTAATAGGTTAGTTCTCGAATCTAACATTCTTGGTTAATATTTTTCTAAAATATTTTTTAGTAAAATTTGCAAACTAGTAGCTAATTAAGGTTAATCCACCCAATTTACCTTAACTTATTTTTCAACTTAGGTTGATGGTGACTCCTTGTAAAAATTAATTTTCCTTAGTTTAGTTGAGAATCTATATTAAATGGGTAGGATTTAGTATAGATTATAATTAAGAAAAATGTTTAAAAAATTAGACTCGACAATTTATATTTAACATCTAACACAGCAGGAGTTTATAATACTCTAAATTAACATTCCCTAAATGACACTATTTATTACATTCAATTAACAAAATTCCCTTAAATTCTTAATCACAATAATAGTAATGATAACCATCTTCTTCCTCTCTTTGTGGTTAAACTAAACTTAGGCTATCTTTGGGTTATCATATCCTCCAATACTTACATCTAAAAAAAAATGTTCCTTGAAGAGTGAGCTAATACTCAATACGTACAACACAAGTATACATGCATAAACAAACATGAATAATTATCATATACATTATGTAGTATTTAAACATAAGCACTGTTTCATGATATAATTTAAGTCTATAAGCAATAAGAGGATACTCATGACTCTCTTAAGATACTTAATACATTGGAACATGAATTGGTGATATAAATTGCCACTACGACCCCCACACCTATAATCCCTTAACCCTTAAACTTGATGATGTAAATTACCATTATGAGCCCTACACCTATGGTACACTTAAGACAATTTTCGTGATGATAATTACTACTATAGGCCCCATACCCATGTCTACTTAAGTACTTAAACTTGGTGATGAGAACTACCTTTACGGGCCTCATACCCATGTCTACTTAAATCACTTAATCCAACATTTAACCCAAATTATTTCTAAGCACAACTCTACTAGAGACAACATCACACAAAAACCATTAGGGTGCTCCATAGGGATTTACCACTATGGGCCCCTAGGGCGAGCTAAACATATACAACATACAACTTAAACACTTGAGCCAATTCTTCAATTAAATTAAATTTAGTACATACACTAACTCAAACAAGTACAAATCAATGCATAATTTACATGTACCTCGAATCATAACCTTAAGCACATCTGGTCCTAGACTAATATAAGATTAATATGTAATTGTAACAATGATCACTTCTTAGTACTAATCTAAGATTAATCAAATTCCCTTAACTTCTCTAAGACTATTAAGTTATCAAAGGTCTTACTAATTATTTAAGTTGCGTAAAAAATAGCTTACTTAGAAGTTAAATAGATATAGAATGAAGTTATATTTCTCTTAACAAGGCCATGTAGCTTAACATGGGCTAATACATGATTGTGTCAAAAGTCGTGTATCTTTCGGTGAGTTTTGGTTTAAACACAGTCGAAACACGGCCGTGTAGATAGTCCGTGTATCTCTCGATATGCTTTACATTTAACACAGTCAGAACATGGTCATATATCTCTTGGTATGTCTTGTATTCAATACGGTCGGAACATGATTGTGTAGATAGGTCGTATATCTCTTGGTATGTTTATGGTTTAACATGATTGAAATATGACCATGTTGGGAGGCCGTGTATCTCTCGGTAATTTCTCACGAACTTTGATTTCTTTATTCTAATTTCTCATAAATTCGATTCTCTTTATTACTAAGCTTAAGTAAATCCTAAAACATGCATTTTTTTAATCAACTAATGTGGATTAGAATACTTACATCAGAATTTCTGTGATTCGAATCCTTGATCTGTGAATTTCCTTGTTCTTCATGTTCCCTTTTCAATTCAATTTTGGTGACATCATGTAGCAATAACTCATTTTAACCTTAATTCTTTATTTGTGACTATTTCGTATGTCATAGAAATCCTTACCTCGTATGATAGGATCTAATGTTGATAAATTCCCTTTAGTTGTCGTAGGTTGTTTTGAGAGTGTTTTTCTTTTGTTTACTGTTTCATTATGCAAAATGACAAATGAGACTCTTTAGATTAATTTTGGTATTTATACTCTTTGTGTGAAATGACCAATTCGCCCTTCATTTTAAGTACATTTTCCGTCCTTAGCCTTCGCTTTATGTTATAACATATATTGATAAATCATTAAAAATTTAGGTATTACATTGCCACCACACTTACACAACAACTACCATCTCCGCACCATTGACATTGTTGCTATCTTTACCAACACTACTATCATCATCATCATCAAATGACTATTATTACCATGAACTCTACCATTGTTACCAATACCATCATTATTGCTACCGTTGCATCTATATCACTACCATTATCCCATACCTTTGCATTATAATAATCAGCATCCTTGCTACTATTATTACCACCACATTATGATTGTTGCCCCTATTACATCATTGCTAATTATCAACAAGCAACCTACCATAGATTACCATTGCTATACTACCATCACGACTATATCCCATGCTACAAAACTAGCATGACATTGCCATTGCACCACTACTATTACTACACCATCACCTTTGCCATCATCACCATTACCTCACCACCATCGTGTTACCAACCTTATGAGCACTACTATTACTACACCATGCCACTACTTTACACTTGCCATGACACAATTGCCATGATCATTGTAACACTATTGCCATTGCATAAGAATCACAACCACCATAATGTTAGAGATGGATAGGGTAATGGTGGTCGATTGGTGATGATGAGATAATGGGGTAGGACAATGATGCTGACTGGGATGGTGGGGTCGTGAGAGCAAGGTAGTGGTGGTATAGCGATAGTGTAATGGCAATAGCAATGGTGGTGGTGGTGACAGTTGTGGTGTTTTTCATAAAATAATTACATGTTAGTACTTTATTAAATTAGATTCATTGGAAGTAAATGATGGAATATACATCACTTCATTATTCTATATAATAGTTACTGGGAAGAAATATATATATATTTGTGTGCACGCGTCCATTTCATGTCCCATCTTTGTCATTCCTCAAAATAAATGAGGTCTAAAAGTATTGGAATCGAATAAAAAAAAAAATCCCCCAGTGAGAGTTGCAATATCCATTAATCTTCCAATTTTATTAGCATTAATGTATTTCAAGAACTCTTCTTGGTAGTTTGCCTTTCGTGCTAGATATCCACGATCAATCTAGTCTAAAAGCTTTTTCCCCTCAAGGTTGGAGCAACTTCCTTTACTCATTCCCATAAAATGTTGAGTTGATAGAAAAAATTCAAGTGGCAGAGATATCGTGTTATTTATTATTAGATTTGACGATATGGCATATGATTGAATAAGCCAGCTAAAACAACTAATTACGGAAACATGATTGGATTAGCAAAATTTAATATAATTAATAAACAATTGATACTCGTTTAGATCGTTTACAATGTATAGTAGATTAGACTCTACAAGCTTATACATTTCTTACTCTTTAATCTTCCTTTTAACCCCATTGAACCTGCGCTCATCTCTCTCTGTCACTGTCCACCTTAAACCTTTCTACTGCTTCTGCTGTCGATCTTGTCTGTCTAGGTATATTAGCCTCCACTTTGAGAGCTTGATTATTGTGTAAAGAGCTGTGCAATGGAAGATGCTTATTGTAATGTTGATGACCTAATTTGTGTTTCCTTGATTTGTTCATAAAACTAGAAAAAGAATCTCACTTTAGCTAATAGTTATTAGGTGAAGATACACTTATCATGGAATATGGACAGCTAATATTGAAGGTTTTTTCACGTGTACACTGTACATAATAAGGCCAAGTGGGAGATTAAGTAATGAGATGAAATTTTAGTAAGAGTTCTGCTTTTGAAAATATTATATCTTTTCATTGGTATTTTATTTAGTTTTTTTTTTTTGGCCTTTCATTACTATATTTAACAATCGGTGAAAAGTGAAATAATCAAACCAGATCATTCATTAAAAGATCAATATTCATATTACTAAATTATAACGGTTATAACTTTTAGGTTTATTAAAAAATAATACATTTATACCTTGAATAATTGTACACAATAAATAAGGAAATATTTCACAATAGCTTGTTTATTTTTCGTTTTTTTAATGTCATTCTTGCTAGTCTCATACATTTGGCTGCTTTTCATTAGCATTTTTCTTGTAGTGTTAATTGGGATTGTAAGTAATGGAATTGTTTGATGTTGGAAGGTTGGATTCACTTCATTACTTAAATAGGGTAATGTTATATTTTCATTAATCTAGCATATTTTCTTTTATGTAAACAGTTTTTATGGCCTCTTTCAAAGAACTAATGAAGCATAAATATCCAATAAAGTCATGGCTCAATCTACTATAATGATGAAGCTGGATAATCTTTTATTGCTATGTTCTATGAATTTTTCGTGTTATAATTTGTTACATTCAGATAATTTATTTTTTAGATTTTGATTTTACTCCTTAATTTTTTGTAGACTTAAAAGAATATGCTATGTATTTAATTACATTCTTTAACTGATAAAGGAGTTCACTATGTGAAAAACATTTATGATATATTATAATTTTATGATAATATCAAATAATAAATTCATGGACATACTAGTTACAAAATCCATGGAAATAAAGATAAATTATTGAAAATTTATCTTAAATATATAATATTATAAAAATTATAATAAAAAATTTATAAAATTTTATAAAGTATTTCTATTCCACTCCTTAATAATTTAAAATATTTTAGTTTCAAAACTTAAAACTGCACATACAAAATGTGATGTAAATAGAATTCGATATTGTAGCCACTCATTTTGTATTGAGAAACCTCCTTATTTTACCTATAAAGAGCTATAATTGATGTAGCTAGAAACTTAAATTAATTGGACCACAATGCTTGCCATTGAAAAGGTGGAGGCAACATATGTGGCTATGGGGTTGCTTACTTTTGGTTTGATATTAAATATCGTAGACCAAAAACTGCCTCCATAAGAATTTTTATATCTAAATAATTTTCGTTTTCTTTTTCATCAAAGTACAAAAAGGTCAAAATGATGATGTTCCTCGTGTTTAACTAGGTGGTAACATTTGACATATAAAGCAACATAATAATGTCTAGGTTCTTAATATAAGGTAATTTGTTTTCATACCTTTTAAGCATTCATAACTCCTTATTGCTTATATCTATATCTATAACTATATACTAATATAGTGGAAACCAGATTTTAGTGTAATATTTGATCTTTTGGAAACAACATTTAATTTTGTAATTTTCCAAGTTTTTCATTTTAAAATCGATCTACTCTTTTTTTATTTTATTATTATTGTTATTAGATGTGTTATTCGTTTATATAATTATTTTTCTTCATATTTTTTAGACACACACAGTAAGGATGTATTGTCATCTAGTTTTAATTTCTATACCAATAAAGTTCACCCCCTATTATAATGTAATACTTAATATTACTAAAACAACCCTCTTTTATAAGTATGAACCTTTCTTTATAAGTTTTCTTTATTTATTCTTGTGATTTCCCCCCTTCCCATTACAGGCTGTCTATTCTTATTGATGAATTGTGCTTTTGCATGATTATTTTTCTTAATTTTTTAGATACCCGTATGCGGTATACATTATTATTCTCAACAAACTTATATAAATAGAGAAAAAAGGCATATTTAATTATCAATAGTTATATAATTTTTCATTTAAATTCTTAATTTTTTATTTGAATCCCATATTTTTAAAATTTACAAAAATATGACTTCCATCAATTTTTTTAATTTTTTTGTCTACCCATAATATATATCAATTGATCGGTTCAAAATAATTGATTTAATAAGAAAAAAAATATTAACATATTTTATTATAAAATATAATTAAAATATTACTAAATGTAATTAATTATACAATATAACGATAATAATAAGAAGTAGAAAAGAGTTAAAAAAGAAGAAGATAATGTAATATAAAAAATTGTGTAAATACTAACTATCGAAGCGATCAAAAGTTGTTAAGAATGCATGAAAATTTGGATGAAGTTGAAGAAATTCTAATTTTGTAATGATCGTAAAAATGTTGAGGATTACAAAAAAAATTATGACTCACATAAAAAAAGTATATATATTAAAATGCATACTTTTGCAGTTTTCCCCAATAAATTCAAGGAAAGTCATATAAACTATATTATTTGGGAGAAAAGTTTCAATGGAAAGCATGCATTCACCCCTTTTTTCTTAAATATATATATATAAGGGGGTCATAATTTGAAAAAAAAAAAATCATTAGTATTAAGAGTTTTGATCAATTTATATAAATATTAATGATTTTTAAGTAAGTATTAAGTATTTTTTATTTTTATTTTTATATATTAAAATTTTATTAATAGTTTTACATTACTAATCAATCTAATATTGTGTTAATTAAACATAATTTCACTGAACCCGAATCAAAAGTCACCATGACAATTAAATTAGTAAAATCACGTCTCCTAATTTCATTCCCAAATCGATCGATTTTCGATCCCCTAACGCTCAAGCACCGAGAATAAGAAAAGCGAACTATTCCGACAAAATGACAGAAAGTGCGAGAAAATATTTCCACATTTCGCACCAATTTGTATTCTAAACCTAACAGTCCTCTCTGTCTCTCTGACTCTTCCTTCTCACTCTCTCTTCCCAATCGCAATCGCTTCTATCATTCTTTCCTCACTGTAACGGACAATCCTTTTCTCTTTCTCTCTCTTCCTTCGCCATTTTTTATTGTGGGCGTGATGTTGATCCACATTCTATGATCGTACCTCAGTTCCTCAGTTTTTGATCCTACTGCGTAAAATGAGGAAGAAAATATTCGATTTTGAGTTCGTTGATTGGATTGGCAATATATAGTTATTGATATTTTTGGCGCTAGGGTTAGGTTTTAGTGCGAAATGAGTGGTTCGAGACAAGTGACGATGAAGGACTTGGTGGAGGAAGCTAAGAAACGTATAGTGTTTCTTGTGATATGCGTTGTTGGATTGTCGTATCTCATGTCATGTAAGTATGATTATTGAAATCTATAAATTAAGTTGATCAGGTTGGCTTTTTAGGTCATTTATTTTGGTCTGATTTATAGTGTGACTTTAAACTAGAGTTCTTGGTGGTGCTTATAATATTATTTTTATCTTACATTGGATTGGTGTTCGGTGATTCTATACATTGTTTGTAAATGTTGCTGGTTTTTTTGTTTAGAATGAGGCTTCATATCTATATTACCTGTTTGTGCTGTTGTATCTCATGTCATGTGATCTTGATTTATAATATTGGTTAAGTTGATCCAATTTGTGTTCTGTTGATACAATTTTGGTTTATTTGCGATTTAGAGTTAAAAAGGTGTGTTTTTTTAGCTTATAATTAGTATTGCTTATACTATTGTTCTTGCTATATGTTGGATAGGTCATGGGTGTCTGTTTTTCCTCTACATTATTTGTAGGTGATGTTGGTTTTTGTTCAGAGTGGAGTTTCCTATCTACGTAACTGTTTGGATTGTCATATCTCACATCACGTGAGCTTGATTTTGAATTGTATTGATTAAGTATCAAGTTTGTATTTTTGTTTATTTATTTTTGGTCTGATTTGATTTCAAGTTATAAAGGTGTGCTTTCTTTAAGATTATAATTAGTGGTCTAAGTTTAACTTGGAGCTTTTGGTGATGCTTATGGTATTGTTCTTGTTGTGTGTTGGATATTTTTTGGATAAATGTGATGTGTGTTGGATTGGTGTTTGATGCTCCTCTACATTGTTTGTAGATGATGTTGTGTTTTGTTAGGAGTGAAATTACCTATCTATATTACTTGTTTTGACTTTTGTATCCCATTTCTTGTGAGCTTGATTTTGAATTGTATTAATCAAGTTGATCAAGTTTGTATTTTGTTCATATCTTTTCGTCTAACTGTGTTTAAGTAAGGTGTGTTTTTAAGCTGAATAAAGCTTATAATAGTAGTATGACTTTAATTTGGAGTGTTGTTGGTACTTATAAGTAGTATCCTCATTTTGTGTTGGATTGACATACAGTGTTCCTCTATATGGATTGTAGACAATGTCTGTTTTTGTTGGAATGAAGTTCTGTTTAGATCTGTGTTTGTGTTGTTGTGATGCTATCACATGTAAGTAAAGCAAAGATGAAGTAATTATTAAATAAGAATATTATGGGGATAGGTGATGAGATGGGAAAATGCTGGCCCTTTTTTAGCGAACTAGCCATCGTGTATGTTGATTGTTAGTGAACTAGCCATCATGTATGTTGAGGTGTATAAAAGAGATTTAGATTATTGCTTACCCAGTTTGAATAGTTTTAAATTCACTAGGGATGATAATGATAGGATCCCCTTAATCAATTAGGATCCCACAAACTTTTATTCTAGAGAACAAGAATTACAAGATCTAGTTTTGAGGACCAGTTCCTCCAGCCTATGGCTCAAGATGCCTAACAATTTTCCCTCCTTGTCTACGACTAATACTCCCTCTTATATACTAGTTAACTTCTGTTACATTTTCTTACATCTATGCCCAAGACTAAATTTCTCATCACAACGAAAGCAAATCCCCTTGGCTTTCTTGTCTTGTAATTCTCCAAAAGTCAGCCTCTTAAATCTTCCCAAATTCTGACTTTTATTCCCTTCCATTAATCTATTACGAGGTAACATACTAGCTCTGCCTTCATTGCTTACCAAATCATCCTTCGTTTTTCCTATTGATAGAGTTTCCAACTTTGAGCCAACGGTACCCATTCTTACTCCTGATCCCCCACGATTCCACTTATAGACACTCAACCTCAATTTTTCTTCCACTTGTTGTGCTAATTCCATCATTTCACCCAACCCTTTTGGTTTCAAGATCTGCACCTCCAGTCTGATGTCATCCACCAATCCATTCAAGAAAGTACTCTCAAACACAGAATCTGGTAATTCAGGTAAGGGTGCGGCAAGTTCAAGAAACTTACTAATATATTCAGTTACTGTCCCACTCTACCTTACTGCTAATAGTCTTTGGCATTGCGTGCCTTCATGGGCTGGTCTAAACTTCTGTATCAGCAACTTCTTGCATTCTTGCCAATCCGTTATCGATCTTCTTCCTTCTACCCAACGAAACCACGTTAACGCATCTTTTTCCGAACTCATTCCCACCAATTCTATCTTCTTTGCTTCGGAAAATCTTCCCACTAAGAAGAATCGTTCAACTCTATATATCCATCCATCTAGATCTTCTCCTGCAAAGACGGGCATCTCAATCCTCCTTGCTCAACAATGCCGCCGTAGTTCCCTATTGCTCATAAACTCTAGAGTTTGGTCATTACAATTTCCCGAAGTATTTCGTAATTCATTACTCTCAAACTGCTCGTCTACTTCAATGGGGTCTTTCCCTAATTCTTTCCGTTGATGAAATTCTGGACAATTCTCTTCCGTCCTAATCATTCCCACAACTTCTCCACTATCATTTTTTTTCCATGTTTACAAAACCGACAACATCATACTTCTCATTTCTGTTTTCAAACGATCACACATTTCTTGATTGGATCGATCAATTTGTTGCTGCATATCCTGATGAACTTGATTAATGACTCGCTGTATTTCCTCCTTATCATTTCTACTTTCTTCTCGGAGAGATTCCGGATCCCTCTCAATCCGTTCTATCCTATTGTCAGCCTTCTTAGCAGCCATCTTCCTAGAATTGGTGGCTTTAATACCAATGATAGGATCCCCTTAATCAATTAGGATCCCACGAACTTTTATTATTCTAGAGAACAAGAATTACAAGATCTGGTTTTGAGGACCAGTTCCTCCAACCTATGGCTCAAGATGTCTAACAATTTTCCCTCCTTGTCTACGACTAATACTCCCTCTTATACACTAGTTAACTTCTGTTAACAACTCATGTTGGACAGTTAGTAACTTCCTAACTAATTACAACAGCTAGCAACTAACCAACCAAACAACTCAAACAACTAATCAACTCATGTCCTTATTTGTCAGCTTCCCTTTCTTCCGCCTAATGTACACGTGAGTTATGTTAGGTCTATCGGATAGTTTTGAGAAAAGAAAGAAAATTGAAGGAACTTCACATTGTGCTAAGGATATATGCTTGTATGCTATTAGGATTTTTTAAAATCCTATTAGAGGGGCAATACTAAAAAATGGTGGTATTACTTGGTGTATTGAGCATATATGCAAAGTTTCTTCTGTTACATTTGGTTATTTGATGAATGTGCCCATGATCCACAAGAAGCAGCTGTATATTGTTTGGTTGCATAATAAAATAGCATTCTCAATTTCCTCCAGAGTTCTTGCAGAATTTCCTGAATTACTATACCTTGAAAGCAATTTGTACTTACTCTTGCTGATGCAAAATGGAATGCCTGAAATATTTTCAGCAACTCTACACAATAAATGGAACATTGTGATGACCTGTTGCTCTGTTTGCTGCCAACATCATTTAGTTGTTGTCTGGTGGTGCCCTGGGCAAATGATTTGAACTTCATCCAACACCACCTTCATCACTGGTCAATAGGTGAAACATTCTGGGGGTGGGATATGAAGCCTTTGTCTCCTCTTGTACCTTCGTCCTCTGTCATTCATCTTCTTGGTGGTGGGCAGACAAAACAATTTGAAGGTGATTGTGGTGACACGAATCATTAGTAGTTGAGAATGGTGGCATTAGCTAATCAGCAGCATTGCCTTTTTCTCTCTTTCTAATATCATTCCAGTATGAAGGTTGGTAAAGGATTTACTAGGTCTTAGGAATTGGCCAATATATGGCTGCTGGGTTGGGGGGATAATGAATAAACAGTTGTTTGACCGGCAAGTTGTGGTTGAGGCTGGCAAACAAAAAATATTGGTGGAGAAGGGAGAAGAGGGGATGGAGGATGTTGTGGACAAAAAGAATGCTTTGAAACAAGGGAATCTATGGAAAGAAGAGGGGTATTTTGGATGAAAGGATCATTGGGTGCACAAAGTGTTCCTAAGCCAGTGTGAGGGGAAGGAGGAGGCAATTGCATGAGTATGCAGCCTTATCTTTCATTTTTTCCAGAGTCTGTTTTCATACTTTGAACTGGTGACCTACAAGTCATCAAGAAGCGCATCGAGCCAATGCTCGCCCTCAAGAGGGGTATCTTGGATATTTTATATCTTTTTTTACCTCCCATTCCTTATACCGGCTTTGTTCAACCAAATAGTTGAGTAGGAATGGAGCTATCGTTTCCTATTCTATTTACACGGAACAGTATCCATATATATGGAATCCAGCCTCTTTTCACTCTGCAGATTAAATTTAATACTTCATGGAACTTGCATTGATGATGTAGGAGCTGCCTACTAGACCTATAGGGTTAACAACATCATGAGGTATGTTGTGGCCAATTATTTGTGTGTTGTGCGTGCTGGTCTATTTGTGTTGTGCTGTAATATATGTAACTGTGTTGTAAGTCTTGTGTATCAGGGGTTTAGAAGTGTTGTGTATCGGGCATGTAGGTGTAGGTCAGTTTGTGTGTAATTGGAATTAATTTCAGTTATTTACAGCAGTTGTAGGGGTGGTGTCAAGTAACCAAAAAAAAGGGAAAGGTGGTTGGGAGTAACTGCCAATTGCATGTTCTTATACTGAAAATTTTCAATGAAAAAGTAAGTCTTATTTTTCCAAGAAAAAATTCTAAATTCTAGGAGATCTTGGGGTTCTCCAATGGAGTCCTAGTCAAAAGATTGCTGAAATCTCTCCTAACAAACCCAAAACATCATTATCAAAATAGGTAAACACGGAAGAAAAGCCCATAAGAATAGATAGAACCAGATTTCACTTTAGACTGACCTAAAACACGTTCTTATATTTGATCTTGTCAAAACAATGCTTATTTGATAGACTAAAGAATAAGAGTTATGAAGGAACTGTGCCTCTAGAACGTCTCTATCATATTCTCATTGTTGAGGGTATAGGTATGTTTTTGTATGTTTGTTTTTTCTTACACGCATCCCTGTATACCAAAATTGTATTGAATAAAGAAAATAATTACAAATTTGCATCAAATGCAAGTGGATGCAATGGAAAACAGTCAGAAGATTACAGAGGAAAACTTAAAGAAAAGCCTGCCATGTTTGTTGCTATAGACTTAATTGCTTTGACTTCAGGAACCATCTTTTCTCATTAAGCAACTTTTAAACGAAAAACTGCAATTTCAACTTAATTATCAAGTTGTAAAGTGAGATTGTAATAAGAAATAAATGCTATTACTGGCTAAGCAGGTTTGTATAAGTCTTTATGGCCTTTATGCCAGAGAGTGGACTAGATCTTTATATTTGAAGAGTTCTCAAAGTCTATATACTCATGTCTTTTTGCTGAGGGAGAATTTTTATTTTATTTTTATTTTTAATGTCTGATAATCTATGTATAGAAGATTGCATATGTTATTTTGTTTGGCTTCTCTCTGTGCTTATTCCCTTTCTTATTGTGTGGCTAATTTATTACTTTTTATTTCAGTAACAAGCTCCTCAGTGTGGGTCAACTTGCCTGCTGCAGCATCCTTGATTGTCATTCTTCGCTATTTCTCCTTGGACTTTGAGATGCGGAAAAAAGCTATTACATACAATAGCAAGCAACCGGTAAGCAGTGTTTCATCTCAGAAGAAGCCCATTGAAGGTCCCAAAGAAATTAAAAAAATGTCAAATTGGAGGCAGAAAGTTGACTCTCCTGTGGTTGAAGATGCAATAGAGCACTTCACCAGGCATCTAGTATCGGAATGGGTCACTGATCTCTGGTACTCTCGTATAACACCTGATAGAAAAGGTCCAGAGGAACTGGTTCACATTATGAATGATGCTATTGCAGAATTTTCAGATCGAGCAAGGAACATAAACTTAATTGATCTCTTGACAAGGTTTTGATCATGATGCTGATGATTGTAATTTCGTCTAATAAAAATTCTACGAGAAAGTCATCATTGCTAATGTATCTTTGAAATGTTGTTGTAGGGATCTTGTTAGCCTTATTTGCACCCATATAGAGATTTTTCGTTTGGCTCAGTCTAAAATTCCAAAGAAACAGTCCAATCTGCTGGATATTCAGCACCTAGATGTGGAACTGAAACACATTCTGGCTAATGACAACAAATTGCATCCTGCTCTGTTTTCTGCTGAAGCTGAGCATAAGGTTAGTTTTATTTGTCTGGTTTTTTCTTCTTTCTTTCTTTTCAAATAGAATATTTCCTGTCTACTTTCACTACCACACTCTTTTGCTGTTTGGTTGCAGGTTTTACAACATATAATGGATGGTCTCATATCCTTTGCCTTCAAGGCAGAAGATCTTCAATGCTCTTTCTTTCATTACCTTGTGAGAGAGCTTCTTGCATGTGCAGTTATGCGACCAGTTCTAAATTTAGCTAATCCAAGGTGGGTTTACCTTACTATTATTATTGGAATATAATTACTGGTGTCCTTTCTCATTTTTCATTTACAACAGGTTCATCAATGAGAGGATTGAAGCCATTGTCATCGCAAGGACGAAGAATAAAGGTACCATTTCAGTAGAAGAGACATCACTGTCTAGAAGCATGCCAACAAGGCTCCCTCCTGACCATTTTTCAAGGTCTTCAGATCCCTCTGTTACTGGTGTGGAACTAGTCCAGTTGAAAACAAATCCATCCAAAGCAGCTTCTGGTACACCTGTAATAAATGATATGAAGGGGACGCTTCTTTCTAAAGATCCATTGCTCTCTAAGGAAGCTCAAAGCTCCCGTTCATGGAATTCATTGCCTTCAAACACCCAAAATGGTAATGAGAAAGGTATTCAGCGACACCGATATGGAGGTGAGTGGGGAGAGATGTTGGATGTAATTTCTCGCAGGAAGGCTGAAGCCCTTGCCCCGGAACATTTTGAAAATATGTGGGCGAAAGGGAGAAACTATAGAAGGAAGGTTGGCGAAGATTGCGCTAGTGAAAAAATTCCACCAAGTTCTTCGGAAAGGAAGACTGTTAGCGCTGACAACTCAAGTACCCTGCCACAGCCCAAACAAAAAATTGCTCTAGGAAACAATTTAATAGGGGCTAGCACCCATGCCTTAGAACATAGCAAATCTTCTCCCATAGAGAAATCCTCTATTCCTGTCAATCAGAAGCTTCTGACTCAGTTACTTGTTCCTGGAACTCATGAAAATGATGGGCATAATGCAATGCAATTGGAGGAAGTTGATTCGGGAAGTAGTTCATACACCTCTGAAGATGATGCTGACGCTGCCACTGGTCTCGACTCTCCTGGTACTAAAGTTTGGGATGGCAGAAGTAAGAGAAACTTGTCTGTCCCAGCCATCCATCACCCATTAGAAACTTTTGAAGGTCGTACTGCAAGGAAGACTAATGAGGGACGTATTCGCAGCCAAGGGTTTCCTAGTGGCCAGTCTGGCAGAAAAAGGAGTAGACTGAGTAGCAGGAAAGTTCATGTCTGGCAGGAGGTCGAGAGAACAAGCTTCTTATCTGGAGATGGACAAGACATACTTGGTAACTTAAAAGAATATGAAAGTGATGAGGCATCTAGTGATGATTTTGAGGATGAACTCCTCACCAGAGTAAATAGTGGTGCAACTGCTTCATCATCAGCACCCTCTGTTTCTACATTAAAATCTTCTGTCAACTCCCTAAAATCTTCTCCAGTGATGGATTCTTTCCTGAAGTTAAGATGTGAGGTACTTATGAAGCTTTGCTTTCCCTTGTTTGCTTTATAGCCCTAGAGGAAGAGCTTGCAAGCACATTTCCTCTTGCAGGTATTGGGAGCAAATATTGTGAAAAGCGGTTCTAGAGCCTTTGCAGTCTATTCAATTTCTGTTGCAGACATTAACAATAATTCTTGGACCATCAAAAGAAGGTGTGAAGGATTACCTTTGAATTAATGATTCCTCATTTTTCACCAGGTTCCTTAAAGTAAATTCATCAAATCCGATGCTTATTGGACCTATCTTGTGACAATTTCTGGTTTGTGTGATATATTCCGACATTGCTATTAGGTTTCGTCATTTTGAGGAGTTACACCGTCGGCTTAAAGAGTTTCCTGAATATAATCTTCATTTGCCACCCAAGCATTTTCTCTCAACAGGTCTTGACGTGTCTGTTATACAAGAAAGGTGCACATTATTGGACAAATATTTAAAGGTTAAATATTGTGCTCTATCCTCCTATTCTTGTTAGAAATCAGCACTTAAACTAGTTGACAGGGATTTTTTTGTTCTTAAGGAGTATTGTTATCTGATCTAATGTGCATGCAAATATTTAGCTTTGTGGTCAGAGAGGGTCATTGTACATTCATCTGCATTGCCTCTGTATGTACTCCGAAGCCCCATAATTGTTTCCACTAAAGTTTTTGATGTCCTGATTTTTTCTATGTTGTTTTTCGCTTCAGTCATGTTACTTGATCTCATTGTTCTATGATTACCAACCAGTTTGTGTTTGTTTTTCAGAAGCTGATGCAGCTTCCCACTGTTTCTGGATCAATTGAAGTTTGGGACTTTTTAAGTGTCGACTCTCAGGTTTTGTATTCTTTAATGTGGATATTGATTCTCTGATTTATTCTTTTTTTTCCTAAGGCCATTGCTTATGGATTTTTCTGTGTTAAGCAGACTTATTACTTCTCAAACTCCTTTTCTATCATTGAGACCTTGTCAGGTAATCAACTTTTTCTCTCTCTAGCCAATCCACTGTCATCCCATCTTGTGTAACCTCATGTGTTTTGTGGACTTGCAGTGGACCTTGGTAATAAACCCTCAGAAAAGGACAGGAGGACTTCAAGCTCATTTGCACCTGAAGTTGGTCCCAGTTGGCCAGAAACTAGTGTTCTCAAGAAGAAGGAAACTGCCGCACAGACACAGGATGTCCCAGTGGATGGTTTAAAGGTTGTTGCAAAAGGCAAGACAGTGAATGATAATGGGAACGCTAGTACTGAGGAGACATCTCGCACTGCTCTTGATGCCTCTTCTGATCCCACCCTTCCTATGGAGGTAGGACTTGAGTAGTTCTTATTGAGGATGCTTGTATATTGTGGAGTTGTTTTGATGCATTACATTTATTTCGTTGCAGTGGATACCTCCAAATTTAAGTGTCCCTTTACTGGACTTGGTTGATGTCATATTCCAGCTACAAGATGGTGGTTGGATCAGGTGCTGTAAATTACTGTCTTTTTGGGTAATTGTATATTACTCTTTTTTCATGATTATGAGCAATGTTGATGCTCATCTTCATCTGATTACAGGAGGAAGGCCTTCTGGGTGGCTAAACAGGTCTTACAGCTGGGAATGGGTGATGCTTTTGATGATTGGTTGATAGAGAAAATCCAACTTCTGCGGAAAGGTTCAGTGGTTGCATCTGGTATCAAGCGGGTTGAGCAGGTATGCTCGATCTCTTAGCTTGTTGGCCCAAGTAAGCTTTTTATGGATCTTCTAGAAAAGGAGCCATGCTGTGCTTTACAGAGAGCCCAACTATTGTCTAAGCTTTTTTAACAGAATTTTCCTTTGTCAAGCATATGAATTATTACTAATTTTCCTGGTGCTAAGAGATAGTAATGATATGAACTTCCTTCTGTGGTAACAATCTTCTATAATGAGGATGTGGGTGGTTGGTGTATGTGGGGTGTTGGGGAGGTAGGTGGTGGTGTTGTTTACTGGGGGGGGATGGGAGGAAACCATCTTCTAGTAAATATATGGATTGTATCATCGATGATCTCTCTCCTGCTGTTAACACAGATACTTTGGCCTGATGGAATTTTCATTACCAAACATCCAAAGCGCCAACGATCATCTCCAACTGCCAATGTACCTCAAGGTTCTCCCAAGACCTTTCAACCCTCAAAACCATGTTCACCTAAACTAGCTGATGAGCAACAACAAGAAGCAGAACTTCGTGCAAAGCTTGTGTATGAGTTGATGATCGGTAAGTCTTTTCCTTTTCCAAATCATTTTTCCTGGAGCTGCTTGCCTCAAACATTGTATTTTCCAACCCGATGATTTATGAGACTTGATACAACTGCAGATAAAGCACCAGCTACTATTGTTGGTCTTGTTGGCCGCAGGGAGTATGAACAATGTGCAAAGGATCTCTATCTGTTTCTCCAGGTACTTCCGGCTGCAAGATGTATTGTGCTCTGAATCGAACATAAATCTCTCTCTCTCTCCACCTTTCTGCTCACTATCCAGTAGGGATAGAAAAATCCATTCAGTTACCATGCATTTTGACAGCATTTATTCTCTATTCTACTGTTGGTAGAATTTTCCTTTTTCCAACCTGTGAACACACAAATGGCTTAATTCATGGCAGCCCAACCATGTCAACTTGAGTTATATTTTGATAAATAGCTCATGGCATGTGGAGATAACATGCATGCAATGTTCAACTATGATTGGGGCATCAAACTTCCCAGCTACACGAGAGTTGAGAAATAACATTATTGAGTTAATTGTTTTAAATCATTGAGATGATTCTGCGGACGACTTTGGCAGTCTTATTCTTATTGATCAAAACTGTATTCCTTGATGTATGCAGTCATCTGTGTGTCTGAAGCAACTGGCTTATGACCTCCTGGAATTGCTTCTTCTGTCAGCGTTTCCGGAACTTGATCATACCTTTAAACAGCTATTTCAAGAGAAGGATAAATTTGGTGAATACAAGGCAAATTAGCACAATGTTATTGTCACTGGTTCATCCTCAGAGGCTGCCTGGAATTTTATTTTTGTTTTTTTCAGGTAAATAGCACTTTGAGTTTTTTTCCACTTTATCAAAATTACAAATTTTCCCTTAAATGAGATCCAGATTTTTTGCTTTTAGCCACTTTTGGTATATTGGAAGAGTTCATATTGTATATCATCAGATAACCTTACATGTACATAACAGTACACTGATTGTAAGTCGGAACGGCTGCATTGTGGATAATCTCGTGAAATTTTTGTTCTCTTTCTCCCAACGAAAGATTATATCTTAAGTAGCGCAGCAAGTCCAAGCTCGACTATTTAAATTTTGATCCTAGAATTATTTCAAATTAGGCTCCATGCGGTACCAAATTAGGTTTGCTACTCCGACTTGAAGTCAATTTTTGGCATGTCCGGGGCTTATAGATCAGTACATTTCAAGAACAAATTTATGGTGGGGGACTTGAAGTCAATTGTGCGTATATACTGTATTGGATGATCCACTTCGCTTTGGCATCCATGGTGTCTGCCCTAACCCATTAGCCTCTTGGCTTCATTTTATCGTGTGCAAACCGAGTATCACGGATTAGCATATCTGAAACTGAGCTATGCAGAGACCATTGATTGATGAAGCACCCCTGCGTCCGTCAATTTACCAAATGAGCATGACACCGGAATTTTGTGCATCTTGTAGTAAAAATGCCTGGTAGTTTGTTATTTGTTTTATAAGAAATTCTCGGACCGTTTTTGCACTTACAAAAGATCTGGATGGTTAAGTCATTGTATCAGAGCTCGACCATGATGGTCGAAGTATGGTCCAACCTAATTTGTGAATGATACTATATTTTTCAAGTGTTTTTGGGGGAATAGTGTGTAATTTTGGAAGCGTTTTTTATTATTATATCACTTTTTTATTAAAAAAAAAAAGTATATCTTTGGCATTAATTTGAATTTTTGTTAAAAAAACAATAATAGATTTCACGTATATACACATGATTCGTGAAGCTTTTGTTCAAGTAACATGTTTTTATGTTTAGAAATAGTTTTAATATTTGAATTATTTACCACAGAACTATACAACTCTGCGTTTCTAATGTTTTATTTCTATATTTTAGAACTCTCTAGAAGATGCATTAGGAGATGTGTTATTTCATGTGAAATTATTTAGAGTTGCAAAAACTGTAATATATATTACATGTTTATTCAATGAAATAATGACAGATGGTAGATGCCCTGTATCAATATATTAATCGTAATATCTTTTAAATAAATTTATATTTTTATTAATATACATGCTTTAAATGAATATCCATACATAATTTTGGATCAGTTTGCAATGATGTGAGAAAGTACTTTCAAGGATTAAGGAGGACAAAGAAAGATGTACAGCCTACTAACTCCTAAAACAATCTGCCTAATGATTCTTGGAAGTTCTATAAATTGCTGTGCCGAGAAACAACTGGGATAAGATAAACTAAACCAATGTAGCTGGGGCTGTCATTATGCTATCAGGCTAGTATTCTTCCAGCAAAGGTTGTTGGCCTCCTCTTCTAGCATTAGATGGAGACTCGAGTTAGCTAGATGCTGAGCCTCGAGTTTTCTAGATACACCTGAGCTGCAAGCCATTATCGCAATCCCTGAGGATGCAATTGTTCGTAAATCAAATTTATCAAACAAGGGGTCCTGGGTGGCCAAGTCTAATATAAATACGACGGTCGTGCAATCACAACCTTGAAGCACCTCCAGCACCATTTGATAGATCACAAAAATATAATATCCTATCTGAATTTACTCTCAAGTCACACGAATACATTTTATCTGGCGGTACAAACATCCACAATTATGAATTAATTTCTTGCCTAGATCCATACAGTCGACACGAGATTCAGATGAGCAAACATTTATTCAGTAGATCACCACAGTTCAGGAGCAATTGGCTAGCCACTCGAGGGTAAGAATTAACCCAGTTCACCTAAGATTCCTTCAGTTCCACTCCAGTTAAATGCTAAATGCGCTTCAGCTGTGCAGCCTCGTTCAATTGATTTGGTCATGGCCTCATGGAGTGGCCTTGCCAAGGCCTCCTTTAGCTATGGGGAGAATCACAAGCTCCCATGTTATCTTCAGCTTTTCTAGATAAAACTGGCCTCACTCACGGGAAATTTCCGACCATCTCCTCTATATTTCCATAATGATATTCTTGGGGAAGAATCATTTGTAATAGAAAGTACAAATTCTCAACTATCATTAGGAATTAGTACATATAAATATCAAGGCCTTAAATCAGTTGAAGCTCAGAACCCTTCCGGATACCAAGCATAGTAAATAGAAATTTTATTTCAGCTAAAGCCAGTGGCAATGTCACACCACTGTCCGAAACAAAACCCCTTTCCACAACATAATTTTTGGACCTTCTATCACATTTTGTATTTTTAGTACAGTTCAATAGGCTCGCACCACTTTGAAATGATCCATCTTGCAAGGAGACTTGGACTGATTGCTGCATATTGATTCATCTTTTCCAAATAGATCTGCCATTCAACTCTATAACACTAAACTCATCAATTGCAAACTACTACTACACGGCCTCTAAGAAATCACTTAAGTAGCATATGTTTCCCAAGGGCCACCGGCCCAGTTTTTTTGTCTACACTAAAGAAGACTCAATAGTGACAGTATATAAGTAAAGATAAACTAAAGATACAAGTGAAAGGGATTTTGAACAATAACTTCAAACCATATTATACCAAAACTCATAGCAGCTACATATTTGAAAAGCCAAAATAACAAGAACAACAGTTGCTGACATCTAACAAACATTGTTCTCAAATGAATCTCCCAAACAAAAAAACCAACTGAATCTAGCAAAAGGTAATTAAATACCCTGATTCAAAACCTTAAGAGGATGCTGCTGCTGCCCTGTTTTTTGGTGCTGCTTGACTACCTGAATGAGGACAAATCCATCGATTAGCAATTGCTGTAACACTATGGAAAAAATAAATAATAAAATAAAAAAAGATGAGATAATCCAAGTATATTATGATCTGCAACACCATTATTACCTTCTCTAAAGCCGGTCTTGAACCTGCGAGGAACATTGCGTAGGTACCTCATCCTACCAGTTCCAGTTGTCTTTCTTCTGATTGCCTTCACACTCCAGTTGTCTGTAAATTGCAAATGAAGTCCATAAAACTCACAAAAAAAGGAACTAAGAATATGCCCATTTTGGAAACAGCCAACAGTCATCAAATGATACAAACATCTCAAGTGATTGTACCTCGACATTCAAAAGATTGCTGATTATATATGGTTTAATGGTTACAGTGCTCAGCAGCCTAACCGTGTGAAAATTTAAAAACACCTAATTTTTCTCAAAATAAAAATCAGCCAATACTTCATCACACACTGAGCTGAAAACAGTAGAGTAAAATAATTTGCATTTATCTTTTGTTTTCAACTTTCAAGTACATTTAATTTACGAGCGCAGGTTCATTAGAATAATATTCTTAATTCTTTAACTGAATCCAAAATACATATTTCCGATCAGTTTTACAATCAAACGTGCAGCTTTTAAACATACATACACAACTACCCATAGGCTACAATAAAACATAAAACATTTCAAGGGAACCCAGACAGAACCAAAAAATTCCAATTGAAACACACACTAGACAAAAATTTCCTACCTCTATGCTGGTTTCAAGCCATTTTTCCACCCATCACAAGCAGATGAACCAAAAAGCAAAAATGCTCTCCGCATTAACTAGTTATGCGTTTCAGAATTTGGAAAAAGAAAAGGCCAGGCAACTAAATGAGGACCAGAAAAATTTATCCAGAGAATATAGTTTTCTTTCAAGCAAATAGATAAATAGTTTGCTTTACAAACACTAACATTATTACTACCCTACCCCACTTAAAACCAGGCACAGATCACACTTAAAACCCTATAACAAACCAAATCTAAGTGAAACACAAAAAAAGGAAGGCCCACTCATTATACAAGCAAAATCAAGACTACTGTACAAAAAAAAAAAAACCCTATTTGGCCACAAAAAAAAAAAGGAAGCAGAAAACCCCAAAAAACAAATCAAATCTCCAAGCTCCTTTCCGAGTACAAACACATTCAAAACCCCCCTACATTACACAAAACACTAACCCATTTCAAATTAAACTCTAATGAAACTCAAAACCCGAAAAATAAATCAAATCTCCATTACAACACAAAAGAAAGCTCCTTTTCCAATAAAAACATGATCCCAAGTAATTCTACATTGCACAAGAACACAAACAACCCTAATTTGTTCCAAATTAAGCTTGAATGACAAAATCTTACACTTTCTCTTGCGAGCGGCAGGGAAACCACAGGCACCGCAGCGGCTCTTCTGAAGGTGGAAGCTGCGGCGGCCACAACGAACGCACAAAGTATGCGTCTTGTTCCTTCTCTTTCCAAAACTTCCAGTTCCCTTACCCTAATTTTCCAAAAGACAAAAAAAAACAGACAATTGATCATAACAAATACGCACTTTTGATTGTACCGAGTAACGCAGACGAAGAAATGATTGTATTGCTTACCATTGGAGTGGATGGTCTGGAGAAGGAGGACGAGCAGAAGAAGCGGCGAAGGAGGAGAGAGGGTGAGAGAGAAGAGACTAAGGGCTAGGGTTTGGTGCGTTCACTTATTTTAGGTTTCGGAAAGTGGAGGTGGATAGTTGCAGAGAAAAAGGAGTTTGGGCCCAGCCCAGTATTAGGTATGCTTCTTCAAGTTGGTTTTATTTTGGTAAAGAAATATCTAAGTTTTCTCTTCTTCTTTTTTTTCTTTTTAGTTTTAGATTCTTTATTTTATGACCTAAATTTTTAAAATTGTGTATAAGGTCTCTATTTTTCTCCATTACAACACTATTAGGTTTAGTCGGTGAAATAGAAGTATATAAAGAGAACTAGAAGCATAGTACAAACAGTAAGATATAATTTTCTTATATTAATTTTAGTGTGCATAGTATTGAACTTGGATATTTACAATATATTAAATTTGTACTATAGAAAAACATAGAGAAAGATGGAGTCTATTAATTATTTATGAACATGGTGTGGGGTTACTTTTTAAATTTTAGTGATATATTTATTTTATACTATGAAATAAATTTTTATACCATCAAATATATAGTACATTTTTATTAGTTTTTGTCTAATACCATATGGGTTCTTTTATTCAATAACTTAAGCCAATATGAAAATCAAACAATGGATTAGAAAATTTATTGTGTATTATAAAAATATGATAACCAAATGATATTTATAAGTTAGGTCTTGAAATTTAAAATAAATAAATAAAAACATAGGTACTAAAACAAAAATACTAAAAAATCATGTAAGAATCTAAGTTTTGCATACACTTTCGTTTTAGTAACTATATTTTTTTTATCTCTTTTTCATTGGATCTTTTTAGTGTATTTTTCTTATTTTATATTTATTTTTTAATCCAATAATAATATTAAGCAAATATATTTCTTTATGGACTCAATGCCCATCAAAAGTCTCTAATACTTAAATTTAAACTTTCAACTTCATTTTTTTATTTATTTACATTTTGCCACCAATATTTTCTTTTATTATGCCATCCACGTTTGTTTAAAAACTCTAATGCATAAATTTAAACTTTCAACTTCACTTTTTTTATTTATTTACATTTTGCCACTAGCAACGTTCTATTATCCTTTTTGTAGCATCTCTTTGCATAATTTCTAAAATGGTCCGACTCACATATCACATTTTCATTTGCATGTTTATGTGATCTTATAACCAATTACAATGGTTTAATAATGATATTGAGATAGAGTTGTAACAATTTAACTTACTTTTTTTTTTAAATTTTCATATCTTTGTGTTAATGTAGTTTTTAAGGGCACCTACATAATTAGAGAAATACCTACATCAAAATTCTATGAAATCCTCCATATTTAGTTATGCTAAAATTCAAACAATATTCTTTATATATATGTGAATCATCTACATTTTTACATTTTTATTGTTGTGTTAATTGAATTTGTCAACATAAATGAGTCAATTATGACACTATCATTTTGGTGGCTCACTTAAACATGAGAATATGATAAAATTTTAGCTCTAACTTTTGTATTACTAATTTCTGCCCCTGGGGGAGGAAGAGACAAATGGAGAGATCAATATTTGGAAACATGGACAAAAATAAATAACATCACAAAATAAAATCTCTTCATCTATTTCCTTTATCTCTAGATAACCTTGAAGAGTTTAGTCATATGTGCCTTATCACCATCCAAAGGAAACCAAACCACTTCCAAAGATAGATACAAAGCGTGTGTCATGTTCCTTAATTTTCCAAAACTTCCATTTCCTTTACCTAATTTTCCAAAAAGAAAGAAAGAAAGTAAGAAAATTGATCACCATAGATGCACGCTTTCAACGGTACGAAGTAACAATGACAAAGAAATGGATTGAGATTTCTTACCATTGGAGTGGATGATTTGAAGGAGAAGAAGAGAAGGATAGGAAGCAATAAAGGGAAGAAGAGAAAGAGTGGGAGGCAAGTGACTTTTACACTATGATTGGAATAAAAGAAGGAATGGGGTAGGGAAGCAAAATGTGTTTTTAAAGGATTTTGTTTAGAAAAGGAGGGAAAAAAGAGATGAATGAATTTGAAAGGGAAAACTTTTTCTCAAGCCTACAAAGGGGGTGAGGGGTAGGTGGGCTGGTGGGAAGGGGATTGATTTAAAAATACATTCTTACCTTTATAATAAAAACATATGTTAATGCTATAAGGACTTTCTTTTATATTTTAATAAAATAAATAATTTTATTACTAACTTTCCATCCACTTTCATCTCTTCCCCATCCAAACAGTAGAATTTATTTATTTATTTTTTCACTGTCTTTCTTTTATGTTCTTTTCTCTCGCTTTCTTTCCTTCCTACTTCTTTCCCTCTTTCCAAACATAGTGCTAAGGGTTAGGGTTTGGTGTGTTCACTGATGTATATGTATATATGTATACATAGGGAGGATGCATACTAGTTCAAGTTTAGGAAGGCCCAGTTGCACTAAGGAAAGAAAGGAATAGAAGAAGCATCTAACTCCTTCATGCATGCTTCACTTGGCTCGAGAGGGTACAACTCAGTTGGTAGAGCTTTGCTTTTACAATTGGGTTGTTGCGATTACAGGTTAGATGTTTAATTGCCCAGGCAGTAATGACAGTATCTTATGCTTGAACTAGTGGTTCACTTTTTCTAAGTAGAGAGGAAGAGGATCGAAATATGCTACTGAAAGACTCTACTGAGAAAAAGACGGGTTGTCAAGAATGTAAAGGAGGCAGGATGGGCAATTGGTCAGATTTAGTATGGATCGTACATGGATGGTAGTTGGAGCTGGCAACTCTCCTAAGGTTCCCTCACTTGGGATCCTTGGGGAAGAGGATCAAGTTGGCTTTTATGAGCAACTTGATGCACTATCTCTCTTCAACCCTTTGAGCAAAATGCAGCAAAAGGAAGGAGAATCCATGGACCAACCCCATTGTCTCCACCCCATAAGAATTATGAGATCACCCCAAAGATGCCTTCAGCATCCAAGGGTCATGGAATGACCATAAAATCCCATTCAATAAGTGGTAGGCATTAGTTATCTACTCTTAGGTTAAGTAGTAAGGGTCGGGGAAGGGCAATCACTTATTCTTCAAACTAATATTCTTAAGACTAAAGAGTTGGGTAGAAAGAGGGGAAGCTCTCTGTTCCTAGTTCTCCTATACTTAGATCCCCTAGAACCACAAGAATCCTTAGTTAGAATGGGATTCTAACCTAATACTTCTTAAGATTTTGAGAAGAGTTACTCTTTAGAGAGAATAGTATGATGAAATTTGTAAGCTATGTTCAGGGGGGAGTTATTGTCTATCATTGGCCTCTATGGTAGAATTAGCTAAGAGCCCTGTAGCGGATGTTAGTAGTTCGAGTCCACTTATCTCCAGCTGTTGAACTTAGCTAACAAAAAGCTATATGATAGCACCAAAATTTTCCAATTTGGCAGTTTGATCTATGATTTAATATTTATGGACGTTGATAAGATCTATTCATTTAGCAACACCTTATGATGGTATAGCCTTAAAGTTAAGGGTGAGGTTCAAATGAGAAAAGACTTACGGTGGATACCTAGGCACCTAATTACGAGGAAGGGCATAGTAAGTGACGAAATGCTTGGGGGAGTTGAAAATAAGTGTAGATTTAGAGATTCTTGAATAGGTTAACCTTTTGAATTGCTGCTAAATCCATAGGTAGGAAAGAGACAACCTGGTGAATTAAAACATCTTAGTAGCTAGAGGAAAAGAAAGCAAAAGCAATTCCCGTAGTAGCAGCAAGCGAAATGGGAGCAACCTAAACTGTGAAAATAAGTTTGCAGGAGAGCAATACAAGCATCGTGCTATTAAGCAAAGTAGTGGAGTGTTGCACCCTAGATGGTGGTAGTCTAGTAGGTGAAAGCACCACTAACTTACACTCTAACTCGAGTAGCATGGTACATGTGAATTAGCAAGGACCACCTTGTAAGTCTAAATGCTCCTTAGTGACCGATAGTGAAGTAGTACCATGAGGAAAGGGTGAAAAGAATCTTTATTAGGGGGTGAAATAGAACATGAAACTGTAAGCTCCCATGCAATGGGAGGAGGCCAAGGCTTTGACCTTGTGCCAGTTAAAGAATGAGCTAATGACTTATAGGCGGTGGCTTGGTTAAGAAAACCCACTAGAGTTTTAGCGAAAGCGAGTCTTCATAGGGCAATTGTCATTGCTTATGGACTCGAACTTGAGTGATCTATTCATGACCAGGATAAAGCTTGGGTGAAACTAAGTGGAGGTCTGAATCAATTGATGTTGAAGAATCAACATATGAGTTCTGGTTAGTGGTGAAATGCCACTTGAACCTAGAGCTAGTTGGTTCTCCCCAAAATGCGTTAAGGTGTTGCAATTGATTGGACATCTAAGGATAAAGCATTGTTTCAATGTGGGCATGAGAGCGATACCAAGTTGAGGTACACTTGGAGAAGGGTTAAGGTTTGGTGTGTTCACTGATGTATATGTATATATAGGGAGGATACATACTAATATATATGTATATATGTATACACTTTTAGAATTATTTAATGTATTTTTTCTTTTTTTTTTTAGTTTAACCGTCTAACTATATAGAGGCCAAGACTAATAAAACTAACTAAACCAATTAGAAAGTATGAAAAGTTATATTAGTTATAACTAAGTTTTCAACATTTTCATAACTTAACTAAACAACTTTAGAAGTACTAATTATACCTAGGATCATAATAACTATAGCTTAGACAACTAAGTTGTGGCAATCTTAAGAATAATAATGTATTTCCATCTTTTGCTTCGTTGCATTTTATTATACAACATCTAAGATAATTTGTGACACATTTTCTTCATGAATTGCAAACAAATTAACTAAAAAAAAATAATAATTGCATGTAATAGGTTTATAGAACACATGATTAAAAGATAATTATTCTTAGAAAATTACCATTAAATCTTCTCTTCCACTGTTCCACTATAATGAAGTCCTTTGTAATCATCAATTAAAACAAACATCAAGGACAACACAAGACACACTTTGCTAGTATAGTGTGTTAGCGCTTTTTAATCACTAGTAAGCAATGTCAATTTAAAAGTACTGAGCATACAATGTAGCAAAGTGCATATTACGGCATATAATACTTACTCCAAATTGATACATTTGGTAGCTTGTAGTAATAATTCCACTTTTAGTAAGTATATGTCGTGGCAATTTTGTTATTTGTGTAGATAAAACTTGTACATCAATAAATTCTTTCTTAAACTTATGAAATGAAATTTGTTGTAATATGTATGTTGCCACTATTATATGTTTAGTAATTTAAATTGCTATTGCTTACCAATGCTTCAAAAGCACTTAACATACTACAGTAGTAAAGTGCATCATGTGGTGGTTTTTCATATTGTAAATATCAATAATTGTCTCTTATATCAATAAGAATTTTTTTTTTGTCGAAATACAATTATAAATCTAAAGTTGCAGTTATGTGTTGGCAACTTAGCAATTCTTTATAAATTATAATTTGAATCGTTCCTTTTTCTATTAAGCTAATACTGACTTATTTGGCTTCACATCCATTTAAAAGATACTATAGGGGATTAAATGTGATTTAGGGCCTTATGCCTATTAATTAATTGGATTTGACTATTTGAGTTAAGGTGACAAGGCTCGAGGAGCTAAGTCCAGGAACTTAGGATGATCGGGAGAGATTTGGTAGGTAAGCTTGGAATAGAGCTTGTTAGAGTGGACCATCCATTACCAATCCTCCCCATAAGGTACACACACTTCTAGGCCTAATTATATGCATGACCCATATATGCTTCTTTTTTTATTAAGAGGAGGTTCATTTGAATTGTTGATGACTAACATGATCCAATAGATGATATTGATAATCGAATTCCTATAAAATACCCACAAACTTTCCTTATTTAGACAAAAGAGGGAGATAATTTAAAAAAAAATCCCATTATTCTATTGGATTATCCTCTTGAAAGACTAAACCTTAAATTATTAGAAGAACTGTTACTGGTATATTTGAGCCTATTAGGACTACCTACTCTTTTTCCCCATCCTACTTACCCTTAATCATTATCATACGTATCATTACACGCCATTCCTCTAGATCTATTTCTATGCCATTCCTCTAGGTTCATGTGTAGTACGAAGATCACATAGCACACATGTAACCACATTACGATTGGACCCACCCACCTATAGATACTTATTTTTATAAAATTACTGTTAAATCCTCTCGACACTATAATATGAAGTCCCTCAAACTTGTTAGTTAAAAACAAATATGGAGGACATTAGTGACATTTGAATAGAAGTGATCAAATTTGTACATTGTTCAAAATAGGAGAGATAAAAACATGACTTATATATTTTTATAGGCCTAAATCAACATGGGGCTTAGGAGCTCATCTCATTCAAGTGAAATCACAAAATAAGAAAGTACATGATTGGTATAAATTAAGAAAATAATATGACTCTTTTAAGGAACATGTCATACTAAATCCTTCTTAGAATAGATAAGATATTTTCAAAAACGATTTACTCATAAAAAATATAGTACCACGCCAACATTACAAATAGAAGATTGCTCTAAGTATCCCCATAAACTTTGATTAACATACTTTCTTGCTACTTCTTTGACTTAACAATTAGAGTTCAAACGCTAGAGACATCTCTGGCACCTTGATAGCTCACGTTTATTTATCTTGTAGGTTAAAATCATTGAATTCCAACCTAAGACCAATTCAAAGCAAGTGGAGCAAAACATATACATAAACCAATTACACGTTTGCATAACTTTTTCCATGACATACCATTCCTCAAACATTCAAAAGCAACATGATTCTTTCACAATGGGTATTTAATGACAAATATAGAGCTATAGAGGGTAAAAAGAAAAGAGAGAGAGAGGGAGAGAAAAGTGATGATTTATGTTGTTTAGAGTTTTATGCAATGATTTAGCTATTGTGTTTTCTCTATTAGAACTTTTTAAATGTTGACCTTCTATCTTAATAAATTTTGATATGGTAAAATTCACGACAACCTTCAATAATTTTGAAAATTGATTTTTAGGTTCCCATTCCAGTAAGAATGGTGGATGAACTATAGATGAGCCCACAATTGGAGTAGCTCCATGGTGAAGTCCATCGCAACTTTCAAGTCCTCATTTTTTTTTCTTAACTTAATCTTTTTAATTGAAGTTTTACTTATTTTAGTATTTTATTTTTTGTGAAAATTTTACGATTTTGGTGATTTATTTTTAAGTTTATGTGTGACTTTTAGGTTTTAAGTATGATCGAGTAGTTTTGGGAAAAAAAAGAGAGTATAAATATGAGTAGATACATTATATATACATATTTATTTGAAAATTAAGAAAATATTGAAGATTTGAATTAAAAGGGCAATACAAAGAAGCATTATTGGTACACCTGCATCAATTTATATCATAGCTTTGTGTTTCATCATTACATTCTCCATTTTACATTTCCATGTCCTTTGGTGATCTCAACTCTCATGGAGGTCCCTTTCTTCCTTTACCACCTTCTTCTTCTTCTTTTTCTTTTTCTTTTTTTTTTTGTAAAAGAATATAATGAAGTTGAACTAACTTATTCTATATCAGGAGCATAGATTATCAAAAATCTTAAAGTCCACCATCCGAGTGTTGATCTTTAAATACATAGTGCAGCATAAAAATGGAGGCAAAGATTGAAGATTGGATACCAAACCTCGAATTTTGGTGGTTCATATGCAGTAAAAGAGGAAAAAATGAATAAGAAGTTGCTAATGTGGCATATGCAAAGTGAAATTGATTATATTTTTTGAATCTCAATTACCATTTCAACTAATTAATATATTTGCAGTGTACTTTGGTGTATTTTTGCTTAGCTATAGGCTTAAAGCTGATTATCTTTCTCTATTTTAATTTTATAAGAATCCAATCATCTATCATGAAAGTATATAGATGAATAATCATTAAAAGGAACAAGCACACGATTAGATAAAAATTTGTGCAGTTGTTTGAATAATATCAATATGAATAATAAAAATTTTAGTGCCATGTCGTTTGTTGTCGAAATTACTCATTTATAATATTTTCAAATTATTTACTATTTCTCTTTTTGCACATTTTCTAAAAAGGTCCTACTTACTTATTACAACGACTTGGTAATGATATTGAGATAGAGTTGCAACAATTTCACTTACCCTTTTTCTTCTTCTTCTTTTTTTTTTAATTTTTATTTTCTTATTTTTCACATATTTGTGTCTATGTAGTTTTTAAGGCAATTATATATTTAGTGAAATAATCTTTACCTACATCAAAATTCAATGTAATTCTCTATATTTTAATTGAATCATTTAAATGATTCTAATTATGCTAAAATTCGAACAACATTCTTTATATATTAGCAAATCATTTACATTTCTTATGTATGTATTCTCATGAGAATGTCTTTAGTATTTCCTAATATGTAAATCCTAAATGTCCCACGGAATATAAAGAAAATTCAATGAAATTTTAATGGAAATATAGAGTATTTAAATGACTCTTTTGGAACATAAATAATTTGATTATATTAAATTTTAGCACCAATATGAAAACGTAACGTAAAAATAAAAATACAACAAATGGAGAGAGCAACATTTAGAAGCATGGACAAAAATAAGATCACAAACAAGAAGCTCTTTGTCTATTTCCTTTGTCTTCAGGTAACCTTGGAAAGCTTAGTCATGTATGCCTTATCACCATCCAGATGAAACCAAATACCTTGTGGTTGTAACTTGTAACCACTCCTCAGAATAGGTACGAAGTGATAACCTATGTCTCTAACATAAAACAATGAGCCACAAATGCTACCATATCCATCCAAGAAGCCAAATACCACATTCACACGAAAATGTGAATAAAATTCAAAACATCAACTACTTCCTTAAAACTTTCAGATTGTACTTCTAAGAATGCGTAAGAGTCTTGTTCTGTCGCGGGAGCAGATGAAGGACGGAGACACTTATAGACAAAGCGTGATGAATTATGCAGAGAGGCCTTCTAGGAGTAGGACTGTCATGGAGAAGGGTAAGAAAGACGAGGTTGGAAGTTTCAGTTCCAGGAAGATCCTAGGGAGCAAGGGACAAAATGGCTTGGTGTTGGCACAGAAGATGAAGGAGCTGGAGTTAATGGATTCAAGTAATGTGGAGCATGTCATGGATGTGGAGGAAGCACTGCATTACTACTCGCGACTTACAAGCCCTGTTTATCTCCACATTGTGGACAGTTTCTTCATAGACATGTTCGCAGACTTCTTTGCCCCCAAGAGCTCTGCCTCTAGTGTCGGCAGCTCTCCTTGAAGACTAGGCTCTGTTTAGTTGTAGACAGCAATATGAGGCTGTCCCTTCCTCCTCTAGATAGTGATATCAAGGGGTTCATTCCTCCTCTATAACAATATCTTTTCCTAGGTTGCTTGAAGATTTAGTTGTCCTACCATTTTGATGTCCAGGATGACATATCTCATGTTTCAAGTATGTAAACTCTTACAGTAATGAGGACAGTAGTTATATGGATGAAAGCACGTTCCTTTTCTATTTCACAATAAACCTAAATCAAGAACATTGCTATCATGTGCCTTCGGCATTGAAGGGTTAGTCTAAAGAAATAGGATCCCATAAAACTTAATGAAGATAAAAGATTGATGATAAAACATGCTTCTATACACTGTAAATGTTTCAAATCAAGATCACATAGCATGGAATTCAAGTTTGAATTCAAGCAAAAGATTCAAAGCTCAGACTCAATCAAATTTAAAATTTTGAGCTCAACCTGAACTCAAAATGATACTCAAGATGGTCGAGCTCAACTTGATTGAGATTGAGAAAAGGATTTTTTTTTTTTTTCTTTCTAGCTAGGATAATATTTATGCATAAACTGACTCAACACTCGATTTACACTTAAATATGGCCCAAACTCAATTAGGAATAAGTACTCCTTAAGCCAAATATCATAAAACTCCAGCTTAATGAAACTACTCAAATAACTTAAAATTCAAGTTCAACTCACCTGTAGTTGAATTGCACTTGAGTAAATTTGTAAGATAGCCACACACTATATTCCTTCAAGTAAAACTTACAACAATGAGTCATGAGAAAATTCGGACAAAAGATATTACAACTCATGAATTACAGCTTATACTCCGACACATTACTAACACATTATTAGTCAAGATGACGAACGTGAACATAAAATCTATATACCCTATGATTACGCGAATCACCTGCAAGACGAACTACATTTAACACAAAAAAGATTGTATAACAAAGACGCTCTCAATTCAGCTCAGAAGAGTGCTCTATGATGGAGTAGACGCAAACCGTTAAACTTCCCTGCTCTCGAACTGCTCGATCCTATCCTGATTAAGATTAACCTCTGCAATCGAATCCTCCAACCCAGAACTACACTCGGCCAACTCCCTTGGATCCGTATAATGCCTAACAGCCCTTATAATTGCCCTCACACGCTTATACGGATCAGGGCAGTTAAAAACATCCAGTCCAACAAACACACCATCACAACCCAGCTGCATCATAAGTGCAGAATCTGCGGGTGTCACGATACCTCCAGCAGCAAAATGCACGACGGGAAGCCGCCCCATTTGTTTCGTCTGCACGACGAGATCATAAGGGGCACCGATCCTTTTCGAGAACGCAAAAACCTCATCCTCATCCATGTTGTTCAACATCCTTATATCTCCCATTACAGACCTGACAGACTTAACCGTTTCAGCTATATTACCAGAACCTAGCAGATCACCTTGAGTCCTAATTATCGCAGCGCCTTCCCTAATTCTCCTCAATGCTTCACCTAAATTCCTACATCCACATATAAATGGGGTCCTGAAATTATGCTTATTGACAAAATTATCCCCATCCGCAATTGAAAGTACCTCGCTTTCGTCGATATAGTCAACCCCAACTGCTTCCAGAATCTGTGCTTCCACAAAATGACCGACCCGAGACCGTACAACAATGGGGATCGAAACCGCCCTTTTGATGTCCTTAACGAGAGAAGGATCGGGCATTCTGGAAACACCATTTGGAGGGTTTGGCTCCGATACAATGACAGAACAAGCTCCGGCTTCTTCGGCGATCTTAGCCTGGTCTAGGGTTTGCACTTCGACAATGGCTCCGCCGCGGAGCATTTGGGCCATTCCAACCTTGATGGAAAATGGGTTTTGCTTGGCATCGGTAATGGCGCTGCCATTGTAGAGCGTTACGACGCCTTCTTGAGACATCGCGAAATACTTGATGAAATGCCGATATGGAATGAAAGTTAAGAAGTTGGTTTGGAAATCGGTAGCTTTAATCTGGCTTTAATTGGGAATTGGAGGAAAGATAGAATGTGGGTCGATAATATAGAAAATATGGGAATCGTTTGGCTGGTTTTATCGAGAAGCTTCCATAGAAGTTCTAGTGTCCTCTCCTTCTTTCTTGTTCTTTGCGTGAAGTGCATGACACGTTGGCCAATGCCAACTGGCAGTATGGCGGATTGGTTTTTTATTTGTATCAGATTCCTATCGTAGGGAAATATTACAATTGGACTCAGCATAAATAGTTAGTTTGTATCACAATTATAATTTAATTATATATTTCAATTTTATAATCGTATTTATATCATCTTTAAATGGTGCTTCTTGAGGTTTTATTTTTATTTTATTTTTCATGCGTCTTGTACTGTTGTTCATTTGGATGTAATAATATGCGTAGTCGTCGGGTAAAGACTAAGAGGGCATGCTCTGCTGTTTGGCCTTTGGACTGAGTTGAAGAATGACTTGGTAAGCAAAATGAAAGTGGAATGAGTTTCTAGAACAGAAATTAATAAATAAATTGAATGGGTTTGGAAATTATGTTAAGCCATTGACCAATGCTACCATTTCGTGGTAGGTTTTTTTCTTTTTCTTTTTTTAAATTATCTACCAATTGGTACTTACTTACTCTTACATGTATCTATATGCATGTACGCATGCATTATTTAATGATTTTTTTTTTCTTCTAGGAAGGGCAGTTTTTGGTTTGGCAATTATAATCCCCTTCTTGGTGAAAGGAGACTTGTTAGATATAGGGAAAAGTTTATTTATACTTTCCTCTAAATTTTAGTTTAGGTGTAGCATACTCTGATCTTATAAATAATTCTCATAAATTTTGATAAATTAATAATATAAATGATGTTTACTTTTTTAATTAAAACAAACATAATGATGTTAAAGCTTAGGTAGTTTTACTTTTATAACTTCAAAGGGTGTTTCCACACTAAGATCAATATTTAGGAAATTATTTACAAAATTTAAAAAGTAGGTCAAAGTTTAGGAAATTAAATGTTTTCCGTAAAAATAATAAGTTACTGGAATTGCATATTGGTAATCAAATTAAATAAATACTATAAAAATATTCCTCCTTATAGGCATTTTTACAGGGGTTCTTTTTTTAATTAAATCTTTCCCATCTAACTTGAGCAGTTTGAAATTAAGACTTGGTTTTCCCTAAAGATCTATATCTAGTTTTGCTCCAATTTGCAATCCATCCATATGCACCTATACTTAGTAATACATATATAGTATGTAATATATATATTTGGAAAGATCGGCTTGGGAGGATTTCAATAATATAATATAAAGAGCATAACATTGTCCTTTTCTTGTGTCGGCCATACGATTGGTCAAATTTATTGATTTTTGTAATTAGGATGGTGGACGGCATGAAATTATGTTGCTGTTCAGTATGTAGCTTGGGCTGCAGAGGAAAAAGAAAACATTGCAAGACATCAATCCAAGCGACACCAAAGACCAACTAAGCTCAGAAGCATCTTAACCGGGCTACAAGTCACTTCTTTAATACGCCATTACTTAGTCTTGAGAACCCTTGAAAAGATTTCTTTTCTCTGTAGGGATGAGTTGTATGCTTATATGCAGCCTGGTACAGAAATACATTGGACATGATAGAATATTTTCAAACTCCATTCACTCTCTTTTCAAGGGGAAAAATAGGAGCATGACACCAGCGACAATTAAACAGATTGTAACAAGCCCACATGCACCATTGAAGCAGAGACTGCACCTCATAAAAAATGAAGATGAGCAACAGAAAAAGTGGCGTATTCATATACTCCATCTCTTTACATTTGATAGAAATACCCTATCAATAAATTGATGTGTAAAGAAAAAAAAAAATCCTATCACAACTACTACTAATGATTCTACTAAGCATAATTTGATTACAACATTACATCTAGCTGGTTAATAAACTTCTTTATTTGTTCACTAACAAATCCAAATTCATGTATTTAGAATGAATAAGCAATATTACCGGGAAAAAAGAAGGAATAGCATATGAGAATAATGCTCAACAAGAGTTTCATAGAAAGGTAGATAAGAAGCATGATAAACAAAGTAAGAAATTGATATACTATAAGTAAAGGGACAGGATACGAGAATATGGTGGCACCCCACATATTCCCATCCATGTCTCTCAGCAGATTGCCTTCGCTGCTACTTCACTGTCAAAACTGAGAGCAGAATCACCAATATTAGCATATGGGTCTCCAGTGGACATCCAGCCCATAAATAGATTTTCAAACCTAAAAATGACATAAAGAATGCATGAGATATCATCTATACTGTTACACAGTGCCCTTTTTTTAAATATAATGATTACAACATTATGCAACCACATTAAATCGACTTTTAATCAAAATTATAGCTTAGATTTATTTGAAAGGAACCATTCAGCATGTTTATATCAATTTACATACAATCACACACTGAGAAAAAGAATTCACTAGTAGCATGACAGCTATACAATGATGAGCTCGCCAAGAAGTACTTGGTAATACAATCGTTGGATGAACAATATCTAAACCCGAGGATGCTCCATGATCTTTTCGATTGCTCATTTGAGAACTATGATCTTTGGTTCTGGAACTGAATCGTTTCCTTGTATCTGAGAAGAACTTCCAGAATAAGAGGAAGGAAGCTTAATTGGAATGAATCAGAATTTTTCTTCTCGACACCAGTGTAAAGTCCAGTCTTTTCAATTTAACCGGGACCACAGCTCCTGGATTTCTATGTGAATTAAGATTAAGAAAAGGAAGTTTTCCAATCATTGACTCAACTCATTGTCAAATACCACTTAGCAGAAAATAGAGGTACTTATGGCAGAAAGAGTAATCTTTTCCTGTGGAACTAATTAGTAGAAAAAATTAGTGGTAGCATTCTGTTATGGTTAAATGATTCTCAATTGAGAACCTGTTTCCAAGAACATTGCCCCCAACTGCTACATATAATTTCTCAAACCCCAACATAATCACTACCAATAAAGTGCTCAGGTTCTTTAAGAGTTACAATTTTTCCAATCATGGACAGGGAAGAAAATTTGGCAACATCATACACATACCAACATATGTAAACAGACAGAGAGCTACAGACATGGGATTACATAATATTTCCTTGCAAAATATAAAAGAATGTATAGATTAGTAACCATATTAAGCAACTGACTATAGTACAGAATATTCCAGTTGGGAGAACATACTAACCGGTTGACAGAAAGTTCACAGTTGGGAGAATATACTAATGGATTGACAGAAAGTTGACTTTCCACCTGCTACCATCAATATATACATGCTACTAACTGGAAATTTAAACTTGTTTCTGAACCAATTGAAAAGGGAACGATATCCCATCCTTCTGCCTTCTTTCTTTCCAGATCTCCAATATTTCATCTGCTGAAGGTATCTTCTCTCCTAAATCTTCAGCTTCATCAAGTGTCTCATTGAGTTTCACTTCATCAACTTCTTTTAAGCTTCCATCCAAATTAAAGCTCAAAAGAATCTTATCTATATCCACATTTTGACTCCCAATCATTCCAACAAGAGCATCTTCTTCATCAGAGAAGAGGTTTAATCTATCAACCTTCAACTTACAATCACCCTGTACATGACTATCTGAGTCATCAGTTGACAAGGATGTTGAACCAGTGTGGTTTACATTTTGAGATTTATCCGAATTAACCTTTTCACATAGCATACTTGTAGAAGCTTTTCCCTGAATAAGTTTTTGGCCGCTATCCATTTCCTGGTATTGACTTTCACTCATAACAGTTGTCTTGCACACAAGAGCATTTGATGAATTCAAGATTTCCCTTGACAACTGATTTTCATTGAGAAAGCACAACGAGCTTAACAAGTTTTTTACTGTAGGTTCATTCACTACATTACAATTTCTAAGAGCCATTGATAAATTCTGCAAACATTCCTTACTAATCCTCCTGACATTGTTCATGAATAGGTCTATCCACTGCTTTTCACTAACTCGAAAAGATGCATGAGCCATAGCACTAACAAGATTGACTGCTCTTTCATATTGATGCTGAACTGTGGCTTCATGAACCATTTCAATAAAGATTGGTGGATGAGGAATTTCACCAGCTTCCAGGATTGCATCAAATACATGTTCAAGGAGATACCCCTGTATTAACATAAGCAAAAGTTTTGTCAGCTGACTAAGAAAGCAAACTCAGCTCCCTAAAAGAAAGCTTAGAGAATACCCGCAGACACATAAATACTGCCACCATATAATTAACTGAAAGAAAAATAAATTCAATGGTTTGTTGGGCACTTAAGGTTTCCCCATTCTTGGTTTGTCAAGAGCCAAATACAAGTATTATGAGATAGTTTAATGCCAATGTAAAATCAATCCAGAAGTTCTGCAGCATCAAGATGCAGCTCATACAATCCTTTGAAGAAAAATAGACAGGAAGTTGACCTTTCCAGCTCTAGATGCTGCGACAAGTAGTGCTCCATGCTTAATTTGATCCAGCTGATATCCAGAGAGTATCATTTCCTTGTAAAGGTGCTCAAAATATTCCCACTGAAGTGCAGTAGCAGATGCATCAAGCATTATGCTGTATGTGTAACCATCTGGAACAACCAGTGTGGATGAAAATTTGCCATTATGATTAATTGTCGAATGGAATCTGCCTCCTTTGACTTCTTCAAAAAGTTCTCTAGCTTTGGAGAACATATCATTTCGGCCATAGACTTTTAGCATCGCATTTACGGTCCCTATATTAGGAGCAGATAATCCTTCCAGGAAATTGAAAATAGATGCACAATTGTCTATGTGACCACCTTCCATGGAGGATATTATCAGGCCTGTGAAAGTAACCCCTAATGGTTTGGCTTCAGGAATTTTTCTAAGCTTCTCAACCTGCAACAGGTCAAAGCTTTCTCAAAGAAATGGTGCTATTGACTAATGAATATGTATACACCTAGAACTCTTTCGTGCAACACAGCTCCAGGCACCTTAATACCATTGGATCAAATATAACCCTCCAGATATCAAGCGGGTTTCACTGATCTAATGACATTAGGGAGCCTGTTGCACCCAAACCTAAGATTAGGAAGACTGCCAAATGCCTACCTCAAGCATAGCTTCTTGCCATCTTCCCTTGTTGCAGAGGCAACAAGCTAATTCATAATATACAGAGGCTTTACCAACAATGCCCCTGCGCTCCATGTCCCTGACAGCTTCTATGGCCTCATCAACTTTGCCTTCCTCCCAAAAAGTCTGGACAAGAACTAGAATATAGAAAAAGAGAAGTTGTAAAATATCCAAAACCAATTATATAAAATAATGATGGATGAGCAAAAGTAACCACCTCGATATGTAATGGCTCTAGGGGCTTCACCACTTCTTTTCATCTTCCTGAAGAACTCATGGACAAGATCATACTTGCCAGAACGAAGCATTACCTTTCAACAACCATTTCCTGTAAGGCTTGCATGCATTTACTACAGGATTTTTTACCCCCATTTTATAAATACCACATAGAATCCATCAGATAACACTGCTATGCAGACTCTTGTGTTTGTATACTTAAATACTATAACAAATTTTCCTTCTTTTCACTGTAAAGGATATTGAACTTACCTCCATTGCTAATCCATATGTTGCACCATTGGGTTTCAATCCATTCTTTCTCAATTGCTCAAACACCCAAAACACGCTCTTCCACTGCTGAGATGGAATAGAGGCATTCAATACCTGAATCAATTAGGAAAGCAGAGTTGAAATTAAAAAGTTGAAAAAGTATAGCATGGGTACTGGCAATAAACAATGGGACCTTTCTTACAGCATTATATACAACTAAATCGGGATGAAGAACTGGGTCCCAGTTTTTGCGGCGTGCATTTTTTATCTTTTTGGAAGGCTTCTCCCTCATGACCTCAATAATTTTAATCAATTCCTTTACAAGACCACTTTGACCAAGTGTAACAGCAATGCTGTGGTATGTAGCCATATCTGGATATAAATGGTAGTCCTCCTGCACCACATATTTTGTCATCAACTTTCTTGTATGTGACCATGGAAACAAGCAACTAATGATGAATATCATGTGATACTAGCAAAAGAAACATAATATTACTTGCATCAGATTGAAAACTTGGAGAGCCTCGTGGGGCCTCCTCGCTTTCCCAAGAACTGCCAAGAGTTTTGTGTACACAAACCTGCAATTAATAATATTATTAATACAGTAAAATTATGCACTCTCTAAAACTTCCAAAATCACAGTGAATTGACTGCCGATAACCAAAAAGACACAAATTTATGGAACTCAAGTTTTCCTGTCAAACAAAATACACTTGTATTATCCCTAAAAACCATCAAAGCAAAAAAGCTTACCTGCTCTTCCAATGTCTACATTCTTTATCACTGTAAACCCATTCCACAACTGCAAGTGCTTGTTTCCAATGCCCATTATCACCTAAACCTTGGACTATCTTAAGCAACTGTGCCTCAGTAAATTGTAATCCTGAAAGCTTCATCATTCTAGAGAACTTCCAATCTCTCCTATCAATATCTTTAGCACCTAACCTACATGTAGACCACAACAGACATATAGAAGATCTCCATTAGGAACCTTATTTTGCGAAGTGCAATTTATCTTAATCCATAATCCAAGTAATTCCAAGCATATTAAAAATAAAACATCCATTACCAAATGTTTAACAAATTTGATTCATAAAAGCACATGCTTAAAATCTAAGGATAGAGTTAGCGATTTGCGCTGAAGTTGTGCCACGAATTTACAAATGCTACTAAAGATAACAACCAAAAAAAAAAAAAGGTAGAAGAAGCAAAAGGTCTATTGAAAATCTACAAATAGATATATGCAAGCGAAGTAATAAACCCTTATGGCAATTGCACTATAGTTTATTAGTTTTCAAATTTTCAAAAGCATTTCTTCATTTAAATCTTTATGAAACCTTCCAATTTGGTTTCGTGGGAGCTTCATCTGGTGTCTTTTATCCAATTTTGCTGAAGCTGACTTTTTTCAATTGCTACAATAAGTGTTGCACCATGTTAGCGAATCAGAGGGAGAAAAACTAATAAAGCTAACTATAGTAACAAGACAAAATTTTAATGGTTCAAGTGCACTTAACCCTTTCAAACAGGTACGTTTTTGACATATATAATATACACTTCTGCTTCCCGTCCTCCAAATCCCAACAATCCCACTATCAAATGAACATCCCACAATACCGAAAACCGCCAACATCATGTAGAAGTTAAAAATACAAGGAACCAATGTATCTCAAATATAAAGAAGATCGAATCTTCGGCACTAACAGTACCGCATAATCCAAAACAAATTACCACGACAAAAGACCTAACAGAAACAACTACAAACCTTGCAACAAGAAACTTGATTTCGTCATATTCAGTCCGTCTCCTCTTCCTAGAACCCTCCTTAAACCCTTCATTTTCCACTAAACCACCCTCCAAGTCGACATCATCATCCAAAACCCACTTCAAATTCACTTCCTCGTCTCGACTTCTTTCCTCAAACAACTTACCCAACTCCTCCAAACTCTCTTTCCTCAACTTCCCACCGTCATACTCTGTTCCTCTTCCAACCCCACTTGCCAGCTCTCTTAACTTCACCCTTTCTATACTCTCCCAAGGCCCACCACTAAACCCAAAACCACCACCACGATTCTTCTGGTTTCTCTGTCTGAGTTGATTATTGAAGTGCTTGTACTCGTTTTTGAGGGTCTGGAAATGGGTTTCCTGGGAAAGTTGTTGTTTCTGGGAAGGAGTGAGGGATGCGTTCTCGGACTTCTTTTTGTTTTGTTTTCGGGTGTATTTTTGGAGCTGTTTTTTGCGGAGAGTGTGGATGATTTTGGGAGTTGGGTTGATTCCATATTTAAGGAGGTGGCGCTTTATTTTCTCGGTATCTGGTAGGAATTTGGGGGTGGAAGGAGTAGGGTTTGGAGTAAGTGGTGAAGCTTCCATTGTTATCGTATCTGTTCTGTTTGAGGTTTTGCTGCGTCAGAGAGCAATGCCATAGAAGATGAGGCAGTCCGCGCCAGTTAAATATGATTAACCATCATTTTTTTTTAATTAAGGATTGGCATCCAAATTAGAATTGCTTTTGCAGCGCATTCACTTTGTTTAGATTATTTTTGAAAAAAGCAACCAAAATTTCAGAAATAGTAATTTTGTAAAGATAATAACGAGATAAATACTCGTCAAAATAATTATCCAAATAAGTGACGAAAACATATAATAACAAAATAAAATACTCAATAAACTAATTATCCAAATAAGTAACAAAAACATCAACCCAGAATATAGTTTTATTATGCAACCAAGAATATAATTTTAGTTGAGCAAAAATTGACTCAATTAAAGATACGAACTATGTGTACACCTTTAAGCAAATGCAATTTGTATTAGGAGCAAACAATTAACCTTGACATCTCACCATCTAATAATTTTCTGCAAATTTATAACTTACAAACCTAAAAAATAAAACTATTCAAGCAAACTTATAAAAGCACGTATGAACATATGCAATCCTACTCTTGCAATAAAATATTTAATGAACATAAAAAATTTAGTACAATGTGAAAATGTAAAGATTACTAAAAAAAAAAACTCAAAGTATAATAAATGGGTAACAATATATTCTAAAACTAAAATACGAATGTAAGAAATGCAGGATCTAATATGTATCAAAGTATTACATTATAAAGACGTATATCCATTGCATATTATAATAATTTTTTCAAGCAATCTCATAAGTCTCATATCCATTTTATCAATATGCATGTCTTTTGATAAATGATACTTATCACATTAAAAAAAGAAAGAAAAATGTTTTTTCTTTTCAAAGCAATTCCATAAGTGATTTATTTACTTAATTATTTATCTTTTCTTAGCATCGATAATGCAAGTGTGTAAGTATAGCATCCTTTGGTATTAATATTGTGTGCATTACTCACATATTGTATATTGAATTTGGTGTTATTTACTTTAGTTATACTTATATTAACAATACTCATACTTTAACCATTAATTTGTTAGTAAATTTCCATTAAAATAAATCCTTTTGTAACTTTATCCAATAAACAAAACTCTTTATCTTTACATGAAAAAAGGATATTAACATGATTATTAATATTCACACCCATTATATGATTGTTTTAGCATCTTTTCATCATTTATGCATTGAAATCTCACATTAATGTCCGATTGATTCAAACTTATAAAATAGCACATCATATAACAATAGTTTCAGTATCATCTATATCATTAAGCCAAAATACTAAGTTTTGGGAGTTTTGGACTTCGCATCTGTCAATTACTATTGAATCCATGGGAAAAAAGTAATTAAATCATGTATCGCAATTACGCAACTTAAATATATCCAAACATAAAATGGAAAATTTCAACCATTCTCCTCTTTTCTATCCCATTTAGTGGTGAGTTAGTGGTTACTCTCTCTCACAAATGCGACAGATGAGGAATTATCAAAATAAAAGTTACTCCTTTTTTAAAAACAATTTTTTGAGCTTTTGATTTCATCTTTAGCTCTACATTCTTTACCTTATAGTTATGCATCCATACAAAATGTTCTTTCGAAAATATTCTACCAAAAATTATCAAAAGAAAATGGATTGTATAATCTTGACCAAATGGCAATTATAAGGTAAAATATAATAATATCATACGACTTTTGCAGTTAATAATAAGTTATATTAAGAAACGAGTCATGAATAAGGAAAATTCAATTGATTATAGTGATATTGTATTTAGGTTTTTAGTAATTAGCAATTAATTATGTCTAGACTCCTTAATTATTTGTAAAAGTTTCCACATATTGTTGATATTTAGTTTGGAAATAGAGATTCAATGCAGACAATATATTCATGGGGCAAGAAATAGTACACATTATTCGAGGTTGACAAATCATGAACTATAGCCTTGTTGTTTGTTGAAATATTTATTTTAGCAACTAGAGGGATTTTAGTTATGGTAAGAGTTTACCTACATTGATAGGGAAATCCACTAAAATAATGGATTTTTTTTAAATAATTGTGAAATAAGGTATTCAACAAAATAATTCTTGAAATAAGTGGCGAAGGCACGGACTTAAAATGCGCATTTAATACAATTTGTATTGAAAGCACAGAATGCATATTCACCTTCAAGCAAATTACTTAAAGATGTGGACATGGTCCATGTCTTTAATACAAATTAGAAGGCACACATAATGTGTGCCCATTTAAGTAAACACTCCTACTCAATAATTCCTACTAACATCTCCTACCATCCAATAATTTTATCCAACTTCCTCTTTATCTAATAATTTTATATGACCGTCATCTTATGCTCTTTGCAAACCTACATAAGTACCTGCAGAGCTATATTATAGACATAAAAATTATAATACTACATGTCTACACTTACAATATAATGTCACAAACCCATAGAACACATTCATTTCCACTTTCGCAAACTCTTTTACTCCTTACTTTCTTGCACTCTTACGTAAGTTTGAAAAAGAAAAACTTGTGAATCTATAGTGAGTCAAGATCATCAACCAAGTTCAATGATATTGCTAAGATATTCCCAATTTCTCCAGCAAAAAAGCTCGATAAAGTTATATTTCGATTCATATTTTTATCAATAATTGAAAATTTTTCATTATTATGTTAGTTTTTGTCATTTCATAAAACTTTAACTATGATTCTTTATAGTTTTTATTTTTTATTAAAATACCAGTACTTATTGTTAATTTGTAGTACGGTAGATATAATTTATATAAATCTTGTAGTACGTAATATGTGAAGAAGATGAATATTATGCTCACTAAAAATTTTGTATTAATGCTAAATGTAAAATTTTGGTTTGTTATTTAAATTGTCATAAAAATTATTTGTAATTAAATAATCTTTAAAAAAATTTAAAAAATACTTGTTCATAAAAATTTTAATATTATTTTTTTAATTGAAAACAATTTTAATATGAGTTTAATAAATTGAAAAATTTTCAATTTTAATTTTTTTTTTTTTCAAGAAAATTAAGAATTTTTTTATTTCTAAAAAAAATTAAAAAATTTGAATTTATTAAAAAAAAATTATAAACTAATCTTTCTTCTATTTTTATTTAAATTTGCAATTTTTTATGAATTTTTTTGAAAAATTAAAAATTAAAAAAGTATTTTTTTTTGTTACATGGAAAGAAAATGATTATTGTTGTTTATTATCAAGGTTAAACAACTGATATTAGCTGTTATTATAGATTAGTTGAGTATTTATCTATGTTGCGGATATGATAATAATAGGTGACTATGTTAAATTTCTTATCTATATATTTGGAAATATTGTTAGTGGTAACTAGGAGTCAAAATATGATATGAATCTAGTTAAAAAGTTAAAAATGAAGAATAATGTGAACTATACCAAAGTTTTGTGTAAAATATATTGGAGTATTGGTGTCAATCCAATTGAAATAGGGCTTGAGATAATTCATAAGCTTCTTATTTTCCATGGGGGCAATGTATCTTATACCTTAATGGCAATTAAAGACAATTATGATGTGAAAAATCTAATTGAAATGGTTGAATCCTTTAGAAAGCATGGCATATAATAGTTGTATGTTAGAATTTTTGAAAAATTGGGGGGTTCCTTTGAATTATAGACATTCCAAGAAAATAGGCAAATGCATTCTCCACCAAATAAGGAAGAGATGCCGACCAAGTTGTCGATGTTTGAAGCATATGCTCTAACCCCCATGAAAGAGGCACTGTTGAAAGATGAAGATGAAGTAGATAGAGTGGTTACTTTGGTGTTACAACAACCAGTCACACGTGATCCTTACATGGTGAGTTTAGGGGTAGAAATTGCAATGGATATCGATGTGGGAATGGGTGTTGAGGAGAAAAGTTTCGATTACGAGGAAAGTTCTAAGGAGGAAGATGAGGAAAATGTAAATGAAGGAGATAATATGGCTAAAGGGGATTGTCTAATTGCATAAAGGCACTCTAAACAAGTACTATATTAGTTAGGGTAGGTTCAACCACCTTATATGGTTATTAGAGATCCTATTTCCTTTAAAATGTTGATAGTGATGATGGGTGCATCTATTTCAAGTAGGAGCAAAATGCGATGTGCAGTAGCTCTAGTAGCAATGATGAGTTCAATAAGGGCATGAAATTCATGACAAATGTAGATGTTATTCGAGTCATTAAGACTTATCATGTGAAGAACCATTGTAACTTCACTATTAACAAATCTAATAAGTTGCTTTGGTTAGTTTATTATTCAAAAAGAGAAGACAATTGTAAGTGGAGGCTTTGGGGCTTGTAAAAAGAAGTTAGAGGGGTTGTTTGTAGTTATCAAATTTGATGGTCCACATACATGCATCAATTTAATGATAAGTTAAGATCACCCATAATTAGATTGCAATCTTCTTGCAATCTGATTTGTTAATCTTGTTAGAGATAATCCTGATATGAAGGTTATAATGCTCACTTCTGTTGTTGAATAGGAATTTAGTTATGGGATATCTAAAAGATGGGTTTAAGAAGGCAAGAAAAGGGCTATTGAGCATGTGTATGGGAATTGAGAAATGTCTTATAATAAGCTCCTTAAGCTTTTAAATACAATAAAAAACGCTAATCCTCGAAAACGAGTTAATTGGGGGTGAAGAAGATCAAATATGCTGAGGGTGTCTATTCTTAAGTAGTTTTTTTGGGTGTTCGAGCCTTGCGTTTCAACGTGAAGATTCCTCATGCCCATTGTCACTATTGATGGCACTTTTCTAAATGAGAAGTATACTTACAAGTTAGTAATTGCTTATGGCATTGATGGCAATAACCACATGCTACCTTTAGCATTTGCTTTCGTAGATGACAAGTTGATTGAAACATGGGACTGGTTTTTGAGAAAATTAAAGGAACATATTGCTAGCAATCGTGAAGGTTGTGAAATCATTTGTCTCATTTTGGATAGATAACTTGGCATCAAGTCAAAACTCAATGAGTGAGTCAATGGATGACGTCCTCCTTTCATTGTATGGAGGTTTTGTATATGACACATTGTGAGCAACTTTAATTAGGTTTACAAAAATATACAATGTAAGAAGTTGGTCACTTACGTAGGGATGTAGGCATAAAGCTCAAAAACTAAATTTTTTCATGAAGTAAGTGAGGACAATTAAGCTTGATGGCTTAACATGTTTTGACGACATGTCAATGGAGAAGTGGAAACTAGCCCATGATGGTTGTTATTGCTTTAGGTATATGACATCAAACATTGTGGAAAGCTATAATTTCGTGTTGAAAAGAGCTTAGGGGTTACCGGTGACTACTTTAGCTAAGAAGACTTTTTACAATTGTGTGAGTTACTTCATTAATAAGCATTCAAATGCACTTAAGAACTTAGCAAATAATAAAGTCTTCACCAAATATGGCACTGAAATAATAGACAAATGGAGTTCAAGAGTTAACAACCACACGGTCATCAACTATAGTAGACATGAAGGAATTTTCAAAATGCTCACTAGCAGTCATCATGTAGTGAGTGGGTTGAGAGGAGGAGGGTAGATGTACACTATTGACTTTGCTCACTACATTGCATTAATCAGTGATGGCAAATATACTAGATTCCATGCTCACATACATATGCAATAGCTGTTTCCATGTCGACGGTTATACTGGATTGGTATAAGTAAACCCATCAAGAGCTCATATATAAGACCCACTTCCTACCCATAGGCAATGACCTCGATTAGGAGGAGATAAACTTCTCATTACTTCTTCTAAGAAGAAAACTTGCACAGAAAAAGGTGGATATGAGGGAGTGTCTAGATAGAATCACATGTAAACTTTGTTGAGAGGAAGAGCACAATAGAAGAATTTCCCTGCGTAGACATGACAATGGTAATTGGTAGATCATCGTATGCATGGATATTTAACCCCTAGCTTAGCCTTGTACATTTGTGATGTCAAATCGTTACTTGTATAATGTTAATATTTTCCATTTTTGTTATATAGATTAGATGAAGCTTGGACCTTTTGATCCATTTGTTTTAACTTAGCAGGAAAGACATCATTCATTGGCTATTTGGAATGAAGAGGTAAACCACATTCAACTTGTGAAATTGATGACTTTATGTTCCATTGCCAATGTTACAACATTTCACTTCTTCACATTTAGGATCAATCATGGCTTGTTGTTCGACATCATGAGCTATCACTTCGGCATGCTAAGAACATGATTCTAGTAGATCTACGAATGGAGCCATATCTACAGTTGATGGGTTTCCTAAGGGTGAGCCACTTGCCTTTTTATATAGCTAGATTGGCATATGATCATTGCCTTGGTTAAGAGGTGGAAGCTAGAAATGCATACATTTTGCATGCTGACTAGGGAGTTCACTATTACTTCACAAGATGTTGATGTCTAACTAGGCCTCCCAATCCATGGTTAGGTAATGATAGTGAGTAGTTCCTTGGATTGCTTTGCCACTTGTCAAATATTACTTAGGGTGAGATCAAGGTTAGGTGGTAGGGGGTTGCATTAGTCTGATGTGGCTTTGGGATATGTATTGGGTCCTGCTACAATATGTAGATGTTGAGCAAGTTATGTGTCATATGTGTGTGTACATCTTGTAGTTACTTGATGGATTTATCTTTGTCGACAAATCGAGCTTCCTTGTATACAACATGTTTTTACCATTGTTGGAGTACTTTGATGTGATAGGCATGTATAGCTAGAGGTCTACATGTTTGGCTTGATTGTATCACCAACTTTATGTTGCATTTGCCTCGTTAGCTCATGAGATAGGAGAGGCAATGATACTCCTTTAAGTGTGAGTATGGGATAGATTCCCCTGTATAGCATTTGTCAGCCGCCATGGATTTGTTGTAGAGGCTGAAGCTCCCGTGGTCACATGATGGAAGATGAGCCTAGACACTAAGTTTCACCCAACTCATGTTATTGCCACTTATCAGGATGCTTTCAACAGGTAGATAATTGATTAAGTATTTATTTAACCTTTTTTTCAATTTTCTATTTGATGATATGTATCATTATATCTAAATCTTACTTAATATCCTGTAGGTTGAGTGGGAGTTGTACATAGAAAATCTGATTCACATTCTACCCCTCTCCCCCCCTAACTTCTAAAGAGTAGGCAAACACAATTAGATTGCTTGAGTGCTGCTCATATGTTTCCATATACTCGAGTGGCATTTCCTAGATTGTATTGATAAGCGGTTTAGGGGTTTCAATATATTCCACATGATGTTAACACATAGCTCGAGCTCCATCAAATTGACCTATGTGGGAGGGTTAACACAGATTAATCGGTATAACATGCACCTCATATAGCCTTATGAGATAAGTGTTTGACCTAGTTGGCTCACTTATAGGGACTTTGTGGGGTGCAGTAGGGATACATAAGATGATACGGATCTATTAACCATCGGTATATATGACGTATAAAGTAATTTTTGAGCATTTGGTAAGTATAAAGTCAACACTAATTGGGTGATACATTGCGTATCTAATACTAATCCAATTTACGGTCCATTGTAACATGTAGGCTAATATATTATGGCAAATCCGCTTATCTTCAAAGGTTGTTGCTTTAACTAATCATGGTTTTGAGTTTATACATGATTACGGGAGCAGTTAGTGGGTAAGGGTTAGTTGTTGACGCTATACTTGTAAGCTCATTAGGATTAAGACATGGAGGTTGACACAAAGGTGCAACCTACTAACATTTCACAACAGTAGTAGCCGATTCCTGCACATCGTAGAATTGCATGACGTAAACAACCTCAAAACCGGGCTCATGCATAGGAATATGTAGTATAGGCTCAACAACTCCCATTGGATGGCAATGAGATAGACGATAGCTTAGCCCCAATGCTTAGCACTTATCTCACATCACATCATTATTCCATCAATAGTCCTTTCTTTATACCACCTACTCCTCAAAAAGGAAGCCTCGGTAAGTAAATAATATATTAAGGTAAATATTCACATCCTACCACAAATTGGAGTTTAGTACCTTCCCATGACTTTGACAATGCCCCCCAGCAACATTCAACGCAAGAGTTATAGACTCCTCCTACTCTAAATGCAAGGTCGGCTAGCATACAAATGCATTTTTGCGGCTTGCACGACAGTTTGGAAGGAGAAAGAGCAATAGAAGATAGGATAATATTTTATTTTATTTGACATGTAAATTACTATTTGAAAAATTTAAATTTATTAACATTTTTTAGTAAATTATTTTTTCTATTTTTATATCTACACTTTTATATTTTTTTAACATTTTTTTAACTTTTCTTTTTTTCTTTTCACAAAATTTTGTGTAAAATTTATTTATGGTTTTCTTTACATGATTTTTCATAAAATTTTTTAGCAACAAATTTTCTCAAATTAAATTTTTTTTTCTTTTGTTTTAAAAAAATTTAAAAATTTACATAAGAATAACAAAAAACAATTTTTGTAAGTTAAAAAATTCTAAATATTGTTTTAAAATTTATTAAAAAACTTTTTTTGGTGATATATACTGAGGGTGCACCTTTAGGACATTGTATTAGTGGCATATTTTTAGAACATGTCTTTTGTACAATTTGTATTGAAAGTACATACCCATAAAATGCGCATTCAGTGCAATGTACTAAAGGCATATTAGAATGTATATTCTATACAATTTGTATTGAAGATGCATATCTGTAGAATGCGCCTTCAGTGTAATGTACTAAAGTCATATTCCGAATATATGTTTTTAGTTAAATAAATTTTGGCTCAATTGAAGGCATATTTCTGATCTACGCATTCGTTAGTCTTTTCAAAAATTGTTTTGCTGAATATCTTATTTTACGATTAATTTTATGAAATTACATTATTTTAGTAGATTTCTCTCCATTGATATTTACTTCTTTTTTAGAATTTATTCATCAATAATGTGTTTTGCTTTTTACTTTTTCTTTTTTTTTTTTCCCCTCATTTTTCCGAGTAGGTGTTCCACTTTTCCAGCTGCCGACGGGGGCCATCGCGTGTGAAGGGCCACTGTCCAGCAGTAGCCATGGTCTCTCAGACGTCTCCAGTGCCATGCTTGAGCATGTGGGCATCATATACCTTTCCTCGAGCGATAGCACGGACGACTCTGGCCGTGCAATGGAGAAGTGGATGGCATGAATGATTCATTAGGGGACGATAACAGCAAAAGTGAGAGGGGGACTGATACTGATGAAAGCAGCGACGACACAGATGACTCCGGTGGCTCATTTGTGTTTAGGAGTAGCAGTGATGAATCTTGTAGTTCTAGTGTTGGATCTAACAACAGTGATAAATCTTGTAGTTCTATTGCTGGATCTAACGACAATGATGAATCCTGTAGTTCCAGTGTTGGATCTAACGACATTTAAGTTGTTGGGTAAACATGTTAAGATAAACTTTTGATCCCATCAGTAAACTTCTTAGGAACTTTCGAATATATTCTTTCTTTTTTATTTTTATTTTTGATGATGTATTGCCTAATAATGTCATTATGAACCCATTCCACACTCATTAAGAATTACAAATTAGACTCGGGAGACATTACTTGCAAAATTGTTAGTCGAGATAACGAAAGTGAACATAAAATATTATGTAACCCATTATTATGTAAAACATCTGTAAGAAAATTCTCTCTACCTGATTAAAATATACACTTAATACATTAGAAAAGGACATTTGAATTGATATGATTGTAAAAGTAAATAAAGTAAATGATGGATTAGTTTAACTTTATAGGGGTTTTTTAAGTATTAAATTTTAAAGGAGGGGTTTAAATATATATAGAGGTATCTTATTCTTGGCAATGATAAGATTTGAGTACCAAAAACATGAAAAAAAGATGATCCTAGTTTTCAACACAAGACTGTATAACAAACATACTCAATTCAGCTATGAAATCCAAAGACATAAATTTAGGAAACTAGAGTTTTCCGGTCAAACAAAATACACTTGCATTGCCCATAAAAACCATCAATGCAAGAACGCCTGCCTTTTCTTCCAATCTCTACGTTCTTTCTCACTGTACACGCATTCCACGACTGAAAGTGCTTGTTTCCAATGAACTTCCAATCTAGAGAACTTCCAATCCCTCCTAACCTACATGAGCTGACCACTGTACACATAATTGAAAATCTCTTATAGGAACTTTGGTTTGCGAAGTGGAATTTATTGTAATCAATAGTCAAATTAATTCCAAGTATGTCGAAATAAAACATCGTTACCAAATGTTTAACTAATTGGACTTGTAGAAGGACATGGTTAGAGTCTACGGATAAGATTGGTGATTCGTGGCAATGTTAGGTCTCCAATTTACATATGCTACTAAAGACACACGCACACATACAAAAAAAGAAAATAAATAAATAAAAGGAATGAAGAAAAGAAAAAAAAAGGAGCTTCATCTGGTGTTTCTTATCCATTTTTGCTGAAGCAAACTTTTTTCAATTGTTACGGTAAGTGTTGCTCCATGTTAGCGAAACATAGGGAGAACACTAACAAACCTAACTCTAATATCAAGAAAAAAAGTATTCAAAAGATTTAGGAATCAACTTTTTAAACTAAACCCCAAATAATATGTAAAATATACACATTATATATTTATTATTATTTAAACCTAAGGTTAAATTATGTAAATAGTTTAAAATGTAGGAGATAGTTTGATCTTTTTTTAGCTTAGGGTATTTAGGCTTCACTTGATCTATTACCTCCTTTTTGCCTCATTTGCATAGTGAATAATAAAGAGACACTCTCAAACACACACAAGATAACCTAACAAAAATCCATAAGATCAACCAACTTTCACTAGGTAAGGACTTTGATAATTAAGATGCATATTTCTAATTAAGGATTCATAAGTCTATGTGAGTTTGGTGACGTGTTGTTAGAATTAGAAACAAGGAGTGAGATGGAACAAGTATGGGATCAAGTAATTTGGGGATTTCGATTGCAAATTGAAGCAAGTAACTATACAAAAGGGTATACGGTCAAATACACAAATGTGTGCCTTCACTATGTTGAATGGAGATAGAAATTTGCATTGTAGGGTATACACAATTTGGTATATGGACATGTACCTACCCATGCCGAAATACACGACCGTATACTTGGGTATATCAAAAACATTTTGCACACAGAAATGTACACGACTATTCACACAATTGTATTCCCTCTCATGTCCCTCTATAGGGCTACACCCATGGTCATTTTGTTTTGGAATACCGATATTTTATTTCTATATCATTTTTCTACAATTCTACGCTAAGAGATATGCACAATGAAATAGTGAAGAAGAGAAATTTTGCGATTAGAACATGATTAACCAATTAGTAAACTTATATTAGGATATAACTAAAGTTATTCCTTTATGCTTGACAAGTCAATATCTCTTTGATAGTAACGTAAGAGCTAACCATGAGACCACTTCACCAGGTACGTGTTTGTGGTGTTTACTGTTTGTGATTGTTAAAGTAGTAAAATAAAAGAATTTAATTAGATATTAGGTTTAAATGTATGTGTTGCTTATGCTTAGCTCAGTCTAGAAGCTTGTAGTAGTAGATCCCCATAAGGCACCTTGATGATTGGTACACTGTGTTATTCCTAACGAAGGCCTATAACGAAATGATTTAGGATATATTAGGGTTAGATAGGGGTTGTAGTGACAGCTTCTAATGTAAGAATATATTTATGTATATGTAGTATAAGGTATGAAGAGGCCATGAATATTCCTATGTTGTATGTTAGTTAAATTAAGATAAATAATATGGTGATTGTGATGAGTATATTTGCTATATTTATGTGTGTTGGTATTGTGATTAATATGGCATGCGCATGTCTATGTGGTATTTACATATTGGGTTTAGATTCATTCCACTTATTTTTCAGCTACAAGTGAATATGACAAGTATGTTGACTACAATGAGAATGGAAATGTATTATATTATTATCAAGATGAGAATACGGGAGGGTATCACCATTATTATGGTGATGAGTAAGTGGAAGTAGATGAAAGATTCTTTTTGTAGAACTTGAGGATGTTTGAGTAGAGAATTTGGAGATGGTTTATAAACTTTTAGACATGTCATTTTATTATATGTTGATGGATGTTTATCTTAGTATTTGGATTTTAGTTTAATGTATCTTTTCAAAATTTATAGTGATTGGAATGGTTCACATGTGAATCATTTATCTATACCAATGGAGTTACATTAATATTAATATATAGTGGAGATGAATAGGTTTGAAATTGAAATGGAGATAGAGAGCCTTAGCATATTGCTACTTAGTAGCGACACGTAGCGGGTTGTGGTCTCCTAAGTTTTGAAGTATTACAACTTAGGTGATATTAAACTTTAGGTTTGATGATCCTTCAAAATTAGGTAATGAACTAATGATCAATAAGTAAAGGTTTCAATAAGTAAAAAGTAAGTTGAGGTCTTTAGATGAATTAAGCATTAAATCTATTAAGACAATAAGATTTATCCTCCATTGAAAGACTTGTAAGGATTGTAGACACTAAGAAACAAGTGTTGAGGAGGAGAGTGATTCTCTACGTTAGGGTACAATGGACAAATCGGATAGAACGTAAAGCGATGTAGGAGCTAGAAGAAGACATGTAAAGAAAGCATCTAGAGCTCTTTTCAAACACATGTAACTTCTGAGGACGATAGTTTTTATATAGGAGGGAGGATGTAAAATACACGTATATATATTTATTATAATTTAAATCTAAGCTTAAATATGTAAATAGTATAAAAATATGGAGGGTAGTTTGGTCTTTTAAGGTTAGGGTATTTAGGCATCACTTGACCTATTACCTCCCCTTTTCTCATTTGCATAGTTGCAACCACAGAAATACTCTCAAAGACTCATAAGGCGACCTAACAAAAACTTATAAAAATCAATCCACTTTCATTAGGTAAGGGTTCTAATAATTAAGATGTTTATGTCTGATGATAGATTTGTGGGTCTTAGTGAATTTGATGACAAGTTGTTAGAGTTTGGAACAAGGAATGAGACGAAATGGGCATGGGATCGACCAATTTGAGGACTTGAATCACAAATTGAAATAAGTAAGTGCACAAATCCATATAATGTATTAGAATTAACAAGTAATTGAACCAATTAGACTTAGATTCATAGAAATTAGATTGGGAAGCAATTTAGAGAAGAGGAAAAGGGATTTGTAATTTAATAGTGAAGTACACGGCTAGGTACATGTTTGTGTATGTGTTCGTGTTGAATTATGAATGTGTATAGAAAGGTATATAAGTGGTCATAGGATACACCCGTATACTTAGTTGTGTCAAAATGTAAAAAATTTATAGAAAAATACACCGCCACAATACACGACTATGTACCCTATTGTGTTGAAGTACATAGCTAAGTACACAAACGTGTACTTAAGCCTATTGTAAAACTATTATACATAGAAAAGTACACAACTATTAACACGGCTATGTTCCCTTTTGTGTTCCTTTACATGAATTCAATTATATTTCACTTTTCTACAATTCTAAATTAAGATTTATGCACAATAAGACAATGAGAAAGGGAATTTTGCAATCAGAATATAATTAACCAGTTAGTGAATCTACATTACGTTATAAGATAGAACTAAACTTAGTCTTATGTCACGTTATCCCTAGTGTAGTCAAATACTGAAATGATATGGGCGCATTAAGGTTAGATGGGACCTGCAGCGACAATTCCCAACTTAGAATATATATATTATATGGTGTGATGGGGTCGTAATATCCTTATATTGTATGTTAGATAATCGAAGATAATAACCTGATGATTTGATACGTATTTCCATTGCATTTTAATGTGTCGATATGGTTGCTTGTGTGGCGTGCGCATGTCTATGTGGTACTCACATATTGGGATTAAGCTCATTTCAATTATTTTTTAGCTGCAGGTGAATATGATGAATATGCTAATTATGATTAGAATGAGAATTTGGTGTGTTATTATTATGATGAAAATAGAAAAGAGTATCACTATTACTATGGAGTAGAGTAACGTGGAAATAAATGAAAATCTCCTTTATAGAGCTTAAGGATGTTGATTAGAGAACTTAGAGATAGTTTATAGACTTTTGATTATGTTATCTCATTATGTTGAAGGATGATTAGTCTACTATGTGGATATTAGTTTAATGTATTTTTCTAAATTTGTAATGATTGGAATGATTCATTGAGTGTCATTTATTTCTATTATTGAAGTTACATTGATATTAATGTATGATGGAGATGAGCAAGTTTGAAATTAGAATAGAAATTTAGAGTCTTAGTATGTCGTTACTCAATAAAAATACGTGGTGAGTTGTAACAATTCAGGTATTGAGGTATTACAAAATTCCATCAAGAAAAAACCACAAGTATGAAAATAGTCTTCTGAATTATATCGAAACTAATTAAAAACCTAAAACCATACAATTATCATCCACCTACGAATAATCTAAACATTCATCCATACCTCCCTAAAAGATTTAGCACTTTTCAAATTCTTCTTTAGAGGAAAAAAACTAGCCTTTGGTTGGTGGTTGTTTGGGTTATTAGTAATGGAAGTTTTGGTTTTTTTATTTTATAAAACTTAAATACCCTAACTATAAAAATTAAATACACAGGTATTTAAAGTGACAAAGCATAATAACATACATATCCAAGGTATAATTTACTCTTAAGATAAGTAATTAGTAATGGAAAGTTTAGAAGATATTAGAGTAAATAAAATTTTCTATAGAAACTCTCTCTTCCAAAATTCAACTAGAGGATCACTATGCCTAAGCCACTATGATTGCCCTTTTTATGTCTCGTTTAAAATCACACTTCACTAACGTCATTTCAAGACCTACTAAATCTGTCCATGTTTCAATTTTGGCTCACTTTGCACCTTTATTCACAGTTAAATTAGGTAATTTAATCGTCAGTGACATAGGGATCATATTTATATAAATCATACATATTGGCATATTTAGCTCACATAGGGCCTCAGTAATTCTTTTAGCTAAGTAAATCACGTATTAACAGGGACGAACCAGATTAATAAGTTACAATAACGGCGTCATACATCTAGATCGGATATTTCAAATTTTCGTAATAACCAAATATCTCATATATTCTTTGGTTGTCAAAACAAGTTTACAAAACTCAACATGATAGGAATTAAGGTTCGTAGCAGCATCCATTCCTTCCTTTCATTCCATTTAACTTCCAACATTTGAATCTACAATTTCCCTATTTAAATCTGGTGGGTATCATATTTTAGGAATTTTAGTGATTTGATGATCGAAAAACACCGATTTTGCTTTATTATCAGTAGTAGGTGTTCATGTAGATTGTTCGATGTCAATTCTTCGAATTAATTTAATTAAAAGATCAAAATCTATAAGTGCGAAATGCCTAACTCAAATTTAACATAATATTACAAATGAACAAATACAGACCACACTTTTGTTTGTTTTACCATAGTCATCCGTGGATTACTTAGACATGTTGTATCACCCATCTCATTTTATCATTCTTCCTTTAATGAGTTTTTACAACAAAAACCTCGAATAATCTGTCCAACCAACATGCATGTACCTATCACGTATATATAAACAGCAGCATATATTCATAGGTCTCAATGTGGGCTTTAAGATAATCGGGGTAGGAAATCGATCGAAATTAAAGACAACAGCAATATAAGTTTGTTTACAACTTGAAATAAATCAAAATAGATGAAAAGATACCCAAAATATATATATATATTTTTTTTTTCGGGTAGGGTATGAATTTTACACCTTCTAGGTGGCGTGACAACAGGTTAGAAGCTGCAGTTTCTTTGTTTAACATGTTGCCCGCAAGAAGAGGGGTTTTTTGTTCCTTCTCTTCTCCCCCAAAGTTGTCTGAAACCTGAGTTAGCCTTAGTATTCGATTTGAAGCGTAAGTCTGGACAAATTTAAGTGCTATTTCGGGCAACAAATCATCAAATCCAAAAAGAAACCCTTTTTCATACTTTTCCAAAAAAAGAAGAGAAAATATAGATAATTGTCTAATCGTCCACTGACTCTGCCTGGTCTCTGTCTGTCCGCAGTCAAGTGCTCGTTCCCATCTGCATGTCTGCCCCTGAAATGATTTATATGCAAAATAGCCAAGTTCTCTAACCCTTGAATCATCTAAGCTGTATGAAGACACAAACTGCTTCCTCCTAATAGATTGAGCCACGGCCATTATCAAAGGAAAGTTTGAACTCTCAAGCCCCATATGCTCGGATGGTGGCTGTAAGATCATGAAATACTGTGGCATCTCAAATGAGACAACTGTCTTCATGGCTTCTTGTAAGATCGTTAGTTCAGGCAAGATTTCTGCGGGCCTTAGTACAGGAGAATCTGTTATCAAGTCAAGAGTGTCTGATTAATAAACACCAGACCCGCCAAATCGGCCCAAGCCAACATATTTGACATATGAGAAAGCCACTCTTAAGGGAGTTGTGTCTCCAGCTCTACTGCTCTAGTTAACACCACCATGAGAACCGATTTTCTGATGACATGGTTCTGGCCCAAGGAGTTTCTATAATACAGGGCTACCTTCACATCACGAAACACTGCAGTAGGTACATTTGTCATGTGAGTGTCGCCACAAAGAGCATTCAGGGCACTTAGCTTTGAATTCATATAATTCTGATAAATATTCTGGTTGACAATATTCTTGTACAGCATCATGACAAGGATCCCAACACAAACTGCCACTCATCTAGGATCAGGTAGCTGCTCTACAACATCAACAGGCATCTCTTCAGCTTGTTCAGGTATTAGGGTCTCCCTGACACCTATCCCAATTTCACGAAGAGCATCAACAATGTCAGTTTTGATCCCAACGAGGACACTGCACAATGTGCCTATGTAGTAAGTATATCACTTGCTGATCTTTATCCATGTCAGGGTTGTCATTAGAACTTGCATAGGCCATATTAGTTGCAAAAGCTCTATAATAGTTTTCTGCGCTATTTGGAGCCTCTCACCTAGCCCACAGAGTATCGACTCTCTTAAGTACGGTGGTCTCAGCTACCTCAATGACTGCCTGTGTAACTCTAGTTGCAATCCTGGCAGTAGCATCATCCATTCTCACTCCATGAAGGATGAGCCAACTGCACTGGTGGGAGATTGTTGCTATCATCCATTGTTCTTGAATATTCAACAAAAGATTCTAATAAAATGGCTTGGTGAGGGAAAATGATAAGAAAATCAGAAGGTTTGTGAGAGTACTTGAGAAGGTGAGTTTAAGTTTTCCTTGATTAAGAGGCTAAGATACATTATTTTGAAAGGAATGCAGATTTTTCTTTTTGCCTTGGAAGGATAAGGAGGCTTGAGTGCGGGACTAGACATGCTATGCATGCATGGGAAAGGGCATTGTAAGGCGTGCATGCAGTTTGATTTGGTAGGGGTTATATAAAGTGAGTGCATACAGCTGTGTGCTATACAAAGTATAGTTCCCTTGGTGTTACTATTTATTTGGCGACTTCCGCTCATGACACTTCAAGAAAGTTGCTGAGCATTTCTATTGAAAACAAAAGACCAAGTATTAGAGCTTCTCAAGCAGTTTCATGCAAATTATAACGACAAAGGATGACCACGAGTAAAACATCAAACAAGTTTGTGAACATGAGGAGAACATGATAATCCTATAAGAGAACCACCACTGCATTTTCATTAACAGTAATTAGGAGACTAATGTATTATTTCATTTTGGTCAAACCCTAACCATAAAAAGATCATGAAATCTGTAAATCATTGCATGATTTCATGGAATCAACATTCGCAAAATAATGAAAGGCACAAAGTCACCTCTGGTGTGCAAAAAAGTCTACTAACATCCAAAAGCAAGAGTATCTCCCACACTATCGCAGACACTTCATGTATCCAAATTACACGGAACATAAGCAAATGCACAGTCAAATGAAGGGAATCACGACAATTAGAGCAAGTTGAAGCAAAGGCATGGTGCTTGCCTGAGAATTGAGATACCTGAATCTTGTTACAAATGAGAGAGATGGAGAGAGAGAAAGGAATGTAATTCTATGGAAATGGAATTCTAAAACCAGGTCATGAAGAGGAATAGGATTCTTAAATTTCAAAGGAATATGATCGAAAAAAGATACATCACATATCATAATACTACTTAAAGCCTCCGTTTTCATCTTTGGCTTGTGACAGTTACAATGTGATTCGACAGTCCAACTTGTATCCTGCCATCTCTGCTTCCTTGCATACTTCCTTACACTTTGCAATCCTCCCAGATGCCAAGTAAATTTCAACCAAGGAACAGTATATATCATATGTTGGAGAAAATCCAGCTTCCTTGAGCTTTGAAAAATATCTCACAGTCCTTGGAAGATCATTCAGAGCTACCAAAAGTTTGATAACAACACGATATGCTGGAAGATCAAAAAGGCAACCTGATGCCTCCATATCCCAAACAATTGCTAATGCCTCCCTGTATTTCATTTCCAAATAGCGGCTGTGAATAATAGTTGTATACATGACGACACTTATGTCACGTCCAGATTGTTTAAACCAACTGAATAGGGTTTCCACTACATCAAACTTTCTAAGCCTTACACAAACTTTCATAATAGCTGTGCAGTCCTGCTGGCTCAAGTTCAAATCTTCTCTTTCACCAAGCTCATCCAATAAAGACTCAACAATCATGTCTTTATCTGGATTCTTACCTAGCTCTAATATCAGCTTTGCATAAACAACCGTGTCCAACATCCTATTCCCATCCTTGGCAGCCAAGAGAAGCTTCAAACAAAGATTCAAGCTTCCTGCTTTTATGAAGCCCCTTGCCATTGCCTCAACTACACCACGACTTGCATTGTCTAAAGAAGGAAACTTTCCTGATTTCATTGGCACTTTCAGCTCATGATTCCTAGCCAAAACCTCAACGGTGGAAGCCAATACACGGTCATCTGGAAATAAATGAGAATGCTTCTTTGCCCAACAGAAGGTTTGTAAAGCCCTCTCTGGAAGACCCATGTGACCCAATTCACGGATAGTCATCGATAGCGATCCCTTCCTGAGGAAACGTGCCCACTTGTCAAGAACTGCAGACACATCTTCATCCAAGGACAGACTTCTAATTTGACTTGCCAGACCTATAAGAAAAGAAGGGTTCTTGTAAATTTGTTTCAAAACTGAAGTCCGCGGAGTGACCACACTAGTGGAACCTAACTTCACATTCCTTTTTGGGGTTGGAAGGCCCAAAGGTCTAAGTTTATGAGGGAGTGGGAGAGGTAGAGGCCTCTCCCTTTCCAAATTTCCAGGTTTTTGAGGAACCCTTCCTTGGAAAAGGGACGATATTGCTTCAATCTCATCAGGTTCCCAAACAACGTCATCACCAACTTCCTCTCCTCCATCAAATTCATCCTTAACCGACTCCCATTGCGAGGGTTCACTGCCTGGCACAGTCTTCTTCAAGAACAAGTTTGTCCCGAATTCAGGGGGAAGTTTCTCACGCCGCGGGTATCGAAGGTTCTTAGGAAGTTTGTACCTATTGTTCTTATTCTTAGCACATATGACGACATACCCTTTCCTGCTCCTACCCAGTGAAACTTTCCCAAATGGAAATTTACTCGATAATTGATGTTCTGAAGAAACCTCACCTAGCATTTTACAAGGAGTAATGCGTGAAAATGCAGAGTCCATTGCACCTAATTGTTTTCCTTGTTCTTCAATGTATCGAGATATCTAGTCGCTACTGAAGAACCAAAGCTCACATAGAAATTGCATCAAACAGTTGGTATGTGTCACCAAGCATCGTACACACACGCCCAACTTGCTACTTGCTCTTGTAGTCAAAAGAAATGCTCGATGCAGAAGTCTTCTCGCTGTTGCGCTTGCACCGAGGAGGAGGATGGACGGAGGGAGGGAGATTAAATTTCACTTGCACATCACACATTCGTTTCGCTGTGTAATCGCCACCATGTCAGTTTATTTTTTTCGATTGGTGAACAGTAATTTGTTTGCTAGAGTTGGGATATATAACAATTCATTCATGAAACATATAAATAGTTATTCATTGATGAAACTGTTTTTATTATTTTTTTCCAAAAGTACCTCATTAAAATTATCATATTACAATAATACCCTCTTACAACGAAACACGCTATTGTATAATGCGCCAATATTGCAATCTAGCAAACATACACCATATAGTATATAGTATTGTGTATACGCTGTTATGTACGTTTAATTGCATTTTAATAATGTATATATATTTTGTATAGTACATAATATTACGTATATATTATTCATATGTTTTTTTTATATAATAATATAATATATTATTTAGATATTTACATAAAGCTATAGCATATTATAATGTCAGTATGTCTACGCGTATATGTGTCTATTTTGTTATATTTATATTTGTAATATATAAGAGTGGATGCAGAATTATATGAGTCAATATTAAACTTATTTATTAAAAAAAAATCACTTGATAAGTAAATTAGAACTCAAGAAAATTAATTTAGTTAATTATAATTTCATGATAAATAAAATTTAATGTTATTAATTATTATAAATAGAAAGTAAAGAAAAAAAGGATAAAAGTAAATATTATTTAACCAACAACAACAAAAATAAATGCATCTTCAAAAATGAAAAAAAAAAAGTAATCTTTTCAAGATTTGAACCTATTATCACAAACTTTCAAAGTCAAGTACTTAACCACTTAATCATATTTAATATTTTGTTTATAATTAATTTTTAGAATATATATACAATACGTATTTTTTCTCCTTTTAATAAATTTAAATAATTAATCTTTTCGAGCTTTGGGAGGCCTCCTTCGACCCCCCTTGGATCTGCCATGGTAATATAATATATCATTAAACATATATTATTATATATATATTGATGTTATTAAATGATACATCCAATTGAGTTTTTAGTTATCAAACATACTCTTTTTATTATCCTTAAAATGATGACTTGTCAAACATTATTGGTTAAAAATTACAAACATACAAAATGAGAGGCCACCTAATAAATCTAAGAAGTTAAAATTTGATTAGATACTACATTTATTAAGTATAAGGTTTAGGTGTAAAGTTAAAAAAAAAAAAACACTCAAAAGTTGAGATAGTTTACAATGGTGCATTCATATACAAATTAATCTCATTATTTAAACTCGCGAGTATGATCACAAGCATAGGCTCATGGTAGGTTTAAACTGTTGAAGATTCAAATTGCTTTACAAATCAACATCGTACCAAAGGTTGAAGTAAAACTGAGAATCTCATTTTACATCCTCAATCTCGCAATGACACCATGTCCTCAATTAAAAATAAATAAATTATGCAATTAAATGCATAACATAATCACCAACCGGTAGCAATTTCAATGTACATGTATCTAGCTTGAGTATCATGATTTTGGTATGCTTTATTGCATCAATCAACAGTTCCTGATGGTATAAAGATAATTGTAGTTTTGCCAGTTTTAGCATTAAGAAGGTCATATTTGAATGTTGAACTGATATCTTTGGGAAATTCATTTTGATGGTTACAATTTGTAATCACACTCTAGGTCTGAACTCTTTCTTCATCGGTGTCATCAAACAAGAACCTCAAGGTAATCTCATAGGCTGAAAAAATTGCCCCATTCACCACAAAGGCTCTAGCAACAGCTGTTCCTAATCCTCTCCAAAGAATGCCATATCCATCCCGCTGTACACTTCTATACAAACAATCGAAAATGCCATTGTATTTGGCTTCTGAGAGTCGAGATTGAGATTGCAATCTAGTTTTTATAACATCCAAAGGATAACAACAAACCCAGCTTGCAACTCCTGCCAGTCCTCCTGCCATTAGCATTGTCCTTAAGCTTTCTTGGCCGTTCTTTCTGCATCCAGAATGGAATAGCTCGCGCATATACTCATATGTCCAGAAATAGAGTCCATGAGCAGGTGCATCCCTGAGGACGGTAATTGTGAGACCGCGGTAGAGACCTTTGAAACCTTCCTTTCTATGAATGCCTCTTGCAATGGATACGGGTCCTCTTTGACAGGATACTTGATCTGATTTTGCAATAGTCCGGTCCTGTAATTGTAGCTGGATTTTTACAAGTTCAACTGGGGTGAGGATTAGGCTCTGCAAGGCTCCAGTACCTACTCCACCAAGAGCAACACCTTCGTAAGATGGAGGGTCTTTTGCTGAAACAGATGAATCAAATGCTCGGGAGAGGACTGCATAGATCTGGAATGCAATGGCATTCTGCATATAATTTGAAAATTTTTTAAGACATATTTCAAAGAAACCATAACATGCAACTCATTAACGATCCTGTTCACTTGTGAGTTGAAATTTTGAATGTTACTCATCCAATGAACCATTTAATTATGCAAGTTAAATTAAACCATAACAGGACTGATACAATATGAAAACTTATACTTGATGAAACGACGAAGCAAGCCTGATTTGAAGGAACAGGAATTTGACAAGAAACTATGAAGACTAATTCATTCTCTTACGTGAACATCATTAAATGTGGTGTGAAAATCAGTGTCATTTTATAGTTATTGATTAACACCTTCTCCTTTCATACAATGATGGCATAATCTAAAAACATAATTGAATAGTGAAGATTAGATTCTCTTTCAGATCGAGGGCAAATATATTGGTTTAAAATTTCCAGTACATGTGATTTTTAACAAAATCCGCAGCCTGCTAAGTGATCAACATAAAACTGTATAGTACATTTACAATCAATGACAGATTATGATTATAGTAGGAAAAATTAAAGAAGGAAACACCATGAAAATAACAAAATATTACATAGAAATTTCATTAAAAAAAAATTAAAGGCAAACTTCTAAACCCACCTTGGCGCGCTATTGCAAACTGCAACCAGCAATCGTTTTCATTGACATTAACTAAAACTGTCATATTGAAATAATTATATGATAAATTCTCACTTTCATACTATAACAAATTTAATTCTATAATCATTTGAACCTCTTTTTTCTGCCAGATAAAATCACTTGATTATAATCATTTGATTAGAATGTTAATTTGTAAATTGGTAGAGCTTTTGTATTTATTACTTACTGCATTTGTTCATTTAAGAACCATTCAATCCCCTTCTCATATCTTTTGGAGCTCAGTGTAAAGCCTAAATTTTCAAAGTTTAATCCATTTTAACCACAATTCCTATTAAACTATACCTCTAGAGTTAGGAAAGTTCCAGGTTTCATGGTGACCATGACGTTGTCTCTATTAAGAAAATGTCACTTTCTATGTTTGTCTATCAAGACAAAGCGTGCCATTATGAAAGATAACATTTCAACATTATCACTACTTTTCAGTGACTGAAAATAATTGATGATAGATTAGAAACCACACTCACCTACCACCGCATAACACAACTAAAAACTCCTTATAGAAGCAATCCTAAGCACAATCTATGTATAGTTTGTAGAAAACTTCTATGACTCTATTAGCTTAAGAACATAAATGTTCCCTTATCTTCAATCACATGAGTCCAGTGGCGGATCCAGGATTTTGCATAAGAACTTGGTTCTATGTTATTCAAACACAATCAAAAAGAAAATTTAATAAAATGTAAAAAAAAAGAAGAAGAAGAAGAACCAACCTGGAAAGTTACAGAGGCCAAGGGTGCACCCATTCCCCTGTAAAGAGCAAGCACCCCTTCATTCCGGACAATGTTTCGGAATATCCGAATCGCTGAACCTGAACCTGGACCCGAATGCTGTTGCCTTATCCGGAGAGTATCAAGAGGATAACCAGAAATCACACCAGCAATCCCACCAAACCCACCAGCTACAAATTCTCTACCCCAGCTACCAGCAAGAAACTCTGGCCAGAAATCCATCTCTCATCCTCCTCCTATTCTCCTTATTTACAAATAGAACACCAAAGCTCCAGAACTAGAATTGCTTTATGGTAGCTCCAACCATACATTTATATGGCTGCTAGGATGTGAAATATTTTATTTCCATCACTTAAAGTAGGAAAAGAATCACTGTTTATCAGTTGTCTTTGCTTGCACGAGTCAAATTTGTATGACTGCCACTTTATAGTAATAACATCATGGATACATCCGTAAAGGTAAAAGGAGTTAATTAGCTATCTACATGGCTCTGACATGTAGGAGATATCCAATAGATTAGGTAGAATAGATAATATAGAAATTTGGTGGTGCGTCCAAGATAAAGACCTCCTATTATAATAGTAACAAACTTTATTGGAATATTGTAAGTTGACTTTTCTATTAAAAAATAAGACCAATGTCATGTTTATTATTATGGTATAGCAAATTTATTAAATTTTTATAAAAAATTTATAACACGTATCAATTTAAAATAAATTTATAACAATTAAATCAATAAAGTGATGATATTAGATATATTTATTGATATAATATAATAAAAAATAATATTAAATATTTGATGGTATAATATAATAAAAAATATAAAAATAATAATTAAAATTAAGAAAATAGACTAAAAAAATTTGTATGTACCCTTATTACTTTAAGCAACCTAGCTCAAGATTAATTGTAAGTCAATATATGATTAATATAAATAAAAAATGTTAAGAACTTAAATAAAAAAAATTAAAAACATAAATTAAATAAAAAAATAGATAAACGTTATGGAAGACCATAACCTGATGGAAAGAATGGGAGGCATATGGTCTGTTAATAATTGAGTGATGAGTATTTGTCCTTTTTGAATTATTTATCATGGGATTGGAACTAAACGGCAAATGGAATTCCAAACAGACCCAAAGGTGAGTTGTATCTGACGTGTGACATGTGCACGTTTGTTATGCCCGGTTGTTAACCACGTTTAGTTTACGACATAAATATTAGGTGTCATAATTATTTTTTTATACTTATCTTAAGATTTTATAAATAAGTATAAAAATATATTATAAAAAAATATTTATTTCTTTAATTTTATAAAGGAATTGTAATTTTTTATTTTTTAATAATAACAATTTTATAAAATAATTATTCCATCAATAAAATATAAAAATATATCAAATAAGAAATAGCCATTTTATTTTACTTTTACAAAATTGACTAAATATGCCATTAGATTTTTATTATTTTTGTTCGACTTGTATCGGTGGTTGATATGAAATAATAAGGGTGTAAGGGATTAAAGAGTAAAACTGACCGCTCATTTCTTTTATTCAGTGAAATAAATTAAGAATTAAAATATAATTCAAAAGGAATATAATAGAGTTATAATAAAATAGGGAATAATTAGAATAAAAGTAAAGTATCTTTTATATCCATTGTAATAGCACAATATTTATTATATTCTTTATGATAAATAGACGATGTCTAATAATGGTTATGCCTTTAAGGTATAAGTATTTATGAAAAGATAGTAAATGAACCATTTAATAGCAATTTATAAGGATAAGGTCATGAATTCTAAAAAAAAAAAAAACTAAAGGCAATAAGAATATTATGTTATAATTTATATGTATTTATAAAAAAAAAGGGGACAATCCACCTTTTAAGTGTTGAAAGCTACTTTATTTTTTACTTTCTATTTTGTTAGAGTTTAGATCCTTTTTTTTTTTTAATTGGTGATTTAAAAAGTACATGAATTTTGTGTTGAATAGATTTACAATTATATAAATTGGACCTTAAATAAAGTGTGAATAGGTGGCACAGAAATATTATAAATGAACTAAAAGGTTGAATTTCTTAAAATCTTGAGAAATAATAAGGATTATATTCATTCAAATCACTACGTAGCATCCTAAATGAGTTTGAACCAAATTAGAGAGAAACACTTGATATTGATTCATCCTAATTACTTTATAAAGTGATTTGAACTAATTCTTACCAAGATAAATCTTTATCTCACATAAACAATTTGTTGGGATCATTTTGTAAGTAATTCAGATAATTCGTTATTTTTGTAAAATTATACAATTTCGTGCCTCCTTGAATATTGTACCCAAGGTTGTCAAAATTGTGATTTTATGTAGAATCGCTAAGGGGTCCGTAGAATCAAAATATAGAAACGTAAGTTTCTACAACTTATGTAAAATAACTTCCAAATATTATAAATTTACTTACAATAGTCATTAAAAAATATAATAAATAATAGAAATAAGGAACTTAAGCATTTATTTTAGCCATTAATTGCAAATTTGCAATAAAAGTCATAATATAGATAATCGAGCATAAGTTGTATAATATAGATATTTTATTTCTAAAATGATAAATCATGTATAAAACAAGTTTCACTTAGTTATATATACAAAAGTTAAAATATAATAGATAAAATTTAAAAATCAATTGTGACTTTAAGAAATTACTAATAAATAAAAATTGATAACGAAAATATACCATTAGAAATGAGTAATATTAAAAAATGATAAATAACTACTAACCAAAAGTACATAATAAAGAAGATACTATAATAAGAAAAACCTTCAAAATTATATATTACTAGATAAATTTTTGCATTATTCGTGATTATTAATTCAAAATATATTTACTTAACAATATTTCACATTTACTTAACTATGAGAATGATATATTGGAAAGATAGAAATATAAATACATTTATACCTTTCATATAAAATTAAAAATCTAAAAAATTCTTATAAAGTTAAAGTTATCTACCCTTTATTTTATTTACTATTACAAAAATATTAATTAAAATGAGAAAAGTTGCAATAATCAAACATGAGTTCTTTAATACAAACATGATCACAAATAGGAACAAGAAGACTAATAATCGACGAACACAAACACAAGGACTTTAATGCAATGCAACACACTATCAAGAAAATGAGTGATGATTGATGAACATGTTGGGGTATAACTCATACTCCTCTATGATAGGAAAGCACGTAGGTTCTGCTCATATTTGTTTATTAAAAGTTTGGGCTTGAGCTATGAATAATTATTATTACATATTTATTCATTCGGATCTAAATGGTTGAAATTTTATTTAGTTGTACAATATTGTGGAATCGGTAGAAATGTAGTAAAATCACGATTTTGATAATTTTACTGTTTAAAATCCCAATTTTACTGTTTAAATCTCGTTTTACTTAATCGTAGAAAATGTTTTTACATGCGAGTTGACTAGGAATGTGTTCATCAACTTATAAAATTGTAGAAATATGAGAGTTAACTCGCAATTTTGACAACTATGATTATATCCATTGCTTGAACTAGTATATCTTTTGAGTCTTTTGAGTTGTGATCTTTCATAATAAATGGCTTAGATGAATTAGCAATTAATAAAATTTTAACTTAATCATAAAGAACTAAAATGTTCAATGATCATGATCTTCGCAAGAGGCAAAACATATATAATTTAGAGAAAAACAAGGAATATGTACACTTTTTTTTGGCTAAATTCCTTACATTTATTTCTCTATATGGAAATTTCTATAGTTTTGTCCATGCAAACCGGTAAATAAGAATAAATAATTATTATTCTTATTTTTAAATTACTTAGTTGTATCTTAGGAGAATTATGACCATACTTAGAAAATTATGTATAGAACTCCTAAAATCCCTAAAAAGAAAGTGTTCTTAAATTATTTAGATTGTATACTTTTATAGTCATAAGAATACGGATTAAAAAAGAAAAAGAAAGAAAGAAAGAAATATTAAAAGCAATTATGCTAGTAAGTAGTGGTGGACGGTTGATTTTTGTGAGAAATTACAAGAAATTGACAAAAAAAAATATTGGAAATTTGTTTACTTAAGATTTTCTTCTAAATTGATTTATCTCTCTCTCGTAATTTTTTTTTTTAAAGAAGAAGAAAAGAAAATACTTCCTAAAATAGGCCTATACCAACATTCTCTTGGGTCATTTAATACAACCTTGGAATTCAAAGCTTCTGTGATTTAGGCCATATCAGAACATCTTGGGCCTGCTCGTTGATCATACTCTTTTGCTAGTGAGCGGGCTATTCATTGAATTTTGATCTTTTCAGGTCCAGTAGTAAATATACAAGCAGGCAGGTTCTGTTTGGATCGTTTTAGCCTACATAGTTCACATTAGAAATTTTTTTAAACCACAAACTTCGGTTTAATTTGATTTTCATTGGGGTTTGGAACATATTTTACTATCTAAAAGATTTACGTAAATAATATGAAATCTCACTTTACAAGTACTGATTCTTTTTACAATTCGATAAGAATAATGATATGCTGCAATATTTTATAAAATGTCGATCAAGTATTTACACAAGAGAGGAATTCCAAATGTATATTGGCTTGAAAATTAAATATGTAAACCTATTGATAATCATAAACCATTTTCTTAAGAAAATATGTATAAGTGTCGATCTGTTTTATCCAATTTGATTAGGCTCATTACTTTAAACCAACTAAAAACTTTAGATTTTCATCAAACAGAATTGGAAAAAACCGTATGTGTGTTTGTATTATATTTGGTTAATTATGTTGGAAGTTATGTCCATCATTGTTTATGCATTATCTACAACCATAAGTGTTACCGATTATTTTAGATTATCGATAACATTCGTGAATAATATAACATCATGCACTAACAAAGAACAATCAAACGAAAAAAAAATGACGATTTTAAACCATTAAAACCATATTCTAAAATGCAAAACGTAAAATCTAGGCTAATAGCATTATAAAGGTCACATGATGGTTACTTTCATGCCCCAAAATTACTATAACATTAATACTTTGCCACGTACTCTATTTAAGTAAAATATGCAAGGTAATGATTACTAAGTAGGTTTTTAAACTAATCATAGGATCTTGAAATTATTTATTAAATTTTGAAAACATTTTTATGAAAATGTTGGATTTTCGAAATGTTTCATGATTGTTGGTCATAAAAATGTGTGATGAGACAAGACATGACAAATTAGGTCCTAAGGTTTATAAAACCCACAAAAGAAACAATTCGTAAGTAATAAGCCAGAGTCATAAGTAGCCTCAATAAGTTTCAGTACAACTAAAAATATAAAAACATAATCTAAAACATAATGGATCTTAATTATAAAAACATTCGATGCGATCTATCTCCGTAATCTCATCCTATAGCCTTATCTAAGTAACCACGCACAAGCAGTAAGTAGTTACTTAACCAGATTGATTATTAGTTAAATTTAATTTACGATCTTAGCATGCAACATGTAAGTTATTGCATACTTGAAAGGTTGAAATTTAGAATTACAATCCAAGTTCCGAGTCGATTGAGTTAGTTTTATGCATAAAATAAAGTAAAATAAGTTATAAGCTAGTTGATTATTCTAGGTTTGATTTAGGCAATTTAAGACTCAGATTAATTACAAGCCCAATTAAGGTTATCTACCAATTAGCTTTCAACTAATTGTGACTTGAACCATTTAGAATATATTTAATGAAACTTAACAAGTTATTTAAGTTTTAAGCCTAGTTAGGTTTAAGGCCCAATTAGGGTATTTAGGCCCCTTAAATATAGTAAGCCTAATTATGATTGGAATTAGGTTAACTAGCCCTAATTGATGTAGTTGAATCCAATTGTAACTACTAATTCCAATTTAAGTCAAATTCGATTAATTCTATCTATTTTAAATTGACCTAGGTCTATTATGTTTACTTATTCTCATTAATCGTATCCTAAGCCTAGTTGATTTATTAAGTCTTATTGTAATTCCTTTTTAAGCCTTTAACTAATTTAGAACCATGATGAGTTTAAAACCCAATTGAATCTATTGTATTTATTAGGGCTCATTTAGGATATAAGTCCTAAAATTTAATAGGGTCAAGCATATTTGGGTCTTTGGTGCATTTAAGTTTCAATGAAATTAGGTAAGCTTATTTTATTTCTTAAACTTAAGTCTAATTTATTTTAATTAGTTAATTTGATTCAGATCTTGAATTGGTTTAAGACCTGATTGAGTTATTTATCATGTTAAGAACCATTTAAGGTATAAGTTTTAGGGAAAAGGTAGGCCCGATTACATTTTGAATTTAGGTTTTGGGTTTAGGTTTACATTATTGTGTCAAATTTTATTTCGGCCTAATTAGGAGGGTTTAATTAATCAAGCCTATTTAAATAAATTGTGTTTAATTTCATGGACCACCTAAGGGAGGGTAAGAAGGTAGTCCTTAAGCCTATTTTGGTTAGGTCGACATTGACCCAATTTAACCAAACTATTGTCCAATTTAATCTTAATTCATTATAAATTTAGGCTTTAACTTTAAAAGGCTATAACTTATTTATTTTAAACCCAAAGTAGGGGAAACCAAAACTATTTATCTCATTATCACTTTCACTGTCCATTTTATAAAAAAGAACTTAATTTTATTTAATTTAAGGTCCTTAAATTATCAGACTAATTTTAATTACGAATTTTCAACTTTATGAACCCATAACTTATTTAATTTAGGTCCAAATCAATTCAAACCGAAACCCATTTGTTTTTACTACTTCCTAATGTCTAATACATTATTTATTTTTCATTTTCAAGCTCAAAATACCATTAAAATATAGTAAATGCAGATGAGCATGCCCTAATTAAAATTTTATCCATTCCATTAGTAAAATTTCTATACGTTATCACTTTTGATGCTCATTTTATATCTAATCTAACTCCTATTCATAATTAAACCATAATTCTACCAAATTTACCTAAGATAAACAAAATTAATCATACTTTTCCAAAATGAATATTTTCTAAAACCATGTAAGAAATTCCACATTTCAAATTCTTTTAATGTTCTAAATCAACTCAATTTATTTATAAACTTCACCAAACTTAATATTTATCAAGTAGCTTCAATTAAATCAACTCATTCATCTACCAATCCAATCAAATTACCAAATTCCAACATTTCACATGCTACATCTACTAATTAATCATCAAAATCACTCAAGACCTCACATGTTCAACTCTAATAATCAATTTATCATCACCCAATATTCAAATCAAATTTAGTAAGAAAATTTAAGCCTCAATTCCATCTTTATAGTAGCGATTGCAACTACATCTAACAACTCACTACATATCTTCAATTATCATGCATTATGTTTCATTTATATCATTCAATCAAATATCTAACAACATATATAACACATTATATCCTAAATCAACTCTTAAATCATCAAATAACACTTAAGAATACACAATATTGGTGGCGGTCACTAATGAGTTTTACAATACACCTTCAATGTTCAAGAAATCATCAAATGTTTATATTCTAATACTTATAATTATTTTAAATCATCAACTTCAACAAAAATTTGAACTTACCTTGTTGGAGATTCAATCCTCATATTTCATTATTTATAACTATTCCAAATCATTAACTTCAACAAAATTTTGAACTTACCTTATTGGAGATATAAGAAATACCTAAATTCTTTTCAAATTGTGCCTACTCTACTTTCAAAATGATAATTCTCCTAAACTCTTAATTCATTTCCTTCACAATAAACATCATATACTACTTAGACTTACAATCTACAAACTAAAATCCAGTTGAGTCAAGTCATTTTCTTACTTACCTTCACACCAAAATCATGTGTAAGATGTTCCCTCTAGCTTGAAATTCCACTCGACTCTTGACCTAAAACTCATAAGAAAACAACTAAATTAATATAGGGTTTAATTAGTATCAAGAGGTTTAATGAGTAGAATAAACTTAATGGGTTCTTTTAGAGAATTTACCTTAGAGAGTTTTCTAAAAAAAATAGGTATTAAGAGATTTAACGAGTAAAATTGACTTAATGGGTTGTTTTAGAGAATTTACTTTGAGAAATTTCTAAGGAAATGAAATGGGGGCTGCTTTTTTTTTTTTTTTCGTTCTAAAATGTGTTTTTATAGTGGGTTTTAATGAGGGTTTAAGCTTAAGGGTAAATGAGTCCATAAAGGTTAGTAGGTTATAATTTATGGTAACATGTGTCATTTTAAGTTAGACTATTTTGTATTATTTTTTCCTTAATTTTTTCCCACTTACTTCAATTGACATATATTACTTTTATTTTTCCAGAAATGCTCTTAAAACTCAAATTAAATAATCACTATTAAAGAAAATAAGCTTAAGGGTATTTTGGTCATTTCATCTAATTGACTGCTGAATTAAAAATTGTCTTTTCCAATTATCTTCAAATATTTTGTAATTAATTTTATTTACTTAATTAAGGTCTTAGAGTTATATTTTGGATCTCTAAGCAAACTTCAAATCAAATTTCGATGAAATTGTCTTCAAGGGCAAAAACAATCATTTTTGGTAATTTATCTTCAAAATTCAAAAGATCACTTACAATATTTTAAAATGACTTCAAATGACCTTAATTTAAGTTGTTTGGTGATTTTGGCCAACTTCAAAGGCTATAAATTTGGTGTTGAGGCAAAATGATTATTTTGCAAAATCGATCTCAAACCTTAAGTTTTTCATTTCTAATTGACTCAAAATAATTTTTTAATGATTTTATTTACTTAATTAGGATCTTGGAATTTTATTTAGAGTCATTAGGCGATTTTAGAACTAATTTTGAGAAATTAAGTTCATGAGTATAATGAACATTTAAAAAAAAATTGGTCTTAAATTTAATAAATACTTTCTTAGTTAACTTCAAATCTTCTTTCTTAATTTCATTGGCATTATTTGGAATTTTGGGATTTTTCAATATAATTCTTTTAGAATAGTAATGTGATCAGATAATGGAGAACAAACTTCAACCATGAATTATGGATGAAGTGCAAGTAAGTACTGGAGAACAAAAAGTATTGATTTAAAAATAAGCTTATGCAATCGAATAATGGAGAGCAAACTTCAACCTTTTAACGTTGTTTTTAAAAGGAAAAATGGATGTCAAAGAATTAAGGTGAAGTGCAAGTACCAGAGGCAAAGTCTTTAATATAATGCAATGGATCGTGAAAGCATAAAGGAGGGGGAAAAATAGAGTAGAATTATAGTTTAGATTTAGCATAGACGATTAACTCTTATAAAAGCATTTGATTAAAAAAAAAAAAAAGACTAACGCAATAGCTAGATGTTGGTCTAGAGTTTTCAACTTGAAATCGACTTAGAATAGGCCAGCCGAGTTCAAAATTGAGACCGATCTGACAAGGACGATTCCACACACACACAAAAAAAAAAAAAAAAAAGAAGAAGAAGAAGAAGAAAAAGACAAATGAAGTGATGAGAAAGAGATATGTAAGTTGTATCTATAGCCATACTCCATTGAGCTAGTCCCAGTTTTTCAATTTTAAGAACTCAGAGCTGACTATTCGAGACTGTATTAGATTGGTCTAATGCCTGTACCGAGGTCTAGGGGTGGTGTTGAAAGATGTGCACATCTTTATATTTTGAGCACTTTTATCCAATGGTCTTACTAAGAGGCAGCCCATGTTTCATGTATATTTCCTAATAATGCTGTATTGATTTGGACCATGCAAGAATGGGGCATACTTCATCCTTTTTTGAGATTTCATGAGATTGTGTTCTAATATGGCAAATTCTTGAGATGATGTAAGAATTGAGTGACATTTAGATAGCGTTTGGATTGTAGTATTGAACGGTATAAAAAGTATTGAATAGTATAAAAAATATTAAATAACACAAAACAAGAAAAATATGACATTATAATTCTCTTATATCATGTTTGATATGTACTGTATTAGATAAAAAATTTTGTGATATCCACTATTTGGATGTATAAAATATTGTTCTAAATATAATATATAAAATACTAGATAATGATTTTTTTTTTATTTTTGTTAAGTGAATTTGATTTTTATATCATATTTTGGATAATATAAAATATAAGTATTTTATATAGTATTTTATTATCATTTTTTTTAGTAACTAAAACAATATGCAGGCCAAATAAGGGATAAAATGTTTTATTTAATATAGTATTATAATTTACAATAATTAAATGATATCTTAGTTAGAGCAAGTTTATTTTGAGTCTTGTTGTTGATTCAATTGACTATACATGAGAAATTTTTTAATGAGAAATTCAAGAGGACCTAAATTTATCATTATTATCCAACTATTGAATGTTGACATTATGAATTGAGTATAGGAATTGAGTTAGGTTAAAAGTATTGGTAAGCTATAGTACTGGGCTTGGCATTTATGTCCATAGTTTTAAAGATTTACTTAAACTTTTCCTATATTATGAATCTAATATTTGCTACTATAATTATGGTTTTGTTATTAAGTGTTTTAGACAATAGTTAATGCTTAATAAAAAAATAAACCTTTTTTTTTTTTAAAAAACTGTATGTTCATTTATACTCAATGGTTTGAGGAGGTGGTGTGAGCCTAGTCAAGCTTATATCAAATTTAAGTATTAGTTGAATTCAAGTCAAATTTGAGCTTAACTATTTGTTAATAAGAAGAAAATTTTGTTTAAAAAAAAGCATGTAAATGATATAAATTGAGTTAAATTCAAATTTGAACTTAATGATATACGATCTCATCTCTACTCATTTGTAGTCCTAAGTAAGAGGTTACTATTTAGAATGAATTTTTCATCAATAGTATTTTCCTCTAATATTAGCTTACTTGTTAGTTTGCTTCTATGTTGGCATGCTTTGTTCACTCATGAATAGTGTTTTGAGTATTACGTATTTTAATAAATTGGCTCACAGGTTATTTCCATTATTGAGCTTGATTCAACAGTATCCGACTATCGGAGTAAGCATTTTACATTGAATTTTAATGTGTTGTGTCGAACCAATATTTGAACTTGAGCTTATGTTTAAGCTAAAGTTCACTTTAGTTGAGAGTTAAAAGAAAAAAGGGAGAGTTGAACCAACTCATCCTCATCAAGTATCACTTGAAGCAGCATTTAAGCCTAAAATTCAAACTTTAGCTAATGAATGCAATCGAACACTTTCATGATGAAATTTTTAAAACTTGAATTAGACATGATAACACATTACATTTGTTGAAATCTATTCTAAAAGCTTTATAGGGCATTTTAATATGTGCTTGGAGTTCAACCGATAGTATCATAGCATATTCAACTAATGAACTAATATGATTTAATTAAAATATATCAAAATCCATACTCTTATGCACAAATATAAGTATTTTTAAAAACTAAATAATTTAAATAAAAACACAAAACAAGTTAATTTAACATCTTAAGAGTCATCACTTGCATATTTTAAATAAAAGAGCCTTTCAATTTAAAACTTAAAAGACTACTAGTTCAAGCTGTTAGGCTCTCGATTCCTTTTTCTTAAAGCTTGATCCAAGACCTTAGAGGAATGGAAACATATCCCAAGAACTTTCTGAAACCCGATATGGAAAGCCTATCAAGTTTAAATTTTGTATTTTTTAAATTGATAATGGCAATGTACTATCTTGGTTCGGCTCGGATGATGTTCTAATTTTCACTTAATTAAATTAGACCGATAATAGGTGCTCCCCTCTCAAAGCACCAGTTCAAAAGCTCCAACAGATTTTTTTTTTTTTTTTTTCTGGTTATACATTTTATGAATATATATATAGAGAGAGATATATAAATATAAAAAAATTATTTAATTTCTTAACCGAGAATAGTTAAAAGACTTATAATATTTAAATTATAAAGCACATAGGGAACTCAATCAATGCCCTCCATGGTTAACGGAAGGGAAAATCAAGAAATTTCTTGCTTTACTCGAAATTACGACATTAACGATGATAGTCCCATTCCATGTGCTTGACTTTGATAGGTGAAGCTCAAGTTGATGGTTTCTGACAATTAGTTGATCAAAACTATTGGCTCTAACTATATTCAACTTATTTAATCATTATCATAATTCATCAAAAAATAAAAATAAAAATCGAAATCGAAAATTGTAAATTACGATGTTCTAAAAAGTTTGTGCTGATTTTTATTTCTCCTGTAATTACTCAAATTTTACTTTGGAAGACTTAATACTAAGGCTTCAAGTTGTCTTTTCAATTTATATTTCCAATCGTTCAACGCAATTGTGAAAAATAACTTTCAATAAGCTTCAAGAATTTAGTGAATATGAAAATTCTCTCTCTCTCTCTTTCTTTTCACTTCAAATCATAGAAAAGAAATTATGATAAAGTTTTTGCTAATTTCCTTTTACAGAATTCATGTACTTAGTAATAGCAGTATGCTAGCATTCTATCATCATTGATTAAATAAATATTACTTTTACCCTTTTTTTTCCCATATATGATCATATTAAAAACTCGACTCAATCATACATTGGACTTCTTATAATTTGATGTCCAAAATGATGTCATAAATGTATTTTAGATCATTATATAATCGGATTACCATTGAATAAATTCGAAAAACGCTATTATAATTTGATAATTTTGTAAATTTATATGATTTAGGGCTAATTTGCTTAGGAAATAGCCTGTGGCACCATCTCTTTCTAAGTCGCAATCAGCCTTCATAGAAGGTGGGGGTTAAAAGGGTTATTATTATTTTTTATAGCTGTATTAATAGTATGTATTTTATTGGTTATCAATAAAGATCACTATACATTTGATTTCTCTTCACTGAATTTCTGCCCTTTAGTTTGCATTTTGCGATTATGTTTCATTTTTTCATTTATCTTTTGTATTTTTTTAGCTTTTATTAATTATCTATTATTATAATTTTTTTAAATGAAAAAGATGAAATATGGTACAAGTGCACAAGCTTGATTTACAATTTGAATTTAAAGATAAAAAATACATAAAGGACAAATCAAGTCCTTATATAATATGCCTAAAAGTTTAAATGTTTATTTAAGCTCTAAACCAATTTACTTAGATGGTTTAAGATTTTATCTTAGACTTTTAAACTTATTTTTTACTTTGATTGTAAATTTAATATCTGTTACTATAAATAGGGTTTCTTTAATAAATATTATTAGGGACTAATTAAAGGCATAGAAAATCAGAAACTTTATAATCTTCTTGACAAAAAATAAAAAATAAAATTACACACTCAATGAAGAAAAAATGTAAAAAAGAAGAAGAAGTAAATATGTTCTTAATTTTTGGTTATTTAACAAGTACGTACCCTTGAAATAGAAAAAAAAAAGATGAAATATGGTATAACTGTACAAGCTTGATGCATATTTTTAAATTTTAAGATACAAGAGTTAATATGCAATTTACCCACAAGTTCTTTAAAAGATTTATTCTGACATGTAGATCATTTACTTCACTGTTTTAAAATTTGACCATAGAATTTTGAGTTTAAATGTTTCCTATATTATGAATTTAATATTTGTTACTATAAATGGGGTCTTAGACAATAGTTTAAGGCTAATAGAAAACTATAAGCATTTTACACTTTACTATATAGGTTATGAATTTTAAAATGGGAAATACATGAAAAGTAAAATTTTTCTTTATTTTGTATTATTTAACAAGAACCCAAAAACAAGATTTTGTTAGCATTTTCCTTACAATATTAAAAGGCAATATTTCTTTGGATCCACGTCCAACAATGCCACATATTCTACATTTTCTTTTTAGGGACAAGAATTGGTGGCGATAGGTCCAAAGCCTGACCTTGCTAAAGCAACAATAACAAAGCTTTGCATTATCGATCGCTCACTGCTCCACCAACTACGTTACTCTTCTTGAAGACCTTCCTTTTCTTGGGATGCACGTTGTTGCCATATGTAAATTTGCATAGCACACAGATTCAAGAATAGGTCTGACCTTGCCAGAAGTGTTTTATTTTATACAAAGATTATATATATTTTTGCCATTAGTTTGTAATAAAAAATAAAATCTGGTTCTCTTCTTGTTCTTCCTCTCTTACAATGCCAATATTCATATCATCTCAATCATGAATTCACCAACATCATTTGTGAATCCGTGTTAATTAGTTCTACACATGCTAATGGTACCTCCTATTCCCTCTCTGTTACATGTATATATATACATTTTTCTTTTCATTATGATTTTTTGCACCATTATGGTCATGCATTCCATTGCTCAACGACATTGCTGTTACGAAAGGTGAAGGATGGGAGGGACAATCATTTATGTAAGATTCCTCTAAAAGAGTAGTGTTTATGCCATTGAGTTACACACGATCGAATTAAGTTTATAAGACATTGGCTCGAATTTTTAATTATTAGTTTGATTCCAGAACTTCAGTATGAGTAGCTTTAAGTAGATGTGCAATTTTAAAACATATTTCATGAGAAAGACCAGCATATAAAAAGCTCCATAAGTCTCTCTTTAGGTGAATCAATGCTACATTTCAATAACTTGCATTCAAGGTGTTTTCATTCTTATTGCGATGGAAGGCCAATACCCGTTTAGAGATTAGAGCAGTAAAGGTTTTTTCACCTCTTAAAGAGGGCTTTGCCAAGTTTTACTTTAGATTAAGTAATCCATTTGACTATAGATAAAGGCCTTGCCAAGTTTATTCGAGATCTTTTACGACGATTACAACCTCGGTTCGAGAACATTGTGTAGTCGTAGTAAGAGGGGGAAGGTTTAAGGATTTACCTGTATGAGATATCACATTGTTTGATGCTGTTGGATTAGATTAGGAAGTCCATTTGACTTTAGATCAGACAGTCCATACCATCGAATCAAGGCCTTGATGGTCGATGGTAGCTTATATCATTTGTGCAGTTTGTGACAGGAAAGAAAGGAGTTAACATATGATTGTAAAAACTATGTTCTTGTGCAGGCAGTGACACCAATGATGTTGAGTTCATTAGTGAGGCTAATCAAAGGACTTGTGAATCAGCCCGTGATTACACTGACCACCTTACTCTATTACAGCGGTCATCTTCCGCGGCACCTGAATCTGGATAGATTAGTTCGTGTCGATGATATACCTCAAAGAGAAAATTACTTGTTTCATTTTCTTGTCGGTGTTATGAGATGCTTCTGGTAGAATTCTCAATTTGTTAAAAAGCAAAATGTTCTAAAAGCAGTTGTAATCAATGGGTTTTCCATACGGATGGTCCGTTTTCTCCAGACTCTCCGCCTTACTTTTCCCATTTCACATGCATTTATTTTCTTTGAAGTGGGATTTTAGGCACATGGGTTCTGTGCAGATTTCAACTTAGGACTATACTTACAAGGAAACCAGTAAGGACAAGAAATGCAGTGGGTTTATATTCATCGAGGGAATGTTGTAAATATTAAAATGGTCTTACAGTATGCTTTTCAAGGTCTGAATGTACGGATTAAGCATTTTTTGTGGATCTTGTAGCCAATTTTACTAATGCCTTCAACAACTAAATACAAGAGTTATAAACTTGTCAAGATTTGGTATATACTAAGGCTCAGTGCTAGCCCTATTAGTTCTATGACCGTTTAAACAAATAAAAGTTCGACATGTGTTCTCTATGTCATTTGAAATACTATCATATTCCTTGATCCCTTTTACAATTTGAAACAATACAATTAAACTATACATCGATTAATTAAAGAATCAGAGACGTATATTGAAGAAACAACCACTTATCTTTTATATTTATCCAAAGGGCGAATTTTAAATCCAAACTATAGTCTTCAATTGAGAATCAAGGGGATAAATGCAGAGACATAAAATTTATGGGTTAATGTTACTTTAGAAATGAGTGCATGAATCTTCAAATTGTCTTTTTATTTTTATTTTTTTCCACTTGACCAATGAAGCAATTTATTTATTATTTATTTATTTTTAGTTAAGTGCTAAATTTGGCATTTACTTCCATGATTAATTTTCCTTAAAGAATATGTATGTATTGGCATTATTTCATATGGCCGCTTGGGGAGAGTTTTTTGCTAAACATAATTCGGCTTCTTTGTGCAATAAAACCTCGTAATTATGTCACACTTTAAGCTTAGTTATAAAAAAGTTATTCTTTCTTTACTCCTTATAAAAAAGTTAATACAACATTTAATTGTATTTTAAACTTGTAATATCAATTGTATAGCAAATCTCTATTATAAAAAATATTAAATAGTTATTCATTACTTATAGTTATCCAATGTTGGAATTGATTTCTTTTTTCCTCAAATATATCCCTATTTAAATTAACAAATGAACAAAATAATATGCATTTGGGACTTACTATAGTAACAACAAAATTTTAGTATTTTGTTTTAAATTTTATCAAAATATTAAAATGGTCATATAGTATGCTTTTGAAGATTAGAATGCATGGATTAATAACTTTATATGGATTTTGTAGTCAATTTAAGATGGCTAATTGCAATTATTTGATATGTGCATGTTTACCCTGGAAAATTAATGTTATGATTCTAAAATGGAATAAAATGAAATGGAGATTTCAAAACATTTACTACCTTTTTATTTGGCTAAACCATTACCCTACTAATACAACATCCGACATCTTAGTAAAAGATTAAAAACTATCATTTTACTGCCATTTGTTTGTGTTACTTTTATCCTCCAAATCACTAACATAAGTGTTAGATGGCTACATTAAAATTAACTCCAATACTTCTCATAACTCACTGTTTTTATCTCTTGTAGGTTGCACAAAACCAAGCAAAGATCCAATAAAACAATTAGGAAATGTAAGTTTTTAATTAATTAAATAGAGTTATCATTAATTAAAAAGAAAAAAAAGAAAAACTTAGTTGCTTGACAAAATGTATACCTAGTATATCTTCGATTCAACCAACGAGTTCATGAAGGTTCTATCAAGATAGTTTTGATTATTTTATTAGTCAACAATCAAAATCTTAATGAAACTATGGAGTTTAATTATCATTTAATTATTTTATAGAGATAAATACGTTTGGAGTTTAAATTAAGTCTAGGTTTTAAATTTATTACCTTTTTATAACTTTGGGTTTTAAATTATTATTTTTAGAGCTTAGTGATTTATTGAAAGCTCTATAAAATTTAACCTTAGTTAGGTTCCTAAAGCTTATTGTATTCTAAAAATTTGTCTCTCAATTATATTTTTAGTAGTAAACATTTTATATATTCCATTTCAAGTTTACATTTATAGGGTTAATGATTCTTAAAATTAAATTGAACGAGGTCATTTGTTTACAACTTAATTAAATCCTCTTTCATGTCACGCATATATCCATATATATGTTTGTATATTTGCATTGAATTATTTCATATGGTGAACAATTTAACAAAGAAAGAATGAAGTAGTTGTGGAAACTCAAAACGTGGGAATTGAAACTTGTTGGACTAGAAAAGCTCAACAACAATTAAAGAAAAGGATGTATCAAGGAGGAATACAGTGTATATAGAATAAATATTAAGATTTCCCATAATTCATCCATAACCAGTCATCTTGAATTGATGATTCTAGTAAACAACAATTAAGATCCAATAAACCAATCTTCTAAAATAGAGCAGAGGTCCAATCCTTTAATAATCAAATTTAGTTGTATTCTTATATCTCTACATTTCTTTCATATTTCTTAATGATAAGCATTTAAGTTATTGTATTTAGTATATGGAGAAAAACATAAAGGTAACAAAATTACAAATATAAGAATAAAAATCTTTATATAATTAAGAAAAGAATGAGTGGAGTTTATGCTAGATGTTTGCTTATTCGTGGAAACTTGTTCATGAATGGACATAGGTACAAGATTTTCCATGAAACAATTATGTGGGCATGCTAATGACTTAGAGAATATTATAAAATTCAATTGAAGTAAACTGACTGTGAACTGAACAAACCAAATTGTAATGGTCTTCATGGTTTGTAGATCAAACCAAATTAAAAATTTTAAATACACAAAACTAGATAAATCGTAAACCAAGCCAAACTAAACAATTTTTCTTTTTCTTCTTTTTTTTTTTGTTTCAATTTAAGATTTAGGTTCACGCCTTGGTTTACATGGTCAAGTCGAATTATCTCCACCCTAGTTATGATGAAAAAAATCACAAACCACCATTTGTTAATGAATATTAATCTATGTTAAGTAAATACTAATTATTTGAATATATATCCTTTTGTTGGGTTGGTTATTCTATTTTTGGTATACAAAAGTAGCAAACAGGTACAATGTATTACAATATGTAGAATCAAACTCCTTTTGACAGCGCAAGGCTTCCAATGTTTGATTGAATCGAGGACTCTTATTCCATCGTGAATCAATTTACTTATGGAGTCAACGTCTTGATTGAAATAACTGCCGGAGAAGAGACAATAATAGTTGCCAACAATCAAGGGAAAAAGATGTAAGGCCAAGGACAATGAAGTAGAATAGTGTATTATCAGAACAAAGGTCAATATCGTCGTCTCCTCTTCCTCTCTTTTCATTTGTTATTCTGTCTGCTCTGCCCCTTAGAAGGCTCACTAGATAAAAGATGCATGAAGTAGCATAAAAAGCAACAAGAAGTTGTATTTGCCATTGGCTGTCTGCGTCCTTGACTTTTAAATTTCGTATTAGACGTCCTAAATATTTCATAGATTAAATCATATCAGCAAATATTTCTCTTTGTGATATACGAGTAACACAAAATTGAACAAGTTATCTTTGCAGTAGATCAGAAGTAGGTCGTGCTTCAGCTTGAAGACTCGAAACACCAGCAAGATGGGACAGAGAAACAAGTAAAATACATTATCCATTTCATCTTTAGATAAATGTTTCACAAAATTGAGGGTAAAACATGACCATCATTTTATCTTCTGGTGATCCAATTCTTGGAACAGAGATACATTCGTCCATTAATCAGTAATATGTTGCAAACTTTCAATGTCTTTTACTTTTGTTCAATTCTCTAGAGATCCAATTCTTGGGACTACTTTCACTCCATCCCCTTAGCTGATCATGTATGAAGATACTTGTACAGAAACCAATACAAAACCCGTGTAGTAGGAATGGAATAAACGGGCATGTATAGATTCCTTAACATCTATTCCCAATATTATAATCTAAGAAAGAGAAAATAAAGAATTTAACAAGTTCTTTTTTGGGAATTAAGGAAATGGCAATATTACAAATGAGTCATATGAAACATCATAATAATCCATTATGAATTACAAATCCACATAAAAAAAAAAAAAGAAGCAACGAAATGAAAACCAATTCACACCAAAATGAAAAACAATTCATGCCCTAAAATAAAATACAATACGAATAATTCAAGCGTCTTCATACACACCAGAAGTATAACTATCGACTTCGAGTTTCTCATATTCCTATACTCAATGCTGGCAATTAACCATCAAAAGTCTATGCCTAGGGCCAAACATATGCATAAGTCTGATATTCAAGCTATGAGGTGAGAAAACCCTTGGCATCTTCACCATTCCATTCTAATTCCTCCCATTGTGTGGAGTTTTCTTTTACGACAACTTTTATCATGCTATTCTTTCGGCTATTAGATTCAAAAGGAAGCTTGTTCAGAGTAGGGCATCTCATCATCTCAATAATTATCAATTAAAGAGTTCATAACATTTGATTTTAAATACTCTTCATCTCTAGTAAATGAATCAAAGTAAGAGAAGTGAGATGAGAAGAGCCTTGCACTTGCAATTTGATCTTTGATTTTTTTGCATTGTGTTATCATCAAAGATCTTCTTAAGTGAGTGGCAATTATATGCTTCAAGTCTTTAGAGATTTGTCCACTCCAATCGTCTTGATATTAACATGGTGTATATTTTTCAATCCCTCATGGATAGAGTCCTATTTCCCTGTTATGGAAATTCTCACCGATGAAGTCACATGGAGGGAATAAGTTTGAGGTTGTTTAAACCTAGTGGTGATAGACCTCCTACACCCCTAGTGTTTTTCCAATTAAAAGGGTATTGTCCTTAGCTTAGAATAAATCCAAGACCTTAATACGTTAATCCACTTAGTAATACACCAAATCATAAAGGAAAAGGTAGGGGCACAATTCAACTGGCAATAGTCAAAAGCACATGAATAAAGATTTATACTTTTGTATCCTAAGAGGAAGTAACGTCTTGCTTAGATTAAGAAAATGTACATTATTTCTATCTTATCACTCATATTAGATCATAATATTTGATACGAATGACTATAATCAAATGAGAGACAGCATCTCAACCTAATGTTGAAAGGAATATATTTCAAGTTTCATGCTAAGTAACTAGAAATGAACACTAAGGGCAATAGATGCCCAATCAGTCTAATCATCTCTATATACAATAAAATTATGAAACAATCAATGACAGTTACCAAACAAGAAAGCGGGAGTAAAAAGTAAGTTTTGATCACAATGACCACCAACTCCCACAACATTGCATTGCCATAAGGAAAGGAGCTTCCTCCACTTCCTTGCATACTTCCTTTACCCTTTCCAACTAGTGCGCCTTCAAATTTATCAAATACAGAAGGAGATTCCATTATACTAGCCTTGTAATGATTAAATGAAACAACTACTTTTGGTGGATAAGCATGAGAACTACTAGTTGGGCATCAAAGGCCGAATTTTTTAAAAGAACCTTGTGCAAAAGACTAAACCTTGTTTGCAGCAAAACTCCCATGACTGCCATGAAGTTGAATTGGCAAAGAGAGTCAACTTCCAGGAATGACAACTTGAGGGAAAGCAAAGAAGATCCAAAGAGACTAGCTTGCAAAGGGGGTATAAATTTTCCAATAGGTGTAGTAGTAGAATTTTGAATGCAAAATCTAGTTAGTTATGTTCTACCCCAATAGCAAAGCACTAGACTGGGGTATGGGTTGTTTTTCACTTGAGTTGGGGCAAAAACTCCAACTAGAAATCCTAGCTTGTACATATTATTCTGAGAGAACACAATGCCCCTACTTAAAGAAGTGGAAGGATAAAAAGGAGGAGCAAAATTCAAACTTGACACAAATGCATTCTTTTTTGCATGAGTCATGTCAGATTCTACATTCAAAGCAACCTTGGCAACTTTCCCTAATTTATTATGGTTAGTTTTCTCAAGAGGAATTATTGATCTAATAGATCAAGCAAATAGAAAAGTATTAATATACAAGCCTTTGAGGCCCTCCTCCTAAAACTTGGCACATGAGTCTAATCGTTATTGTTGTTAGTAGGCACTATTAGCATTGCTACCATTATCAAAATTACCACCCTTACTCCCTCTTACATACCTATGATTTATAGCATGGGTTCTACTACAACATCGAGAACAGCCTTTAGAAGTCCTCCTCTGAATGAAGATTTTATTAAAAACTAATTGTTGGTTGACATAAAAAATGTTGCTTGTTATAATAATAGTAGAAGCATATCAAAAGGCCCACTTCATCATATCGTCTTTCCTACATAGTCATCTCCTCAAACTTGTAATGGCCCCACTTTCAATCTTCGTTTAGCTAGCTTCCAACATCCAAAATTTTGTCTAGGGGAAAAAAAATGTCAAATTCTTCTAATTTTATGATGTAATGTGTTAGTAAGTGAGTTTAACACCAGGACAAAGAAGTTGCCTATATTTGGTGAAGGGAAAAAAGTGATAAGGAAATAGCTATAAAAAGAATCTATTTCTTTTTTAGGGGAGGGGTTGATACAACTAAGGGATTTAAAATCAAACAAGAAAGTGAAAAATGTAGAATTAGAAGAGAGTGTGAACCTTATGAGTAATCTCCAAGCTGGTTTCTTGCCAGAGAATCACTTCTCTGGTAGGGTTTCTTTATTACTTCTTAATTTCTTCTCTTTTCTTTCCTTATTAACTTCCTTAACTAACTGCTATTTATATTTCCTTGACCACTGCTCATTTACAAAACTACTACTCACCCATTCCCACACTACCAACACACTTCACAACCCAAAACACAACCATAAACACCAACAAAATACCACACTACAAAACATCCACAACACTAATATATGAATACAATCACAACACACCACACAACACCTACATGCATATACAACTCTTATAAACTCTTAATAAAGGCTTATGAATCATTGGAGACGTATCAAGGGAAATGGAGGGACATCTAAGCCAGACACTTTGAGCACATGAACTACCCTACAAGGACCATTCATTAGTTTATTCCAACTTGCACTAGTCAGGTAGTGCCGGGGCAAGAGCATTCCAAAAGAAAGTTCTTTTATCAATCCAAAGACACATAAATCCATAATGCCATGAAACAAAACCGAACTTCAATGAAAGATTACTCAACAGGTACTAGATAACAGCAATTGAAGCCTAGACAACAGCAATGCATTGCAATAGAATCCATACACATTTAGATAATTGTTCTACATCAAGACTAAATGCGGAACTAATTCATCCATTAGAAAAAGTAGATCAAGTAGGATATAGTAACAAATAGATTCGAACATCAACTATACCATTAAATTTAGCTCAAAGCTTCAACACCCTAGGCCATGAGCAACCATTTTAAATGAAAGGAACTAAAATTTGAAGATGCCAAGATGTAGCAATCATTACAAAAGCTAGAGATTTAAGATTTGCAACCAGGATCCTTTCAACAAGCTCTAAGAAGAAAAAGGATAAACGATTCATGATTGAACATTGTTTTTAAGTATGGCAGAAGATCTTTACTAGGTCACGAGTGACCTTCCAATGAACCAATTATACCATGGTGTCAACAAATTTTCCCCTCTTCACCATATTTAGGTATTAGATGGTGCACAGCTCAAGAAAGAATCCTACTTCCTTAAATAACTCAGTGGAGTAAACCTTAAACCAACATATTTCTTCAACTAGGAAACATGAAAAGTGAAGCGAACGATAGATAAACCAAGTAAGTCTAGCCTATGAAGGGGTAAGTAACTCTCAAGTAACAACTAAAGTAATATTATAATAAAAGAAATGTCTATTGATGTGTCAAGACTAGCCTCTTTGCTAACAGATATCTACAACAACTATATAAATTGAAGTAAATCAAGAGCTTATCAAACCGGCATGATGCATAAAATTCAAAGAAAGGAAAAATAAAATAAAATATAAGCACTTGTTATCCAAGAGAATAATCTAGAATTTATACACTTGCTAAACTACATGAGTTTGTCTTATTTGGTATACTACAATCCAATAGAATCTTTGCACCCAATGTTTTTAATCTATTTAAATCTAAGATCCTTATCAAGATTATAACTATGAAGTTTAGATAAGGCCAATATCAGGTCTCGAGTTCTCTTTAAACTATTCTTAGAATGTTCTTGATATTTCAAAGCTTACATTGTGGTAAACCATGTCACCTATTACTTAATAGTAAATACCACCGCATAATGGAATTATCATAGGCAATTGAAGTGTAGTGGATGAGCTGAGCCTATACCCACTGTGCTTAGTTGGTTTAAGCATAAGCCATACTTCAATTTGAATATCTGTTGTATTTGAGTTTATAGCAATTGGCTCTTATTAAGGATTCTAAGGCTCTTATAGATGCAAATAGGATAGAGCTCCTTTGAGTATTGAAGATACACCAAAGCCAATTCATGTCCACTGGGGGAACTCTAGTCTTGTGGCTTAAATACAGGCAAATAATAACAAATCAAGTGTGAATACCATAAAACAATAACAAACAAATTATCAATTTCATTTTTTATCATTTATTACAGTATATTCTTAAATGTATGTCTACATAGTCTCTTATTGTTTGTATTATAAGCAGTATGCAAAATTTATGATTCTTAACACTGTCAATATTATATAATTAGTAATTTAAATATTTGAATTACTTCAAAATTTTAGGATTTTCACAAGTCATAATTTCTAAAATACCAAAAAAAAAATAACAATGAAGAGGATAGGATAAAAGCCAGTAGCTGCTTCAACTTGAGCATCCGAAAAACCAGCAAGATGGGACTGAAAATCATGAGGACCAACCGTTGCTAGTGCATGAGGCTCATCCCATTAATTAATAGTTAGCCCTATTCCTACTTATGGTAAATGTTCCAACAACTAAGAGTAAAACCAGTTACATGTTGTAAAACCATCGTATGTCTATCAATCTTAGTCGCTTCAACAAAATTAGTTTTTGTAAATGCGTTAGTCTAAACAAGAAAGATCTTAAAGTATATAAATAAGTCTTATATTTCAACTAGGTTGGTCGATGTGACATAGAGCCAAGACATTTATAAATTGACATTTTCGATGTATCTACTAGTAAATATAGATTAAGAGGAAAGAATAATTAAAATCACAATTATTTTACTAATACAAATTCAGAAACATTAGAGAATAATGATAGAACAACTAAGGTAAGGCGAGCAGTTTCAAACATTACCAACTAGGTGAAAATTAGCCAGTAAATTATACGTAATTAGCCATCTCAAATAGTTAATTCAACAAAATGCAATCTAGAAACAATTAACCAATCATCTAGAACAGAGTAGAAGTAGCTAATAATGTTTATATGAATTTTATAGGAGAGATATAAACAAAATCCAAAATTTTTTCAATGAAATGGCCTTAAGTCAAATGACAGCAAATGAAGATGCTCTTGTTTCATCACACCAATTAGTTGAAATGATTAACTATTTGATTAAAGCAAAACACACACTTTTCCACATTGGGTTAAGTAATTGAAGGCTTTGTGGATACTGTGGATACTGTACACAATATGAATGAGCAGTTAGCCAATTTTCTTTTGGAGAAACCCTTACGAAAATAAGTTACAGAGCTAACAAACACTCAAATAGTTACATTACTTCCAGTACTATAATAATGATCATTAAAATCTCATAACTCCAAAGTAGTTGGTTATGGTAATTAGTTATTTGTTGTCACCTTTACCTAACAAGATCAACAACCTCCAAGATTGACAACCTCATTTAGCTAATTCATTGAACAAGAACAATGCATTATATGTATACTACCAAAGAAATTACAATGGCTACCTCTCTTCCCTAATAAAAACATCCACATTAGTAACTTAGAAAGCATTAAATTGAAGACAAGAATTAGTTCATAGTTATAACAGTTACTATATTCTCCTTTTCTTAGTTCCAACCTCCTCTACACATCTTGTACGTACTTCAGTCCAACTTTATGGCAATCCAACTCCTAAAAATACCCCCAAATCCTTCTCTTTAGTTGATCATGCATGGAGATGCTTGTGTAGAAGCCAATCCAAAAACTATGCAACAAGAATGTAGGTAGCAAGCATGCTTTACATCAATTTGAATGAGCAATTCGTTGCATGAGTTGGAGGAACATCTATTCCAAATGTTATATAATCTAACAAAGTGGTCCCTAACCAAGAAAATAAAGAGCTAACAAGTTCCTTTTTTTGGCAATTAAGGAGTTAATAAGATTACAAATGGCCATATAAAACATGAAACAACATAATCAATAGCAACAAACAAACACCAATTCACATAAAAAAGTAAAATAATTTAGGCCCTGAAATAAAATACAAATTCCAATTCAAGCATTTACATACACACTGATTTATTTCTAAAGACTACGAGTCTTTCATATTCCCATGCTTGATTCTAATCACAGATTCACCTCTTGACGGAGAAAAAGTATTGACAATTTAAGTAACCTTCCCAAACCAAGGGCTAAACATTTGTAACGTTGTGGAAGTTCACTTATTTAGATAACCTTAAGGTGAAAATACTCCAACATTTAAGCTCTGCTCTGACTTTTATTAAGCTAATTCTTTATGCTGTTAGAATTGAATGGAAGCTACTTCAAACTATAACGTCCCATTATCTAAATTCTTTGTCAATGAAGGAGATGATAAGGTTCGGTAGTGAATGCTCCTCAGATTCGGTAAATTAATCAATGTGCTAATTATTTGGCAAAGTTGAGACATGAACTACATGCTTCTTCTACAATCCTACTCTGGATCTTGAAGTTATTATTACAAAAGATAGAATAGGGCACCTTATACTTGGGATGTTTCTATTTTAAAAGGGAAAAGGTTTTCCCTTATTTCTCATTTAACTTTCTCTTGCTCACAAGTTGAAGCTATGAAAGCTAATGTCAAGCAATAAACAGAGGCAACTGACAGGAAATTCTCTTATGACTACAGGAACCGATTCTTATTTGAGTGAAAACAACATAGACATTAACTCCCACCTGTGGTCTTCACCCTTGCATTTGGCCTTTGTATGAGAATTTAAGGATACCAGTAAAAGAGTTTTGAGGTGAAAAAGGCCTTAGCAACTTCATCATCCCATTCTAATTCATTCCACCATCCACATTCCCATATCTAAATCTATGTTAGTAAAGAAGATGGTGAAGTCTAGTTGTAAATACTCCTCAGCTTTGGTAAATCATGCAAAATCAGAGTCGTGAGGACCAAAAGAGCCTTACACTTGCATTTTCATCTATATGTTGCAGAATATCTTCATCAAAGATCTTCTCAAGTGTGTTGCAATCATGTACACGAAGTTTGTGAAGGGTTAGTGCATATTAATTTACTTCCGTAGATAGTCACATGGTACAGATTTGTCAACTCTAACCCTCTAGATAGATAATAATTTACATGCCTTGGAATCATTGTCTCCCCATCCTTATATATTTCTATATTTGTGAGTGATTCACATCCGTATACTTCAAGTCCATTTAGACACAACATTTTCCTCAAAGATGAAGATGGTATTTTAAAGGTAATCGGGTCAAAGCACTTGTTGATTGTCAAACATGTTATGCTCCATTGTAAATTTGGAGATTTTAGCAATTTCTGGACACTAAAGATAGTATATATGTTGTGATTGATAGTTCATTCAACCTATCAAAGCCCCCCTGGCCCCTCTACCAACCATCTTTCATCAACATAGCAATTCTCTCCACTCTTTCTAAAAACTTTTAATGAGAAGAGGCTTGAAATTACTTCCTTTGGAATAACTATAAGTTGGCTTGTACCATCTAGCAACAAGTATAGCAAAGACGTCAAGTACTTCATTTCATCAAGTAGCACTTCAATTCTTTTTCCTGACAGATTAAGGTATTGCAAGTTGACTAAGCTCCCTACTCCTATAGGTAAGTTGGTAATCCTTGCATTCCTACACATATCAAGAACTCTTAAAACCTACATGGAGTTGAAAAAGCCCTACAACAAAGTCTGAAGTTGGGTTTCATTAATCAGTAATGTTACAAGATTAGAGCATAGCAGTAGTTCTACAACATCATTCTTAAACTCATTCCATCTAGAGATGCACATATCTTCTTCTTCCACTACGATTTTGTTTCCCTTTCCCCATGCTCATGAGCTAACCATAGAGTCATATCCTATATTACATCACGCATCTTAACTTAGTCTTTGTTCCTACCTATCTCTAACAAACATTCAAACTTTATACTCCTATTGACAAGTACACCTCTATCTTGTGCTTTATAAATAGTTATATCACCTAGAAATCCCTCCCCTATCTAGAGGTCAATGAGATGGTCTATATCGATACCAGAGTCCTCAAGAAAGAGGGCACTAATAAAGAAAGTATTACCAGTGGGTTAAGTCTAATACATCATAACTAAAATGTAGTAGATTAAGTCTCATAAATTTTAATGCCCTTGACCATTCATCAGGATTCTTCATGCTTTCCATGACTTTCCCAATGGTAATAAGAGCCAAAGGCAAGCCTTTGCACACATTAACAATTTCTTTGGCATAATTAGGTATATCTAGGTGCAAATTAAAAGTGGCATGACTAACTTTCTCCTCAAATAACTCTAAGGCTTGTTTTGGTAACAAACACTTAACTTTAAGTCTCTCTTTAGCTTCCATTTGTCCGCATACTTTTCTAACCAAGTTGTAAACACTACTTTAGATTAATTTTCTAGGTTAAGAATAGGAATACCGATTCTCGCTATATCCTATTATTCCTAGATGCCATCTATTAGTAGTACAAATTTCTTCTAATTCAAAACTTTCCATAACTCTACAGCTCTTGCTTCTTCAATTCAATCACTCCATACATCATCACCAATTCCCAAATCTTTCCTTATACTTTTTGTTTATTTTATCCAAGACAACATGAAAATCATGGCTTGTCCAACAAGACTTCTCATTGATTCTTCTTATGTAGGCAGTTTTCCCAAGACCTCCCATCCCATTCCCATATAATCCAACAATTCCTACATCCTTTACTTGAAGCCAATTCCACATTAGAGAAAGCATGGAGCCTAGGTCAATGGTGTTCTCCATAGGTGTCTCATGTACTTTAGAAGGTATGCAATCTAGTGACCAAGGCATCAAACTCTCTTTCAACTTAGTATTCTTTCACATCATTAAGCAATTGGATTACTCTTTTCCCAAGTTGTAGCTGGATTGATAGTTGCTAGGAAAGCATCGTATAAGGCACTTGCTATGTTGGTATGACTGTCCTTGAATGAGTCGAAGAGATTCTACTTCAAGTTGCTGCACTTCCTTAAGCCAACCATTCACTTCTGTATGCGTTTACCCCCTTGCCTAACTTCTTCAACCTTTACTATGTTATTAACAACACTTCTATTCACCTATTGTTGCAGTTCACTGTCTAGCAACTTCAAATTTTTTATTGGGTTGTAGATGGAGCTTATAGGTTTTTCTAATGAATGCCATAAGCATTTGTGGAATTCCGCTATATTTATATCTTATAGCATCCATGACAACTAATAACTGTTGGAACTTGGAAGAGAGATAATAACAGTTACCAACAGTTAAGGGAGAAGGATACAAGGAGGAGAATGACGCAATACAATGTATTATAAAGATCAAAACAAAGTTCGATGTGTTTCTCTCATCTTCCTCTCCTTACATTTGTTATTACATATCATCATTATTGGAACAAAGGTTGATGTCATTGTCTCATCTTCCTCTTTGTCTACTTACATTTGTTATTACTTATACTAAATTTTGATTCTTACTTTAGAAAAAAATTGAACAAATATCCACAATTAGATAGCGAGAATGTTGAATAAAATCAATTGCTAGTTTGTTTAATCCCATTGACTGTTAGTTTAGACTTAATTAGATATGACAAATTTTAAGAAGCTATTAGTTTAGATTTTTTAAACATTTTATGTGCAAAGTTGGCATATATAAGCTCAATACTCGTTTAATGCTCTAGTACTAACCAAGATTGATTTTAGATATAAGACCATAACCTAACTATTCTTGGGATGCTCACCAATTAAAGATGCATGAGGAAGCATAAAGCCAGCAATAAGTTATACTTGCCATTAATGAGAAAATCACAACAATTGTTAAACTTAACCGAAACTTTTAAGTGATTAAAGGGATAACTCACTTTATGTAAAGTAGTTGTCCCCTAAAGTCTATGTTCCACATTGGATGTCCTAAAATCTTTGTAGAAGTATGATTGAACAAAGCATATTTTGTAGATTGTGCAAGTTATTTTTAGTAGATAAGAGTAATATGGTTTATATTTTGATCAAATCTATTTTGATATTTAAATCTAAGATTTCATAGATTCAATCTTATCTAGAATACCTTTTATGTATCTTGCTCTTTATGATTTACCTATAACACAAAAACTTAAGTATTCACTTCACATCTGATTTGCTTCTTCTTCTTTTTTTTAATCTAACATTCTGATATGGAGACAACTTTTGTGTAGATTTTTTTACTTAACGTTGTAGACGACTTCTTAGTGAACAAAAGTTCACCGAACGGCCCTCATTGAAGAATTCAAATCCGCTAATAATTATAGAAGTCCTCAGTATTGCTACATTGGATACAAATGGACATAAAAAGAAAATATCTAACAAAGAAGAACACACTGCATGCAAGATTTTGACACTACTCTATTTCTGCTGTTGCTGTGATATGAAGCTTGTCATTAAATGTTGTTGCATGGTTGAGAAGACACTTAAACATCCTGTTGTAGCTCATTAGATGCTACATCGAACATTTGAATATGTTGCGTGTTTAGTCTTTTCTTCTTTCTTGCTATTTATTCATAGAGATCCAACTCTAAAACTAATGCTTGCGAAAGCTCTACTGTTACATCTTCATTGTTGTCACCAAGTTGCTCTCTTTCATGGAAATCCAATACTATCAACAAAATTCTCCACCCGCATCAGCTTGATCAACATATATCAACAGCATTCTGTTTCATTTCTTGCACTCAAATCAATCTTGTCTGCATTTCCCAAACACTAGATTTTTCATTAAAAAACATGCACATTATTAGTATAGAATTGGGACAAAACATGGTAATTAATACACCGAGTAAGAAGCAACTAAGAGAAGCATGAGCAATTTCAAACATTACCAAGCAAGTGAAAATTGGCCCTTAAATCATCTGCAATAGTTTTCATGGAATAGATTTTTATTAAAAGAAAGATCATGCATGTAATAATTTTATGAAATCATTACCTGTAAAAGAACCATGTAACTTGCTTGTGAGATATAATTTGCCATTGTCCATGTCCCTGACTCACAAATTCCATCAAAATATCAATCCACATCAAAAGAGAAACTATCTCTATTTCCCATTTTCCATCGTTTAATCATAGGAGACTACATGACCATCCTTATCAAAGTCAAATGCAATGCTAACACCAACTTTCAATTTGGGGGGAAAGGGGGGCATACACTTAGGACACCTATTGAACCAAGAAATAAAAACACAATCTCAACCATATCACCATCAATACATGTGCTATTTACCCAAAAAGAGAAATCTTCCATAGATGAGCAGAAAAAGTTTTATATCATTAACCTATAGATTCCATTCCAGTAACTTTTAATAAGTATAACATGATTATATTTCATACTAGTATGAATTGCTCTAATAAGTGCAAAAATTAATTTCCATGAGAACAATCTTAAATTTATCCATCCTCAATATATATACATATGCTCTCTAGAAATTTAAGACTTGACTTTCCACAATATATATATATATATACTTTTCTCATTTTTTTTCCCCAAAATTTCTAAAAATATAAAAAAAATCAAAAAATTAAAAAATAAGCCCATAGCACCTCCAATTAAAGGCTCTGGATAGTATAAGTTTCCCAAGCAAGACGATGCCATTGAGCCCTTTCATCAAATAGGTAAAATGCACTATACACATTTCTCAACAAAAACATTACATGAAAAGACATTTAGAAATTGGAAATTGGAAGTATAAGCATTACAAATAACATGTCATTAATTTTGCCTATTTTATTATTCCAAATAAAAGAATTTCCATGCACAACTTAAGTTGGCGAAATGTTTGATTACAATAAAGGCCTATTTTAATGACGAATTATGGTTGCAAATGAAAAAAAAAAACAAAAGGATTTTATGGAGTTAATAATATAAAACATATAAAATGAAAGCTCAGAACTTACATAGATGTAAGATAAAGTATAAGAGATCCTCTTACAAGTCACACGAAAAAAAAAAAAAAAAAGAACAAAGGTAATAAACAGCCTATATTCTGTCTGATGGTGTGTGTTAATGCAACAAAATGAAGAACAAGACCAAAAAAAAAAAGTAATAACAGTACGGATATTAAAAACAAATAAAATGAAAGCTTTAAACTATATAGATATTAAAAATAAAGCACAACAGCTCCTCCTACAGTTCACGGGCACCAAAATTGTGTGTTAACGCAATATAATGAAGTAGAGGAAGTTGTTGTGGGAGTTGGGAGTACATTAAAGTAGATGATTCTTCCAATTTATAACAGTGAGAGACTTTAACACCCAACTAGATGATTGGTGCAGCCAGAAAACCCGTCAACAAACAAACTATATAACTACATGCCCCTGTGACTTTTATACATTATTTTAAAAAAAAAAAAGTAATAACAGTGTTATATTATGTCTCATTAACGCAACAAAAGGAGGTCCTATACTACAATTTCCCTATATATAAAAGAAAAGAACAATTCCCACCTACATTTTCTTAGGCACATCATGAAGGAAAGAGCTTTGAGGTGAAAAAATCCTTAGCAGCTTCATCATCCCATTCTAATCTACTCCACCATTCATCCTCTGCTATGAATGACTCCAAGCTATTCCTTCCGCTATTAGAGTCAAATGGAAACTTCTTCAAACTTAGACATTTATCAATGCAAATCCGTTCCAGTGAAGGAGATGATAAGGTTCGATTGTGAATACTCCTCAGCTTTGGTAAATTACTCAGCATAAGATACGTGAGAGATGAGAAGAGCCTTGCACTTGCATTTTCATCTACATGTCGTAGAATTTCTTCATCAATGATCTTCTCCAGTGTGTTGCATTGTTGCACATCAAGTGTTTGGAGGTTTGGTGCATATATAAGCCATGACAGGTTCCTTAATTTATTACACATCCAGATCCTCACATTGTGCAGATTTCTCAACTCCAACCCTCTTGATAGACGGTCATTTACATGCCTTGGAATGCCCTCACATATCTCTATGCTCTCCAGTGAACCACATTCTTCTATCTCAAGGTTATTTAGATGTAAGACTTTCCTCGCCGGTATTTGAATGGCAGTCAAATCAGAGGCTTCAATGATCCTCAAATATGTTATGCTCCGTTGTAAATTTGGAGACTCTAGCATTTTTTGAACACCGAAGTCAGTTTTAACTTCGATTAATAACTCATCCAATTGGTCCAAGCCCTCTAGACCCTCTACCAACCCTCTTTCATCAACGTACTCATTCCCTCCCCACTTTCTATAAACTTTTAATGACAAGAGACTTGAAATTACTTCATTTGGAATATTTATAAGATCATTTGTATATTCCAACAGCAAGTATTGTAAAGAGGTCAAGTACTTCATTTCATCAGGCAACACTTCAATACTTGTCAATGATAGATCAAGGTACTGCAATTTGACCAATCCCCCAACTCCCGCAGGTAACTTTTTTAACCTACTATTTCCTGACATATCAAGAACTTTTAGAACAGGCATAGAGTAGAAAAACCCCTCTGGCAAAGTCTTCAACTCAGTATCATTAATCAGCAATGTTACAAGTCTGGAGCATCTCGATAGTTCTCTAAAATGGTCTATCTTAATCCTTTTACCCTGTAACGATACTCTTTCAGCCTCCTCCCACTTAGACATGCGCACATCTTCTTCTTCCACTATGATTCTGTTTCTCTCTTTTCCATGCTTACGAGCTATCCATAGTGCCATGTCGCGGATGACATCATGCATCTTAACATCATATTTACGCCCCTCTAGTAAACATGCCGCCTTCAAACTTTCAATGATTGATTTACCTTCAAGTCGTGCTTTATGTGTATCGTTTGTGTCAAATAAGAACCCTTCGCTAATCCACAAGTCAATGAGCCAAGATTTATCGATATTGTGGTCCTCAGGAAAGAGAGCACAATAAAGAAAGCATTGCTTGAAGGTTGAACTATTCAAGCTATCATAGCTAAACTCGAGTAATTTAAAGACATCCTCCTCCATTGTTGAAAACTTTGATGGATGGCTCCTCAAAGTGCTTAATGCGTACTCCCAATAGTCCGGATCTGTCTTGGTTGACATAGCTCGTCCAATGGTAATAAGAGCTAAGGGCAAGCCTTTACATTCCTTAACAATATCTTCAGCATGTTTTCGAATATCTGGATGTGAATTTAGAGTATCCTGAGTGGCTTTCTCCTCAAATAATTTCAAGGCTTGCTCTGATGATAAACACTCAACTTTAAGTCTCTTCTTAGCTTCCATTCTACCACATAATTCTTCGGACCGAGTCGTGAACACTATTTTGGATCCATTTCTTGGATTAGGAATGGGAATTCCTATTTTTGTCACATCTACTCGTCCCCAAATGTCATCCATTAATAGTATGAATCTCTTTGTATTCAAAACTCGGCATTTCTTTGCCTTTACATCATCTTCAGATAGATTACTCCACGAATCATCTACAATTTGCAAACGCTTCCCTATACTTTCTCTTATCTTCTCTAAATTGACTTGCTTCGACACAACAATCCATAAGATAACATCAAATTCATGGCTGCTGTGACGAAACTCCTCATTGATTTTTCTCAACAGGGTGGTTTTCCCAACGCCTCCCATCCCCCACAATCCAATGATTCCTACATGCTTTCCTTGAAGACATTCCCACACTTGAGAAAGCATGGAGTCTAGGCCGACGGTCTCCTCTATAGGCATCTCACGTACTTGACTAAGTACTCTAATAACTAAGGCATCAAACTTATCTTCTCGTCGTTTATTCACATCATTGAGCAATTCGGTTATTCTTTTCCCAAGTTTGTAGCTGGATCGATAGTTGGTAGGACAGCACCATACAAGGCACTTCTTGTGCTGGTATGACTTTCCTTCTTGAATGACTTGGAGAGACTCTTCAACAAGTTGTTGAACTTTATTGAGCCAAATATCCACTTGCCGTGTGCGTGTCCCAAGTTGCCTTTGTTCTTCAACCACAACTTGATTCGTAACATCAACCGTACTAGCCTCCAGTGTTTTTAGTTCATCTTCTAGCCGCTTCAAATTTTTTGTGGGATTAAAGGTGTAGCTTACAAGTTCAGCTAGTAAACTCCACAAACATTTGGCAACTTCCAGTATAGCGTTTGCTGCAGCATCCATGGAAGCTAATAGCTGTTGGAAAAGACAAGAATAGCAGGCAAACAAAACAATCAGGGAGAAAGATGTAGAGGGAGTAACGATGGAGTGTGTTTGTGTATAGGGTGAAGTCAAGTCGTCTATTGACAACTAAAGCAGGTTTGTGGTTCGGCTTTACTTTATCTCTTGACTTTACAGCTGGTATGTTAAATCATGAGACCCTGTGGGCCAACAATGTTCTCCATGCTTTTAGTTTTTGTCCCTTTTTTTCATTTCTTTAATAGCTGTTGGAGAATGGAGATGTAATCTCGCTTTACTTTATGTCTTCACAGCTGGTATGTAAAATCGCGGAAGGCTTTGGGTTCCCAACGTTTTATTCTTTTAATTTTTTCATCTTTTTAATCTGTTTTATTCAATTTTCTTTTAGTTTTTGTCAAATGCTTTTTATCTTCATAAGCCAGCTCAAAATTTACGTTTATGAAAGTTGTATTTGCCTTTTCATCTTGATGTCATTAGTGCTGAAAAAGATAAGTATATTAAAAAATATCTATTAATTAATTATATAAAAACTTTTAAAAAAGTATATATAAAACATATTTAAACTCTACATGTTTATATATATAATTATATTAGTAGGTAGCGAAAAGCATTGATTGAGAAAAAAAGAATAGAGAATCATAAATTATTAGGATGCAAATTATAGTATAACGACAACTATTAAAATTTCATTATCACAAAATATACGCATACAATATAAGCCTTTAGTTACAATAATAACGGGTTATGTATAGTTTTACATATACAATTATTGTGGAATCTTTTGAATATGTAATTTGAAAATAACACAAGATATAATAGGGTTAGTGGAATCTTTCAAGATATAATATTTAATAATTTTAAATTTAAAGTTTATATCTTGATAAATAAAAGTTTGATTTGATATAATAATTATTATCAACTTCAAACTTCGAATGTAAAATTAAAAAAAAAACATAAAATTTAAGAAATATTTTAAACATCACTCCATCCCTAAACAAAATTGATCATGGGTCTCAAAAGAACACACATCATGTGCTTTCAATGCTATTTTTTAAATTAGGTTGGGCAAAAACTATTTCTTTTTATTTATTTATTTATCTACTTTTGAAGAGGTATTGTCACTCAATTCTGTATTATCTATAAGATATAACATAGACAATATATAACATATATTGTATCTATATATTATAATATATATTTTCATGTATTTTAATTTAGATGCATAATGTAGTTTAGGTAAATATATATTACATATAATATTTTTACATATTATAGTGCAGTAGCCGATCGGTATTTATAAAAGCTAATAATAGCCACTAGAAAGGGATATAAAAAGAAGAATGATATGAGATATCTAGTATATCAACAAATAAAGCAGGATTAAAACTAAATGTTATAAATACTATGACATCCTGTTGTGCTAACATCCAATTGATACAACTTTGATCATATTAACCAAATCACTCCAACATGTAAGATACAATTTTTATATGAATAGTTCTTTCTTTTTAGTATTTTTGCAATACTTTGGTAATAACTCCAGGAAAAAAGTAAATACTTATTTAGAAAATTAATCACAAACTTATTGGTCAAAGTTAGAATATCTAAAATCAAAGGAGGATAAACATAACCCTTTATGAGTGTTTAACTAATTTGTTTATTGAGAGGCTAATAAAACAAATTTTTTACCTTATATACTTCATTTAAAATAACAAATTCATAAAAAAAAATAGAAAAACATCTTTTTCTCATATATTTTACTTTAGATACATCAATTTTATCTCAAATTGCTGCAAGAAGGTTATTGATGGGAAGTATAATGATGACAAGTTTTGTCTAATCGACTACAAAAGCAGGTTTTCAGTCATGCTTTATTTATCTTTTTGCTTTAGAGCTGGTATATAAAATAAAGAAAGTCCAGGGAAGCCATTGGTAAAAAATGTAAGAAGGAGAACGATGTGACATATCCAGTCTACCAACCATTAAAGCAGGTTTTATGGTCATGCTTTATTTTGATCTCTTTATGTAAAATCATGAAAGTTTATTCAAATTTTTTCTTCTTTTCTTTTACTTTTAATTTTTTTTTGTCTATTCAATTGTTGTTTAGTTTTTATCCAAATGCATTTATAAGACAGTAGAGAATATATGCATATGTAATACTGCAAAATCTTAGATGAAAAATCAAAAAAGAAAGGACAAGACATTTCTCTCTTACTCGTGCAATCGACTGTAGTTAATTAATATATATATATATATATATGTATATATTAAATTACTTTAGCTAATAAAAAATTATCATTTACATGTTCCTTTGTTCATTTATTTTTTGAATTTTTATCTATTGATTTGTGAAGTTGTATAATTCGTTTTTTTACTTTAGATACATTATATATTTTAGGTAAATATTTATTACCTATAAATTTTACATATTGTTGTATGGCATCCATGGAATCTAAGCTGATAAGTTTTGAAAAACTGGAAAGGATGTGCGAAGGCGAACGATGAAGTGTATATGAAACAATGAAAGTCCATTGTCCATAAAAGCAGGTTTTTAGCCATGCTCTATTTGTCTCTTTGTTTTACGGTTGATTTATGAAATAATGAAAGTCAATGAGTTTCCTATCATTTTCTTTATTCAATTTTATTTGGTTTTTTGTCAAATGCTTTTATAAGACTGCTCCAAATATATGAATATGAAATATTGAAAAAAAAAATTAAAAGTTGCCAAATATATTAAAAAAGAACATGACATATCTCTCTCCTATGCTTAAAATCAACTTTAGCTTATTAAAAATTGTCATATTTATGCGCAAAGCAATCATAGTGAAACTTATAACAAAAATAATGTGCAACATATTCATATAACACAATACAATATATAACATCTATTATAGTTGTAATATGTTATACATTATTTTACATGTCATATATTTTAATTTTTGACATATTATGTGTTATAGATAAATTATGATATATTCCTTTCTATTATGCACAAGTTATAGTAACTAGATAATATATTAAATGTAATAACATGTAATATAACATATAATATTCATTATATTTTCTATTATCTAGGAATATAATAATATTATATATAATTTTCAATCATTAACTAGTCACGGGTTGCCATTCATCACTCCTTGATAGTCAAATAAGGTAGCCATAAAAGCCTTATTAGCTTATTTGTTTATTTATTTTGGATTCTTCTAATTTTGCATTTATGTTAGTTTCTCTTTTAGTTTTGATTTATTTATTTTGAATTATTGAACTCACTCTAGCCTACAGTGGTGTGCATGCCAATGAGTCTTTCTCCTCTTTTTTTTTTTTTAGGTGTCGTGATTCTATTAGAGAACATGTATACGTGTGATGACAACACCGAGAAGAATTAACAAAGTATTAGCCAAACAAATGAAAACTAAACTGAATATCACACTTAGAAAAGCCAACATATGTGAAAATGGAAAAAAGATATCCATACTTTAGATAATGTTTGTGACATTAACCTAGTAATATAGATTTGTTGAAAATTCTCTATAATATTCCATATAAAGCTTACTTTTATTAAGTGTGAGTACATACTTTTTCATTTCTCTTTGAAACTGATTAATGCAATACAAGAAAAAGATGACTCTCACACTAATGTGAAGTCATTATGCATTGATTCACAATCATAAAAGGAGAAGAGATATGTAAGTGAAATGTCTATGACATTAGCCTAAAGTGAGTTGTAGTTGTTCTATAAAATTTTTGTAAAACCTAATGAAGCGAGCAATAAATGTTAAAAACATTATATAAGTATAGTGAAAATGTCCCAAGTAACAACTCCAATTGCAGAATTATAGATCAAATGCAAGCAAAGTGGGGATAATATTTTTTTTATATTTTTCATTGATTCTTTTTATGAATAAACTTGATATGTATATATATATATATACTTTTCACTGTGATTTGGTCATATTATAACATAAGTAAATATTTCCTGTAATGAAAACTCCCCTAAAGCCTAAGATGATGGTAATCCCTTTCGGTGAGTGAACAGTACTACCTACTCTAGAAAACATGAAAAGTGAGGCGAACAGTAGATACATTATTGTTGGTGTCGTCTAGTACAATCGGTGGAGCAATCTCCAATCATAAGGTTAGATAATCATCTTTATGTTAAAGTTGTTGCTATTTGGAGATTTGGGATAGAGATTGGTGTATAAATGGGTAGAGCCGTAGATATTTGAATTTAATTAAGAACAAGCACAGAAATGGGTTGTGGAAAATTATCAAAGCCATGTTAATGGTGTGATATGTTTGATTGGTTGTTATTAAATTCCTTGAAATAATATTGGTGAGGATTTGCTAATTAGGTATGTTAACAAAATTTCCATGTCATTATACCATAAATTTCTTATGGTTTCAGTTTCTTCTTTAGTATTAGTTTTGAAAAATATTTGTTTATTCTTCTTATTTTTCTAAGAACTAAAGTATTTTCTTAAAATTTCTTTATCAATTTGAAAAAATTCTCGAGAACTTATTGTATTTAATTCATTTATTTGAAACAAAGTTGGAGATTCTAGTTAATAAATAAGTTTAGGTATTTTTGGTTAAAAATCTACTCCTTTCAATTCGACAAGGTTATTATCCTTCTTTTTAATATTTATTTCCCTTATCATAATAGGTCTATCAATGTTTCTTAAGTTTTCTAACCTATCTATATAGTTTTGCATACTTAAGTAATATTAGGAGTGTGACTTTGATTGGGTGTTTCTATAAAATAAGGTGCAGCAATTGGATTTTTATTAGTTATGTATGGAAATTGAATTTTAATACTACCATTGTCCAATCTTTGAATTAAAGTGGGGTTTTTATTTAAAACAAAAAGTTTTGGAAGTAATACTTCTTCTAGTAACCATTCTTCCGGAAGCTTAACTTCAGCCCAACTAATTAAAGCTTTTGGAGTGAAGCTCTTAGTGTCGTTTGGATTTGATTTAAGTAAAATAGCTTCACCTTTTGGAGAAAGCCGTTTAGCTTTCGAAGAAATTGTTGACTTCATCACCTTATAATATACACGATATATTAAGGCAATAGTCTTTGTTCCTTTTACAAAATTATTATTTTGAGTTTGAATAGGTAAGGCTATCTAATAATCTTGGATCATCTAAACTTATGGTGAATTTTGGATAATATTGTGTATATCATGGTCCATTTGTATAAATTTGTTTGGAACAATGATAATGTTGTTTTATTGTAGTCAATATTCTCAGTGTCTCTTAACCATAACATAATAGTTTGATTAATTCCTAATCTATATAATGGAATAATTGATAATTGAACAAGTCATATATGTAAAAAGTTATATCTTTCTTTCTTATGTTTGATTATTACATCTTTAGATAATAATTTGAGAATTTCATGTTTTCTCAAGAGGCTTAGGGTCTTCTCTACGGTTTTAATCATATAATCATGTTTTAGGTGAAGCTTCCTAATTGATAAATTTTCTTTGGACATTCTTTGGGTATTGACCAATTTAACAAATCTTGTTCTATTTTTGTTATCTTGACCTCATGTTTGTTATGAATATCCTAATCAAGAACATCAACTAGCATCGAGCCATCTATCATCTTAGAGGAAGAGGATGAGGGTGAAGATGCTATCTTTAATAGATTCATTATTTCTAATATTTTATTTTCCTTAGTTTAACAAACTATTAGCTAATATTATAAAGGATTACTACTATTAACCAATGGATTCACTACCCTATCCTCTTTAAATAGGACTTACTATTAGGACCATAAAACCTAGTCTTAGCCTTCATAAGGGATCACTAAGATAGAATGTTTATAATAGGTTAAGAATAAATCATTAACAATAACAATTAATTCTTCCAATGTCATTCCTTTCTCCTCCCAAAACCGACATGAACATAACCCTTTAACAAGATCTTTTACGTATAATAATTTTATTGTAAACATATATCTATTACATAGATGATATTACACATATAGAAATTGATGATAAAAGATTGATACAAATAAAAAATATGAACAAGATTAATACAAAGAAGTTAAAATATTTTAAACAAAATTAAAAAATATATATAAATAAAGTTAAAATAAACACTAATTACTTCCAATGATAAAAGGTTTGAAAATTGGTACAAAGAGCTTTTAATAAACGGATGTAAAAGATTTGAAGTGAGGAATTTGTACGAGGAAGTTGGGCAGGAATGGTTTTATTTTGAATTTTGTTGTTTCTACCCTTTCCTTTTGCCTTCATCATTCTTTATATTTGAGGAAATTTATTGGTATGTGAAGCTTATCATGACATGATAGATGCCTGCCGAACATCGGGAATAATATTTAATGTTTTTAAATTTTAAGTTTATACGTTGATAAAAATTTTGATTTGGTAAGGAGGAGAATGGTGTGACATGTCTAACCTATTAATAATCAAAGCAAGTTTTAATGGTCAAGCTACACTTTACTTTACTTATACATTTTTTTTGAAATAATAAATTCATAAAAAATAGAATAACATATTTTTCTCATATATTTTACTTTAGATACATTATATATTTATTATATATATATTTTATATACTGTTGAGCAGCATCAGGGCCGCCAATACATTTTGAAAGACTGTAAACAGAATGTGAGAAGGTGAACGATGGCCAGGGTGTGTAATAACAAGTCTTGTGAATTGACCACGAAAATCCATGGAGGCCGTCGGTAAAGAATGCAAGGAGGAGAATGATGTGACATATTCAGAATGCTGAGGATGTAGGCGAATATAACATTGAAAAATCTTAGATAAAAATTCAAAACATAAAGAGTGTAATTATAGTGCGGTATCCACCCCAGTGATTATAGCCATCGGAAAAGGGTGTAAGAAGGCAAATGATGTGACATTTTTAGTCTAGCCTGTCGACAAGTAAAGCAGGTTTTATGGTCATGCTTTATTTTTATCTCTTTACTTTACGGTTGGTATAATCTATAAAATCTTGAAAGTCTATATGTGGGTCCGTAATGTTTTTATTCTTTTAGTTTTTTCTTCTTTTTTTGTTTATTCAATTTTCTTTTAGCTTTTTTCAAATGCTATAACAGAGCTGAGAATGTATGTGTATGTAATACTGAAATCGATTTTAGCTAATTATAAAAATAAATTAAATTACTTTAGCTAATAAAAAATTTTCATCTGTATGTCCCTTTGTTTTTTTTTTTGGATTTTTATCTGTTTATTTGCGGATATTAAATTTGAATTTGAGTTTTTTGGAGAGTTGTTTAATTAGATGCTAAGTTAATTAGTCAAGGAGACCAAATTCGTTATCTCCATTTTGTTATCATCGTGCCCAAGTCGATCATAGTGAGAATCATAATAAAAGTAACGTGTAACATATATATTGCAATATAGTATAATAAGTATATAACACGGACAATATGGGATGTAAATTAATTTCTAGAAGTAAAAGGGTTTATTGGATAAAATGGATTATAAGAAAATAATGAGTAGAACCTAGGACGTGAGAAGCAATGACATGTAACGAAAGTAATGTAAGACTTACTTATTGCAGGATAATATAATAAGAAAAAAATGTAAATATTTCTCTAACATTTTGATCTAAATATATATATATACATTTTAAAATTTCAAATATTACAAATAATTCCTCAAATTTTAATAATTAAAAAATAACCTTTTAAAGTTGTAAATAACTTTTCAAAGCTTAACCTTGGTATAAAAATAACCTAAAAATTTATTGAGAGTTTTATTTTTTTATTATTAATAGATATTATTTATTATAATTTAAGTAATTTACTATAAATTAAAAGTAATCACATTGTATAGCTACTTTTGGGTATCTAAAAATTTATAACTTAAAAAAAAAGGCAAAGATGTTGTAGCTTTTTTTTGTTTACATGAAGGAATAAATGGGAATCTAGGTGAACCAAAAGAAATAATAAAGTTATCAGGCTCCATAACATTAACAGGGATTAGATTTTGATTTGAAATGGGTTAAAAAGATGTTTTTGAAGCATAATTCTAGAGATTTTCTTAATATATTCTTTTAAGAATTTTTTTTATTAGGCATGACTATGATCGAAAGGCAAGGGAACACCCGCTTGTCTAAATTTATGATAAAATTGATGGATTACATATTTTTGGATTAATAACCGAAATAATATGAAAAATAATAAAAACAATTGTAATGGTTTATATTATGATTGATATTTTTTATTAAAATTTATTTAGATTTACTCAAAATTAAAAATAAATATTACCAATAATATGACATCCCTTTATATTAACATCCAATTAAATAGCTTTGATCATATTAATCCAATCACTACAACATGTAAAATACAAATTCTATACAAATATTTTTGCAGTACTTTAACAATAAAGTCATGAAGAGAGCATATGCTTGTTTAGAAAATCAATCAGACTTATTGGTCAATTGTTAAACCATCTAATTGTCATATTACAAACTAGCTAAGAAAAAGCTAGACTACCTGAAAATTAAAGGAGAATAAACATGAATCCTTAATGAGTATTTAACTAATTTATTTATTGAGATACTAATAAAATAATTTTTTTATTTTATATACTTCATTTAAAATAATAAGTTTATAAAAAAAACATTTTTTTCTCATATATTTTACTTTAGATACGTTACATATTTTAGGTAAATATTTATTATATATAGATTTTACATATTGTTGGACACCATCATGGCAAGAAGGTGAACGATGGGGGTGTATAATGACAGGTCTTATCTATTGACTGCAATAGCAGGTCTTTAGCCGTCGGTAAAGAATGCAAGAAGGAGAATGATGTGACATATCCACCCTATCAACAATTAAAGCAAGTTTTATGGTCAAGCTTTACTTTACAGCTGGTATGATACATAAACGGGTCCGCGTCAAGATGCTTTTATAACATTGAAAAATCTTAGGTAAAAATTCAAAAAATAAAGGACAAGGCATAACTCTTTTTATGTGTGAAATCACTTTATCTAATTAATATATATATATATTAAATTACTTTAGCTAATAAAAAACTATCATTTACATGTCTCTTTGTTCAATTATTTTTTGTTTTTTATCCGTTAATTTGCAGATATTAAATTTGAATTTGAGTTCTTCGTGGAGTTGTTTAATTTTATTTAGTTTTTTATCAAACGCTTTTTGTAAGACTCTTCGGAATGTATGAATTTGAAATTTTGAAAAAAAATTAGAAAAAAAATTGCAAAATATATTTAAATAAACATGACATATCTTAAAATCAACTTTAACTTATTAAAAATTGTTATATACATAGTGTTTCGCCCAGTTATCTGTTTAATTTTGATCTATTTGTTTGCAGAAATTATATTTCAATTTAATATTTTCATTTTGTTGTCATATTCATTTACAAAGCAATCGTGTAAAACTTATAATAAAAATAATGTACAACATATACATATAATGCAATACAATATATAATATCTATTGTACAGTTTTGTGATAATCATAAAAATAGTGATACTATCAATGATTATAATTATCTAATAGTTTAAATACAATTAATATAATTGAGATTAGGTCAAAGTACAGGTTTTGAGATGTATTTGTTAAATGATGATAATAGCAAAATTTGTATTTAAAAAAAAAGCAACACTGATCCAAGGACATTGATTTAAATAAAAATATGTTTGTTAAATACATTTTTATAGGCAAGATTAATTCACGATTCTGTAAAAGTCAATGCACATGGCTATTGTAACAGTATTTTCATCCTTTTTTTTTAATTTGTTAATGGTGTGATATGTTTGATTCATTGTTATTAAATTCCTTAAAATAATATTGATTAGGATTTGTTAGTTAGGTATGTTAACAAAATTTTCATTTATCCATTTGATAAAATGTATATATTTTTTAAATAATTTTCTATATCACTATACCATAAATTTTTTATGGTCTTAACTTCTTCTTGAGTACAAGTTTTGAAAAATATTTGTTTATTCTTCTTATTTTCCTGAGAATTGAAGTCTTATCTTAATTTTTTTTTATTGATTTGAAAATGTTCTTAAAAACTTGTTGTGTTTAATTTATTTATTTGAGACAAAGTTAGAAATTCTAGTTAATAAATAAGTTTCAGATATTTTAGGTTAAAAATCTACTCATTTCAATTTGATTGGGTCATTATCCTTTTTTTAATATTTATTTCTCTTGTTGTAATAGGTCTATCAATGTTTTTTAAGTTTTTTAACCAATCTATATAGTCTTACATACTTCAATAATATTATGTGTTTCTATAAAATAAGGTAGAACAGTTGGATTTTATCAATTATATGTGGAAATTGAATTTTAATACTACCATTATCCAATCTTTGAACTAAAGTGGAGTTTTTATTTGAAATAAAAAATCTTGAAAGTAATACTTCTTCTAACCATTCTTTTGGATGCTTAACTTTAGTCTAACTTAAAATTTTTGGAGTGAAGCTCTTAATGTTATTTGGATTTAATTCAAGTAAAACAGTTTCACCTTTCGGAGAAAGCCGTTTAGCTTTTGAAGAAATCGTTGACTTCATCACCTTGTAATATACACGATATAAAGGCAAATAGTCTTTGTTCCTTCTACATAATTATTATTTTGAGTTTGGATATATTATATAAGGTTATTTGATACTCTTTGATCATCTAAATTTATGGTAAAATTTAGATAATATTGTGTATACCATGGTCCTTTGTGTAAATTTGTTTGGAACAATGATAACGTTGTTTTATTGTAGTCAATATTCTTGGCGTCTTTTAACCATGATAGAATAGGTTGATTAATTCCTAATATGTATAATAAAACAACCAATAATTGAACAAGTCCTCTTTTTTATGTTTGATTATTACATCTTTAGATAATAATTTGAGAATTTCATGTTTTCTCGAGAAGCTTAAGGTCTTCTCTATAGTTTTGATCATATAATCATGTTTTAGGTTGAAACTTCCCAATTGATAAATTTTCTTTGATTGTTCTTTGGGTATTGACCAATTTAACAAATCTTGTTCTATTTTTGTTATCTTGACCTCATGTTCATTATGAATATACTAATTAGGAGCATCAACTAGCATTGAGCCATCCATCATATTAGAGGAAGAGGATGAGGCTGAAGATGTTCTCTTTAATAGATTCATTGTTTCTAATCTTTTCTTTTTCTTAGTTTAACAAACTATTAGCTAATATTACAAAAGATTGCTATTGCTAACTAATGGATTCACTACCCTATCCTCTTTAAATGGGATGTACCATTGGGATCATAGAACCTAGCCTTAACCTTCACAAGAAATCGCTAAGATAAAATGTTTATTACTAGGTTAAGAACAAATCATTAACAATGACAATTAATTATTCCAATATCATTCCTTTCTCTTCCCAAAATTGACATGAACATGTTTCTAATACTAATTTAATAAGATCTTTTACATATAATAATTTATTGTAAACATATATCTATTACACTGATGATATTACACATATAGAAATTGATGACATAAAATTGATACAAACAAAAAATATAAATAAAATTAATACAAAAAAGTTAGAATACATTAAACTAAACTTGAAAGGAAATATAAATAAAATTAAAATAAATAATAATTACTTACAATGATAAAAGCTTTAACAATTGTTGCTGGGAGCTTCTAACAAATGGATGTAAAGAGATTTGAAATTAGGACTTTGTATGAGGAGGTTGGGTTGGGATGGTTTTGTTTTGATATTTGTTGTTTCTGCCCTTTCCTTTTACCTTCATCATCCTTTATATTGGAGGAAATTTGTTGGTATGTGAAGCATGTCATGACATGATTGATGCCTACCATAATTATTGCCTCGTGATGCCTGCCAGACATTAAGAAGAATTGATTATTATTTAACTTTCTTTTAGTTTTTGTCCTATTTTGACGTCACTAGTAAATAATATACCTGTACTGTATTGCATGTGCTTTAAAAAAACTTAATATATTAAAATTCATCTTTTAATTAATTATTTAAAATTAGAAAAATTATACATAACACGTTTTTAAATTCTATATATTTTTGTATATGATTATATTATTGGATAGTAAATAGGAAAAAAAAAACAAGGATTAAGCTTTAATATCCAAAAATTTATAATTTTAAAAGAAACAAAGATATTTAGCTTTTTTGGTTTACATGAAAGAATAGTAGAGTAATCAGCCTCTTTAACATTAATAGGGTTTAGATTTTTATTTGAGATGAATTGAAAAAATGCAATTAAAACATAATTTTGGAGACTTTCTTAAGATATTATTTTAAGAAATTTCCTTATAAGGCATGACTATTATCGAAAGGTAAAGGAAACTCTTGCTTAACCAGATTTAAGATAAAATTGATGGATTTCATATTCTTGGATTAATAGTAGAAATAATATGAAAAATAATGAAAACAACTCTAATGATTTATATTATGATTGATATATTTTTTTATTAAAATGCATTTAGATTTACTCGGGATTAAAATTAAATATTACCAATACTATGATATCCCTTTGTACTAACATCCAATTAATACGTCTTTGATCAAATTAACCAAATCACTAAAACATGTAGGTAGCGTTTGGTTGGCATTAGAATTCGGCACTGGACCGAACAAAATTTTTTGTCCTCTGTTTGGTTGCCATCCTTGAAATAAGTACTGGACAAAACACGAATATGGTATTGGATTAAATCAGATTTATTTATGCCGTGTGTAATTCGTTATAAAAAATTTGGTATTGGACTACTATCCTATTTTTGCGAAATTCCCAATTTGCCCCTCAAAGATCTCATGTTATTTTCTCTTGTCACTTTCCCTTCCTTCTCTGTTCTGCAAAGTTTTTTCCTTAGGTCTCGTAGCTGCTTCGGATGAGGAACAACGATAGCTCATTGGCGCTGGTCCTTCTCTATCGCTCGTCGTGGAATCGGCCGTAAGTTTGACCGTCAAGTTTGTATGCTTCCATCTCTTCTCAAATCCTTGCTTCCTTTACAATGTTCCTCACATGCTTGTTAGATGTTGCCGTCTAGTTGTCCCCCCGTGCTCCCTTGCTTGTTTAAACTTGTCCCTTGCTGAGTTGTCCCCGATGTTCGCATGCTTCTTGCTTGGGGGGGGGGGGTTAGCTGCATATTCAGGTTGTACTACCTTGATGTGTTGTAAGGGATTTAGGTTTAGGTAAATGGACGGTTCGGGATTGGGAGGGGGATTTTGGTCGGGTCCGAATGGGGGCTTCTTAGATTTAGAGTGAGGACTTTCTGTAATGGTCGGGTAGCAGTGGACAGAGGATTTCCTTACCAGCCTTGCCCGTGTAAGCGCATTCAGGAGCCATGTACCCTATTGTCCCAGCTAAAATCGTAGTTTGGGATCCTTTTGTATGGTCCACTAGTCTAGTAAAGCCAAAGTCTTCCAATTTGGCTTTAAAATCAGAGTCAAGCATAATGTTGTTGGCTTTTATGTCTCGATGAAGCACACATTGCTCCCACTCCTCATGCAGGTACAACAAGGCTGAGGCCAATTCTTGTGTGATTTTGTGTCTCGTCTCCCACAGCTTCTTCTTTTGAATTAGTGGCTGTCCAAGCTACCATTTGACATGAATTCATATAATAAGAGTAGTTCTTTTTTCTCGTGACACCAACCAACTAGTTGCACTAAGTTTTTATGTCTTAGCTGGCTTATGGTCTTGACCTCTGTTGCATACTCCTTAATCCCCTGTCTGGAATTTGATGTGATCTTCTTAACAGCAACTTCACAATTTCCTTCTCTTAGATATCCCTTATAAACCTTTCCAAATCCACCTCCTCCAAGCAACCGATCCTTCGAAAAATTACTGGTTGCAGCTGCCACGACTCTTAACGAGAATCTTTTGGGTCCAATTACCTTTGTGAATACATGATCAATAGTATCTACTGTATCATCATCTTCACTTAGATTACCTCTATTTCTTTTTTTATTGATGATGGGACCATAGAAAGCCCAAAAGAAAATAGAGAATCAAGATAATCCATTGCCAATAGTTGTTTTCATTTCAAGTAACTTCAACTTGAAGACTTGATACGAAATTCCAATATTCTAATGTATGTGACTCAAAATAACTAGCCGTTGAAGCAGAGAAACCGAAGGTTACCCATTCGGGCAAATATTCCTTCAAATTAATGCTGTAATTAACTGTAGAAAAAGCGCTGGCATTATCCGCATCCGTCATCTTAACACTTAAATCTATTGACTAGAATTGTACACGACCAAAGCATTTACTCCTCCCTGGGAAGTAGTTATGGGGATTAGCTCAGGACTTGATTATATACTAATCACTTCATGCACATTTTCACCTCCATCATTTGTTGCTTTCCAAGGTTGAGTGATCACTTCATGGACATTTTCATCTTACTCTCTAGGGCATTCCTAGCTACTATCCTTTTGTTTTGTTTTTTTTTTATCTTCTTTGTCTGAAAATAGGTTTGATTTGCTTCACCTATGAGAATTTCTACCAATTCTTCTTTTATTCATCAAAGCTCCTCCTAATCTCCGTCGAGATTACTGCCTTAGCCCTGTGCTATCATCTGTATAATGGGGTTCATCATTTATTGACGGATTTTTCAGGATTTCCCTTTCCTAGAATTTCCCTTTACTAACATGGCTGGTGATTTGGATTCCAGGAAATCCACTTTAGGTTATCTGATTACATATGCAGGGGGAGCAGTATCTTGGCAGTCAAAGTTACAGAAGTGTGTTGCACTTTCCACTATTGAGGCTGAGTATATTGTTGTAATAGAAGCCTGCAAGGAAGTCTTGTGGATGAAAAAGGTTTTAGAAGAACTGGGTCAAGAGCAGGAAGAGCTGAAGCTGTACTGTGATAGTAAGAGTGCTATTTATCTCAGTAAGAATCCGATGTTTCACTCTAGATCAAAACATATTGACGTTAGGTATCATTGGATCAGGGATGTGCTAGAATCTAAACAGCTGAAGCTTGAGAAAATTCACACTAATGATAATGCGTCAGATATGATGACAAAAGCTTTACCCAAAGAAAAGATTATTTGCTGTAGGAAGATTGCATGGGTGATGGAACCCCCCATATGAGTTGGATGGGGAGTTTGTTGAGGTATAGATCCAACACATATGGGTCTATACCAAGGTTATCCTAAGTATATGAAGTATACTTAGATGAAGGAATGTTAAGCTTGAAGAAAATTGTCAAAATCAAGCGAAACAGGAATACATGGTCTGAAGCACGCCCGTGTATTGAGTTCAAAAGACCCATAGAAGAATATACGGCCTGAGGCACGCTCGTGTGTTGAGGTCAGAGATCCACAGAAGCATACACGGCCTGATGTACGGCCGTGCATGCCAAGGCCGACCCAAAGGCCGTCGACTTTTGAGTCGGCTTAAGTCCTAAGTTGGTTGATTTTTTGTGGAATATATATATAGCCGTATTCTTCTTGTAACCTAGGGTTTTTTTAAGAGATGAAAACACACGTGAGAAAAACAAAAAACACAGTAGAGTGATTCCTAAGCCTAGAGAGAGTTCTAGAGAGGGAAATCATTGTAATTGATCCACCGGCTTGTGGTGTGACTGTGTAATTCACTAGTGGGACTAGTGAGGTGTGTAACCCATTATTTTTATAGTGGAAGTTGGTGTGCAGTGGTCCCGTGGATTTTTTCCCAAATTGAGGTTTTTCACGTAAATCCTTGGTGTTGGATTTTACTTTAATTCCGCATATTATTATTGATTGTTTATTGTCAATTGTCAATCACATAGGCAAGGGGAAAAGAACGGGAGCCTCTTTTCCTAACATAATATATAGCATATATTATATTTGTAATATGTTTTATATTATTGTACATTTTCATATATTTTAATTTTTGATATAAGATGTGCCATTGATGAATTTGTTTATTGAGATGCTAATAAAACAAAGTTTTCATCTTAGACACTTCATTTGAAATAACAAGTTCATAGAAAACAAAAAGTAAAATTTAATTTAGTATCTTCTCTTATTTTCTCGAAGTTGCTTGTAAAGTCGATGAATGAAGGTCATGAGGAAAAAAAAGAAAATTTGATAAATAGATGTTATTTTGGTTATTTAATTATGCGCCGTGTAGTTGTTAGGACAAATAGATGCTAATTATTGATTTTAGAATACATGTGGGACTAGAATATTCTAAGATCAATTTGGATAAAATAAATTCAAATGCATGAAAAATAAAGTTGTTTCTTTCCCCTCTAACAACATTATTATATGGTTTTGTACAAAACATTTTAGACAACTTGACAATAATCAAGCAAAAAAATTGTATTAATTAGTCTATTGCTTTGCCACATTCAACCAATCTAATCACCCGAACAAGCATTTCATTGACTAACCAATGCGAGGCCTCATTGACTAAGCATTTCAACTTATGATTGATCAATAATAATTAATTTAATAAAAATATTATTATTGAATGAATTTAAACCCTCAAATAAAGAAAAAGGCTTTCGGTCTCTATTTTGTTTTTTCTTTCCCCTATTTTTCCATCAGAAAGATATTAAAGCAAAAAAGGAAAATACAAAAATTAAAAGAATTATGTAAAGAATTAGGAAAAAAGAGAGATAATGCTCTTTTTTTTAAGTATTTCATTATACTTAATATTATTTCTTTAGTTTTTATATTTATCTAGAGTAAAATGGTCATACAAGGAATGGATCAAGTTATTTACATTACATCACTCATGTTGCAATTTGATAACTATTTAATTCTTTAATTTTCATAAAACCAAACTGTAAATCAAAAAGCTAAATAAACCGTTAATGACACAATTGGTATGTTAGATCGTGATTCTGAATTCTACTCATTATTCTAAGTTTAGAAACGTTTTTAGGAATTGGAATCCAATTTCTTAAAATTAACATTTCAACTATAGAGAAAAACTATTTATGCTTTTTCGGGGATTAAATTGTTATTCTATTTTATTCTTAAATATAAAAATTTACATAAACATCCTCTAAACGTACGTAGGTATATAGATCCTTTTAACCATTAAAGGCTTTATTAGCCTCTGTATTTTTATCTTTCTCCAGAGGATAATCAATCTGCTCAAGTAAATAGAGGATAGAACAAACAAATGAGGAAGCAGCCAGGAAATTCAGAGTTGATTATGCTGTACGTAGAGGACAACGAACGAGAACTGCGAGAATATGTACATTCAAACTTCAATGATCCAGTCACAGGAATACTTTCCCCCGTAAAGATAATAATAATAAAATGCTAATAGAACAAACTTTTCATATTTTATAAACAAGAAGTTCATACCAAATTGCAATTCTTTCCGAACGAATAATTAAGAAGGAAAAAAAAAGAGTATCGTTTATTATGTATTCTTCTATCATGTTCAACCAATCTTGTCCCCAGAACATGCATTTTCTTGTTTAGCTGATAATAGAGATCCTTTACTTAAATCAGAAAACCAGAGGCTACGCAAATGGTTTTTCTACGGACAATGCTCTTGAAATAAACAATATGAATAGGAATATAATTAGTTGGAGAATATAATTCAATTTGATTCGAAAAAAAATCGGTTTAAGTTTTGGATTTAAGCTGTTTAAATAGTTTATTAAGTTGAAATAAAATTTTATACGATATTTAATTTAACTAATTTACTTTTATAATTACGTTGGAGTCAAGTTAAAATATTAATTGAGTTCCGTAGTCGTTGTTATTTTGATAAAAAAAAATACAAAAAAAACTATTAATATTTACTTATCCTTTCATTTAACTTCTTAGTTATTTTTTATTTAAATTCTCAATATTTTCTAATTTTTTTTTTAAAAAACAATACATAACTTTTATATAAACATGACAACCGAAGTAAAATACCTATGACTCTTCCGTTTATACATAATTTGATAGTGATTATTGATGTTAAAATATATGTAAAACTAGAAAGTATTTTATCAAATTGCTTGGCTAAACTAAAACGATTTTGGAATTTTCAAATACCTAGTTTCAATGAGGAATCACGTAGCGGCAATAATTAAGGATAAAAAAAAAATATATATTGATTTAACACCCACATGAAGCCTCAATATACAACATACTGAAAACCAGACGTTAGAGATAATATACAACATCAAGCAAGCGGTTTTTATTTTTCCCACCGTCCATACTCCTAAAATAAACAATATAAAAATTGAAAATTCTGATACCGCTTTGTACGTACCTACGAGCAATTCAATGATCCAGTCACATGAATGCTTTCTCCCATAAAGATAATAATAATAATAAAATGTTAGTAAAACAGACTTTTCGTATGTAGACATATAAATCTTTTTAACTATTAAAAACTTAATTGGCCTATGTATTTTTATCTTTCTCTAGAAGATAATGATAGATATTCCACCCACTATCCCCACCGTCCCTTCTTTTTTTTTTTTTTTTGTACCGACAGTGCTCTTGAAAACCTATGGAGTCATAGTTAAGTCATACTAAGCTATAATTCTATTTCAACTATATTATGACCTCTTGTTTTTGTGTACAAAGTTTTAAAAATATTGAGATCATCCATGTAAGGTAATAAATATAATAGCATATAATATATTTATAATTTTAATCTTTTAGATCATATAATTATACCATTAATTTTACTATGTATCAAAGTAGTAAGTCTTGAATTTATATTTTTATATAATTATTTCATCCTATTTAATTAAGTTGTTTATTTTATAAGTTTTAACTTTCACTAAAAATCTTGGCTTACAAATGAAGAAAATATTAAGTAATAAACATAATAACCTAAACCTTATATATACATATATGTCAGCTTAAACTTTCAAATGATGTTATTCTCAATAATGCATATCTTCACACCTATACAAAGCATCAAAAGTTTATATCACGGATTTACTTGTACTCTTGTGAACTAATTTGGAAATATTGAGATTTACTGGACAATGATGTTCATGAATTAAAGTTGCCCATTACATAATCACTATTGGCGTCCTTATTAGCCAGACCAAATTGCAAATTCTGGATGTTATGTTCTTTCAAATGACGTTAGTAACCTTTTTCATGCCTTATCTTGCTTAATTTGCAAATTGCTAAACCATTTTACAAATTAAAGCTTTGTCACCAACATTCAAATATAATCACAGCTTTAAAATGAAATTACGAGCTTTTCAAAAAATATGTCATCGTCTCCTCTTCCTTCTCTTATATTTGTCATTCACTTTTTCTTTTTATTTATCTTACCCATTTTGTTCACCTTCTCACTCTCACTACAACTACATAGATACATTTCATTTTTTAAATGGGAAAAGTCAAGCTCCCTCGGATTAGCCTAAGCTTTTTTCATAATGTTGATGATAGCATTATGGTTTAGAGCTTTTTGGGCCTGAAATTTCCCCACCAATAAGTAATCTATTTCTTGCCTCCTTAGTTCCAATATTATGCATTCATTGCTATCCATTTCTTGATTGTAAAGTGTAATCAGATCATGATGTTGACACCATTGATTCACTTTACAATGCACAAAGATCAATTAGATATAAGCGACTAAAATATAAGATAGAAAAATAACGGACAATAGTATATAACTAGAGACAAGATAAAAGGCCTACATTCATATATAACACAAAAAAGTAGCAAGACTAAGATAGGGTAATAGAACTTTTGACAAATAGAGCAGAGCAACAATACAATAGAAACAAAGAAGACACATAAAAAGAATAACACAACTAAATTTTAAGGGAAAAGAAAGGAAAGGAGGAGGATAAGAAAGGAAAAGATCAACGACAAATCAAATTACTATCTCGTAATTAATGCCAAAAATGGTGCAGTGATATCCCAAAACAAAGAGAAAGTTATGCACGGATTTGGTTTGGAGTATATTCTTCATTTAAACTTAAGTCAAATATTTTCTTCTAAGTTGCATTTTGTTAAGAAAACAAGCTCAACTATTAACAATTTTTTTCGCTTGAATGGGACTTATGCTCAATCTCAACAATGCTAGTTTTTTCTTATGAGTTTTGTGTTTGCTTTATCAAATTGTAACATTAGGAATAGACGTTCCTCCAATTCATGCACAAAATTGCTCACTTAAATTAATGGTTAGGGATCCATACATACCTACAATTTTTGCTATTGTTACACTTATTATTAATTGGTTTATGTAGAGGTAATTCTATACATGATCAACTAAGTGTTTATATGCTCTACCAAGTGTAGAAAAGAAAAGTAGTACCTTATCATTTATTTGTATACTTGTCAAACTAACAACAATCATTTAACCATGTAATGAAACTTACCGTGCTTACATGTTGTACGTGAAGAAACCCCCTGTCCTGAACAAAGAGGTTGAAGCAAATTTAGTTTTATCATTCATGAATTTTTAATGTGATGTTGCGTTGTGAAGAGAGAAAAATCAAGTGGAAGGAACTCATCACCCTTCGCAAAAATGAGCTGTCTTCCCTGCTAATATAGGACAATAACAAAATTAGCATAAGCCAAAAGTGAATGGCTATCACATGTGGTTATGTGAATTTGTGCAACAAATGTTCATGAAAATGTGCATGCTTTTGAGCACAATGGATTGGTAAAGAATGTAAACATACCAAGCATAGAGCTAAATAAAATCCAATAGAAAAGAGAAATCTCATATTCGTTAAAGAAACTAAGAGGAGAATCTTGGCAAACCACCATCTTGAATGCATGAATCTCCATTCATGGTTGATGTAGCTTTGAAATACCAATTGCTAATGAGAAGATTATTGTCATCACCATCATTGAAATACAAATGCTGAGTTTTTTAGATAATCATCACGAAAAGCTAAACAGATGAGAGAAAATTATGAATGTTCATTGCTAATTTTTTAGATAATCTTCATAAAAGAAATAACATTTAATTTTTTCCATTTTCTTCATCCCAAGCAAAGCTACCATTATAAAAGAAAAAGATTCTTTGTAAAAGAAACTTTTCCACTAGCTAATCCGAATATGATATCTGGCTTAACATCAACACCAACATTAGTCTCTTCCATTGGTTTTAAACATCTATGTTTGAAAATACAAGTAGAAATAAAAAAAGAAAGTACTTTAATTCGACTTCAAACATGACTAACTTGTTTGCTTCATGGTCCTTGTTGTCATTATTGCTATCAGTTGCACATGTTCAAAGGTTCTGGCTTATAGTAGAAGAGGAGCAAAGAGAGAGAGAGATGTGAAGAATATAAGCTTATTTATTTTACATGTGTCATTAGATTAGAATAATATGGTCTAAAGATTGTAAAGTCTTGATTTATGTTCATTAGATTAGAGTAATATGGTCTAGAATTTATTACACTTACTTTGATGTGTAGAATCATAGATTTTATAGATTTAATCCTATCTGCAATAGTCTCTATGTATTTGCTCTTTTTGATATATGAATAACACAAAACCAAAGCATTTACTTATCTATTTGTTTTTCTTTCCTTTTTAAACTAAAATTTTGAGATTATGGCAACCAATAGTTAACTTATTACCTTCAAATGACCTTTTGGTGGGCAAAAGTTCACTAAAGGACCCTTATTGAAGAGTTTCAACTTGATGATAATCATAAAGCTTCAACATTGTTCAAAATGACAGTAAAAACTGACTGTCATTTATCTTCTTAGTTTAATTGCATTGATGTAGTTAGCCTTATTAAACATGTGGGTCATTGAAGTATGTAAATAACTTTAACCTTTTGAATAAGTTTATTGGTGTGAACATAGGTTGGTGACATTTTTAGCAAGACCTACAGGTCAATGTATCAGCTGCTAGCAAATATTGATAACAAATAGTGGAAACAACTATTAGAATCATAGTTATTTTGGTAGTACAACTTCAACAATGATAGGAGAAGATTAAGAGAGCAACTAAGACAAGCATGAGCATTCAAGCATTGCTAAGTTTGTGAAAATTAGCCCATGATTCATCCATAATCAGTCATCTTGGGTTGATGATGTAGTAAATAGCAATTTAGATCCAACTAGCCAATCTTCTAAAATAGAGCAAAAGCAGAGGTCCATTCCTTTAATGATCAAGTTTAGTTGTATTTTATATCTCTCCATTTCATTCATATTTCCTAATGATAAGCATTTAATTTATTGTATTTAGTATATGAAGCAAAACATAACAGTAATAAAATTACAAATGTAAGAATGAAAATCTTTATATAATTAGGAAAAGAATGTGTGGAGTTATGCTAGTTGCTAGCTAGAGACGTTTGTTTATTAGTGGAAACTTGACCATGGATGGATATAGATACAAATTTTCCTTAAAAAAATATATGTGGGCATGGTAATGAATTGAGAATACACAAAATTCAATTGAAGTAAATTGCTTGTGAACTAAACAAACTGAACTATAACATTTTTCATGGTTTGTGGATCGAACTGAATTGAAAATTTTAAATATAAAGTGGACATAAAACTAGACAAATTGTAAATCAAACCTAATTGAACCACCTTCTTCTTCTTCTTCTTCTTTTCTTTATATATATGTATTTCAATTTGAGATTTAAGTTCTCATTTATTTGCATGGTCAAGTTGAACTATCCCCACCTTAGTAGTGAGGATCAAACCGTAAACCACTATATGTTAATGAATTTTAATCTATATTAAGTAAATACTAATTATTTGACTATACATCCTTTTGTTTGGTTAGTTATCCTATTTTTGGTATACAAAAGGAACAAATGGGTACAATGTATTAAAATATTGATAACAAAGAGTGAAAGTAACTATTGGAATCATTGTTATTTTAGTATTACTACTTCAATGAGGATGGAAGAAGATTAAGAGAGCAAATAACATGAGTGTGACCACATTCAATTCAAACATAGACAAGTATATGAAAATTAACTTGCCATCTCAAAAGGAAGATGCAGTAAATAGCAATCTAGATCCAATCAACCAATCATCTTGAATAGAGTAGAATAGAGGTGCATTCATCCAATAATTGATGATATGTTGCAAGCTTTGAATGTCTTATCCTTAAGGCCAACTCTCTAGTGATCTAATTCTTTGAACTACTTTCACTCCATCTCCTTAACTAATCATGTATGGCGATAATTATCATATATTTGTATACACTATTAATTAATGTGTAGAAACCAATACAAAACCCCTGCAAGGAATGGAAATGACCGGCATCTATGGATTCCTTAACATCTATTACTAATATTATAGTCTAAGAAAGTGAACCCTAATCTAGAAAATAAGAATTTAACAAGTTCTTTGCTCGATAATCAAGGAATTGGCAATGTTACAAATGAATCTCATCAAATATCATAATAATCCATTAAGAATTATAAATCCACAACATAATCAACAACATCAAAATGATAACAAATTCAAACTAACAATAGTCAAAAGCACGTGAAGAAAGGTTTATACTTCTATACCCTAAGAAGTGACATCTTTAGATTAAGAAAATGTAAAATATTTCTATCTTATCACTCATATTAAACCATAATATTTGATGTCAAATAACTATAATGCCTCTTGAACCTCATGTTGAAAGCAATATATTTCAAGTTTTATACTAAGTAACTAGAAATGAACACTAGGTGCAATGGATGCATAATTAGTCTAATCATCTCTACACACATTAAAATTATAAAACTGTTAACATTATGCATGTAGGTATCTTATATTTATGCCACATGTCTTGTTTGTATTTGACATTACTTTTAGTTTGTTAAGAAGTAGTTTCAGATATTAGAGCTAGTATAAATAGATATTGTATAGAAAATACAGAACTGATTGAAAATATATTTCCATCTTACTCTGCTTGCTCATTATCTTCATTCCTATTTGTGACTTCTATTACTTAGTCATGGAGTTTCTTTACATGGCATCAAAGCTCGTCGATAAGATCTAGAACAATTGTTTCTTGATTTTTCTCATTATGTTTGTTCTTATGATTGTTCATGGGTAGTTCTAATGAGCATAATAGTTCTATGGTTGATTAGAATCTTAACATCCTTGACCGGGATCCTTTATATCTTGTGGGATCTAACCCTAACATAGCTATTGAAAATATTATGTTCAATGGCATGAATTACTTACCTTGGACAAGATTGATTAAGATGGTGTTAGGCTTGAAAATGAAGCTAGGGTTTGTTGATGGAAGTTTATCTAAACCTGATTCTAGTTCACCAAATTTAATCTGTTGGGAAAGATGTGATTATATGGTTTAATTGTGGATTTTGAATTCTATGGTTAAGGAAATTTCCCAAAATTATGTCTTTGCCCAATTTACATATGATTTGTGGAACGAGATAAAGGAGCAATATGGACAAAGTAACGGACCTTTGATTTTTTAGCTTTAGCATGAAATAAGTAACCTAAAACAATTGAATCAACCAGTAGCTACATATTAACAAGTTAAAGAAATTTTGGGATGAGCTATGAGTCTTACATGCTTATCCAACTTGTTCTTATGATAGGTTTGATCACTATACATGTCGTCTCAAGGAGCATATTGTTGAGTTTGAATTTGAATCTAGGTTGATTCAATTCCTTATGGGTTTGAACGATAGCTATGAGATGGTTAAAAGTCAGATTCTAGCAATGGATGCTTTGCCGATAGTAAATAGGGCATATTATTTAGTTCAAGAAGTTGAGAGACAAAGATAAATCACTTTTGGAATATCACATGATGTAAAGAGGTTAGCTTTTCAGTTTAATCGAGTTTTTGTTGGAAGTGCTAATATGAGTTATGTTGATAGGAAGAAAGGAAAGAAATTGTTTTGCAAACATTGCAAAAACGAAGGACCTAGTGTCGAGACTTGTTTTCAACTTGTTGGATACCTAGATTGGTATAAAGGAAAAAAAAATGAGCTTGAGCAAAGTCAATACTAAAACAGCTATGAATTGTGTAAATGATTTGTATGGCATAGGTTTTTCTGTTGCAACACCACTAAATGATCATTTTGATTCGATTTTGCACATGAGAAGCATGTTAAGGTCTATTGTTTCTTCTAGTTCAAGATATGATCCCAAGCTAGTCCACGGGTTATGCAATGTGATAATGAAGTTAATGCAATAGAAACAAAATGCTAACACCGTTAATTTGAGCTCCATTAATCTTGCAGGTACAATATCCTCTCCTTCTTGTTTTAGTATAATGAATAGCGATATAGGATCTTAGATAATTGATTCAAGGGCTACAGATCATATTACATCTCATTTTTCTCTTCCTTTTGATACTTTAACCTTACCATATCCTCATTTCATATGTTTACTTAATGGATGATTCAAACCGGTTTAACTTTGTGGTTCTATTCATCTCACCGCGTCCCTTACTTTAAGAAATGTCCTTTATGTGCTAGATTTTTCTTATAACTTGTTATCTATACATCATTTATTGAAAGATAACAAGTTAATGGCTCAAATTAATACTACCCTCACTTTTTAAGACCAAGTCAGTAATCACATTGTTGCTATTGGGAAAGAGTCGAATGGATTGTATCTACTTCAGGTTAATGGACACTCATTTGTTGTTCATGTTTCCAATTTTGTTAGTAATAGTTCTTTTGTTCATTTGTTTCATAAACACTTATGTCATGCATCTTTGTCCAAGTTACAACATTTACATAGTTGTTCACATTCTGATGTCACAGATTTATGTTGTGATGTTTGTGTTGAAGCTAAGATACGTAGGCTTCCATTTCCTAAATCCTTGTTATAAGCAACCAGTATCCTTTAAATAATACATATGGATATTCGGGGTCCCTATTCAATTTCTTCTATTATAGGTGCTCATTTTTGCTTGACCATTCTTGATGATTTTAGTTCATGTACTTAGACTTATCTTATGAGTTCAAAGTTGCAAGCTATTGGTTTTCTTGATAAGTTTCTTAAACTTATTAAGAACCAATTTAATGTAGTTCCTAAAATTGTTTGAACGGATAGTGGTATTGAATTTTTATCTCATCATTGTCAATCTATTTTTCATGAATTCGGTATCATTCATGAAAAAAATATTGTCTTTATACACCACAACCAAAATGGTCGTGTTGAACGAAAACATAGATACATAGTAGAAAAAGCTTGTGCTTTGAGACTTCAAGCTCATTTACCTAAATCTTTTTAGAGTGAATGTATTTTAACTATTACTTATTTGATTAATCTTATGCCTACATCAAAGCTTAAATGGAAGTCTCCTTATGAAATTCTATTCAATAATCAACCTACTTATCATACCTTGTGTGTCGTAGGTTGTTTATGCTTTGCTATTGATCATTCACCTCATATAGGTAAGTTTGATTCTAAAGGTGTTTGTTATATCTTTCTTGGCTATGTACTTGGTCAAAAGGGCTATAAACTGTATGATTTGATTAGGAAGAAAATTTTAATTAGCTGAGATGTTATATTTTATGAACACATATTTCCTTTTGCTGATTTCAGTACTACTTAAGCTATAAATACTTCTAATGGAACTTAATCCATGCTTAGTTTTCCTCATCCTTCACTCTTTACTGACATTCCTTTGTTTATACTAGTTACTTCTTTTGTTCCTAATCCATCTAATTCTAGTTTTGCCACTTTCATTGATCCCATTTCTCCGATTATTTTATCTTAGCTTAGGTTGAGAGGGTCCTCTCATTCTCGATAGTCTCCTACGTGGTTACAATCTTATATACATTCTCTCCAAATTGATCAATTTTCTTCCACTTCCACACCTTGTTCTTATCCCTTATTTTTTGTCAACACTTTTAGCAATTGTCCTCTTGAATTTGTTCATTCTATGGCCAATGTACTCAATTCTTGAGAACCTTTCATATATTCATAAGCTATTAAACAATAGAAATGGGTGTTGGCTATGGCAAATGAATTAGAAGCTTTTGAAATTAATGATACATGAGACATAATTGATTTACCCATGGGAAAGAAACCCATTGGTTGTAAATGGATATATAAGATTAAGTATAGGTCGGATGGTACTATTGAGAGGCATAAAGTAAGATTAGTTACTAAGGGTTATACATAGGTGGAAGGAGTAGACCATTATGATACGTTTTCTCCTATTGCCAAGCTTAGTACGATTAGAATACTGATGGCTATTGTTGCTAGTAATGGTTAATCTCTCTTTTAAGTTGACATTAACAATGCTTTTCTTGATGGTTTCTTAAATGAAGAGGTTTACATGTTACCCCCATTAGGCTATTTTGCATCTGGTTTAAATTAAGTTTGTTGACTTAAAAAATCCCTTTATGGGCTTAAGCAAGTGTCTCGATAGTGGAATAAAGAAATTTCTAGTTTTCTTGTCAATAAAGGCTTTGTTCAATCTTCAAGTGATCATTCTTTATTTACTAGAAATCAATCTGATGGTTTTCCTATGATTTTACTTTATGTTGATGATATGCTTGTGACAAGGACTAATCTTACTACTATTGAAGTTCTCAAGTTAGAATTACATCAAGCTCGGTTTTTTCTTACCTTAGAAATTTATAGAAGTACTAATGGTTTAATGGCTCATCAGCAGAAGTTCATTGCAAATTTATTGGATGATATGCATTTGATTGGCTGTAAACCAGCTTCTTTGCCCCTACCATGTGGAAATCTTGTTAAAGATGATGATGTTGTTTTAGCAGATTCTTCTCCATTTCGTCAACTTGTTAGTTGTCTTTTATGTTTGACTCTTACCTGACCAGACATTGTCTTTGCTATTAATAAGCTCAATTAGTTTCTTTCTTAACCTCGGGAACCTCATTATCTCATAGCCCTTCATTTGTTAAAGTCTCTTAAAGAGACTATACATCTTGGTCTCTTTTATTCATCCTCCAATTCTCTTGTTGTCAGTGCATTTTTAGATGTTGATTGGGGATCATCTGCATTTGATGGGAAGTTCTTATCTAGTTTTTACATATTTTTAGGTGATGCACTTGTTACTTAGAAGTCTAAAAAGCATCTTACTGTTAGTACATCCATAATGGAGGTTGAATATCGAAGCTTGGCTACAGTTTCCAAAGAATTACATTAGATAACTTCTATTTTACATGATTTGTGGGTTTTTTCTTTTCTTCCTCTTCCCCTGTTTTGTGACAACAAGTCTGCTATCATGATTACTCATAACCTTTGTTGCCATGGACGTACAAAACACATAGACATTGATATTCATTTCATCCGAGACCTCTTGTCACGAGGCTTCCTTGTTTTGCAACACATTTCTATTATTGATCAGCTAGTGGATGTCTTCACTAAGGTGCCTTCAATTGGATAGTTTACTCATATCGAATCTAAGTTAGACCTTTCTATAGTGCCAACTTTAAGGCGGGGGGGGGGGGGGGGGGGGGGGGGGGGGGGTCGGGTGGGGAGGGGGAGTGGGTGGATGTTAACTTTATGCATGTAGATATCTTATATTTATGCTGATCGGTCTATGTGTCCAATTTGTATTTGACATTACTTTTAGTTAGTTAGGAAGTGGCTTCAGATATTAGAATTAATATAAATAGCTACTGTATAGAAATTACAAAACTAATTGAAGATTCATTTCCATCTTACTCTACTTGCTCATTATCTTCATTCTTGTTCGTGAAGTTCCGTTACCTAATCATGGAGTTTCTTTACAAAAACAATAAAAAATAGTTACCAAGTAAGAAAGTAGGAGTGGTAGGGAGGTTTTGATCACTAGCTCCCACAACATTTACATTACCATAAGGAAAGGAGCTTTTTTTACTTTCTTGCATAATGCCTTTACCCTTTACAACTAGTGCACCTTTAGATTTACCTAATAAGGATAAAGATTCCATCTCCTTAACCTCTTAAGAATTTAATGAAACAACTACTTCTTGTGGAGAAGCATAAGAACCAATACTAGGGCATTGATCACTAAAATTTTAAAACGAACCTTGTACAAAAGACTAAACCTTGTTTGCAATGAAACTCCCATTGCCGCCATGAATCTACATTGGCGTAGAGAGCTAACTTCTAGTAACAATTACTTGAGGGAAATCATAGAAGATGTAGAGGTATTAGCTTAGAAAATTGGTATAAATTTTCCAATGGGTGAAGTGTAGCAGCAAAATCCTCAATGTAAAATTGAGTTAATTATGCTTTGCCCTCATAGTAAAGCATTAGACTGAATGATTGGGAATCTTTGATCTAAATTGGGATAAAAACCCTGACTGGAAACCTTAGCTTATGCATCCTTGTTATGGGAGAACACTATGTCTTTACCCAAGGAAGTGGAAGGATAACACAAATGCACTCTCTTAGGTAAGAGCAGTGTCGGATTCTACATCTGATGCAAGTAGTTATGCATTCCTTCATTTGATTTTAGTTCCTTTCTGGCATTCATTACAAAAGCTTTAGATTTTAGTTCCTATCTAGTAGGAGCCATGTTAGATTCTACAATCAATGCCTTAGGTCGTGAGCAACCATTATAAATGAAAGCAACTAAAATTTAAAGATGCCAAGATATAACGATCATTACAAAAGCTGGAGATTTAAGATTTGTTACAAGGATCCTTTTATAAAGCTCTAAGAAGAAAAAAGGATAAATGATTCTTAACTGAAGATTATTTGTAAATACGGCAGATGATCTTTAGTAGGACATCAATGACCTTCCAATGAATTAATAATACCATGGTGTTAGCAACTTTTCCCACTTCACCAGCATTAGATCCTAGACAACATGTAGCTCAAGGATCACTCCCACTTCTTTAGATAACTTAGGTAAGTCTAGCTTGTGAGTAAGGATATAAGCAAGATGGGCATTATTGGGTTCCTGACCCTCCCGGCCTACTAAAAACCTTATAGGATAGTTCCCTATAGGGTTTGGAATAGGTTTTGGTTTTTTTTTTTTTAACCCTATAAGGTTTGGCATAAGTAATGAGACAAATATTAAACCTATCATGAACTAGAGTTTATTAATTTTTTTTTTTATAATTTAGTTAATAGATATTACTATATATTTAATAAATAATTAAAAAAAATCTATTGAGTGTGCACTAGTGCATGAGTCACCAACGCATGAGTCACGTCCTAATTGTACAGTAGCATTATTAGGAAACCTTGAATGGGAAGTGAGAAAATAAAATAAGTAGGAAGGAAAGGAAACCACCCAGACTTAGTTTAGTCGAATCTAAAACCCACACTAATATGTCATCTCTCTACCTTTGAGTGGTCTTTGTAATAGGATAAAAAATTGAAAAAAAAAACCCTCATCTCTCTTAATCTCTCTAGAGCTGCTCATCTTTTATCGTCCCGTCATTGGTTAGCCTTCCACTCCCTTCAATGTTCACGTCCATTGTTTGTGACTGTGAAGCATCAACTGTCATCGACCTTCACTCCAAAGTTTAAATATATCATTTGTGAGTTGTTTGGCACTTCCATCCCCATGGTTAAATCTCACATGACCAGACCTATCATCTGTGATCTACTATACTCTCGCTCTCACCTTTGGCTTTGAACTCTCTCTCTCTCTTAGCTTAGATTTAAATCCTAAGGTAACTATCTTTCCTTCTTTTTCTTTTTCTTTTCTACTTGTTTTTGCAAAACTTTACCTTTACTTAAGAGTTACGAAGGGCACCACTCCACTTGTAGGGAAGATTTAAATTGTTGTCATGAGATCATCCCCCCAACCCCAAGTAAGTAATATTCCTCACTAGGATCGCTTTCTTGATCATGGTAATTCCTATAATAGACTACATGATCAAATGAGTTCCCATGAAAATTTACTTCAATTGCTACCTAGTGCACTAGAAAAGAAAGTAGTCTGAAATAGCTACTATTTTTATAGCGATAATCGGGAATTGTTGATTTCCTCCCAATTCATTTCTTAAGTTTTTCATCTTATCCCCCTCATTGTTAGTCCCATCCTCTAGAGGATTGAAGGAATATCAGTTATGTTCTATCTAATATATTACCTTGGCTTTGGAAATCCAGCTTCAAAATGATCAATTAGGTTATAATTGAGGAAGGTACTGGAAATGCTAATTGTTCTAATTTATCATTTTAGGTAAACACTACTTACCCAAGAAGGATAATTGTTTCAAATATTAACTTTTTTTTTTTTTTTTTTACATTTAGGCTATTTTGTTATTTGGTAGTAGCACCATTTTTATGAAAGCTAGTTGCAATCATAAAGGTGAGCTAGATGTTAAATATGGAACAAGTACAGGCTTTTGGCATATTAAACATAAATAGAGGGATTAGTTATCTAGCTATCTAATGTAAAAAAGCTCTTCCTTATATCTACTTTGCTTTGATGTCTTTTTCTGGTAATGATATTAAATAAAAGGGTGGGGCAAGGTGAAATAAATCATGAATGTCAAAAATGTGAGAGGACTTTTAAGCCATTGGAGACTTGGTGTTTATTTTTGTCAAAAATGTCAAAAATTATGAATCTCTTTGTTTTTCTTTTTGTCCAATTTCTAGCTTGAATACTAAGAATCTTCACTACTTCTTCATAGTCAATTGATTATTTAGATAAAATCTATAGGTTAGATAGGCGTTTATTTGATTTTGTTGTAATCAATTAACCAAACATTTGGACAATACATGTAACTAGAATCCTTATATTGATACTTTTATATAATGCAGATATGGAGGAATTTGAAATGCCCATTAATGCAAATCCCATTGACCTTGAGAAAGAGGAAAGTTTGTTCCCATTACTCAGATCTAAAACAGAAGTACCACCAACAAATTCAACAACCACAACATGTTCTCAAGTAGGAAGCAACACCAATTAACGTGATAATCCCAACAAACATAGGTTGACTTCTCTTATAAGGAATGATATGGTGAGAAAAATAGTTAATGGGGGGATTTTGCTATTTACGATCATTGTTCTAGAACACTAAAAGCAGGTAGTAAAAATGGAACTAAGTGCTTGTGTAATCATTTGGAGAAGTGCACATAAAGAAAGAAGCAAAAAGACATAAGACAATGTTTACTATCCATTGAGAAGCGACAAAATGAGAATGAGACTTGTTTGAAATAGGAAATTGGACTTTCAATCAAGATATTTCTAGGCAAAAACTTGCAAAGGCAATCATTGTCCAAGAATACCCCAATTCTATAGTTGAGCATAAGTATTTTAGGGATTATATTGAAAGAATTCAACCACTTTTTAAACATGTGAGTTGGAATACCATGAAAAAGGAGATCATGAACATCTACAATGGAGAGAGGAAAAAAAATTAAGAGTACTATTGAAAGGACTAGATTCTCAAGTTGTAGTGGCAATGGATTTATGGACATTAAATTAGAAAAAGGGGTACATGACTGTCACAACACACTTCATTGACCATAATTGAAGGCTTTAGAGTTGACTCATGGAGTAACATTCTTTACTTAAATTATATTTTCATAATAAATAATGAAAAATTATATTTTATTGACTATTTTTATATTATCATGCAGTCTTTTATATGTTTCAACGCCACACACAAATGAGGTGCTCCCTGATTGTTTGTTTGATTCATTAATGACATAAGGACTATATAGAAAATTATCTACAATTACTGTAGATAATTGTTCTACGAATGATGCCATGATTACAAACTTTGACAATGAAGCTATGAAGAGATGAGTTAATTTTTAGAGGAAAGGTACTCTACATGTATTATTGTGCGCATATTTTGAACTTAATTGTGAAGGAAGGTGAGGACGTGATAGAAAGCATGATTGAGAAGTTTTGTGATAGTACACCCTTGGTAGAAAGCATGATTGAGAAGAATCTATGATAGTGTTGCATTTAGGTTAACGACACCATCAAAAGTCTAGAAATTTGGAGAGACATGTAAGCAGTTGGATATTCCATGTGGTAAAAAGCTTGGCTTAGATTGCAAATCTCAATGGAACTCTACATATGGCATGTTGGTGATAATTGTTGGATATAATGAAGTTTTTTTTTTATAAAGTTCAATTTATGAATAGACGTTATAAATGTCTTTCGATTAATGATGAGTGGGAGGTAGCAGAAGAAATTTGCAAGAAGTTGGCAATCTTTTATGAGGTAACCAATATTTTTTCTAGTACCCAATATCTAATCACAAATTATTATTTTGAAAAGGTTTTTGAAATTAGGGAAGCAATGGTTGATTAGCAGGGTTCTTCAGATGTGAATATTAGTATGATGGCGAGAAAAATGTTTGATAAGTTTGAAAAATATTGAGGTGATGTACACAATATTATGGTTGTTTGTACTATTGTAGATTCATGTTTTAAGATAAAGGTCGTGGACTTTATATTTCCTTCTATTTATGGAGTAAATGTATTTGTAGAGATTCAAAATGTTAGAAATATTTGTTATGAGCTAGTTCAAAAATATCAATTAAGAGGTAATCTCAACTTTCTAAAAGTTTAAATAGTAGTAGTACTTTTGTGGATACTTCAACAACTGCTCATACCATTCCTTTCAAATCTACAAGAAAATTAAGGTTGGTGCAATACTTGAGCACTATTAATGTTGATGGTACGTAAAGTCAGAGTTGTATTACTATTTAGAAGAACTTGTGTTACCTTAGAGTAACCCAATAGATTATTGTGCTCGACTGCTATAATCCCAAAATTACTATCAATTTCGTTTTATATATTAGATTTATCTAAGCATTGTTTGTGCTTGTTAAATTTGGCATTTGATAACATTTAATAATAATAGTTAACAAGATATTTGGGGAAAGGTTCATACTTTTTAACACATATGGGTTAATTAGGAGGAGAAAAAGATGAAGAATTGCATTTACTACCTCAAGTCCACATAAGATGCTTATTTAGCTTCTTCTTTTTTTTTTTCTTTTAGTGTGATGCTACGTGTCAACCATCTATTGGTTGAAAGTGCTTATTCAAATAATGATGTTAAGTTATATGACACCTAAGTAGTAATGTTGACAACAAAACTTCTAATTGAGGCCACATTTAACAATTTGAAAGTTTAAGTAATAGATTGAATGTTCATACAAAATTTAGGTATCATTTTCAATATTGTCTCAAAACAAAAAGAAGTTCACTCCATCCAATGTGAAAAGATGGTTGATGCCAGTAGTAATAATAGTGCATTGCTCCCCCTTTTTTTTTTTTTTTTTTTTAAAAAAAAACTTGCATTCCATCAAGGGCTTACAAAATTAATCTATTTAAATATTTTTATGGATTTGAATCTTCTCAATTTTCTTCAATCCACATATCAATGATTGAGATTGTGTAGATTCTTAAAATATTATGTCACATCATTATGATATCATCTTCTTTCTTTTAATATTAACTATTGATTACTGATTACACATGATAATATCTTAAATGAGTAAATTAAGAAAAATTAAGAAAAAGTAAATTGAGAAAATCCATTTCTTATTTTTATCTAATACTTGTTTCCTGATTGTCATATTTTGCTAGAGTTGCTTTCTTAAGCTTATGTATATTATTGTATATATTTGTATTTTTCACAATTATCTCATATAGGGTTATTGTAATCCTTTTCTTATATAAAATGACATAATTATACTTTATTTTTAATTAGTAGGTGATGTACTTGTAATGTGCATGCAAAAATAAATACTATTAAGTTTAAGGTATTTAAAGAATTAAAAAAAGAAAAACCTATGGGCATGTAGACTAGAATTTAAATTTGAAAGATACATTGCTTAGTTTTTTTACTGCCTCCAAAATTAAATATGAAAACGCTGAAAAGGTAGCTTTTAATGAAATGGAAAGGATTTGATGGTGATTCGATTATTAATAATAATGTTTAAAAGGGTATAGAGTCCAATATTGCATATATTTGCTTAATAATAAGCAATCCTCTCTAGTTCACTTCACTACATAGAAGATTGAATATCCAACTATAACGACATCAGGAAGTTTGGGGAAAACAAAAATGCAGACAATCAAAGAACGGCATCATAGGAAAACAAAAGCACCATATCTCAGCACATTTTTCTACTTTAACCAATCTACATCGGGTAGATTTATAAGACATACACGAACACATACTTCACAAGCAATTCAAAATGGATTCGTCTGCAAAAGCGCTCCTCTATTTATTTTAATACAATATTATCAATAATAAATATTCTTTTGATTTTTATATTATAAAAAAAATTAATTTCATAATTTTTTTATTATATTGTAATGATTTATATTGAAAATGATGCGGACACGGGTTGATACACGGGTTAATACACGGTCGTGTGAAACCTGGATGATTCCTAGAAACGTACACGGTCTCTTACACGGCCAGGAGGCACGGTCGTGTATTACGCCAGAAATATGGTTTAGATATGGTTTATCTTTGTATAACTGTTTTGGTTATTTGTGATTTAGTTTTGGTTATAATTTAGAATTATCTAGCTATATATACACAATTTGTTATTTAGAAAAGATATGTATCTATCTATAGCCTTGAGTTGTATATAACTTTGACAAAGGATGAATAAAGAGTACTTCTCCATTTTCTTAAATTTTATCATGGTATTAGAGCCTTGATTAATACAAACACAATATGGCAGGAGAAGAAAAGAAATCGTTGTCACCATACATGTTGTATGCAAATGACAATCCTGGAAATATAATAACCCAGGTGCAATTGAAAGAAGACAATTATGATGAATGGTCTAGAGCAATTCGGATTGCTTTGAGAGCCAAGAAGAAATTTGGTTTTCTCGATGGAACTGTGAATCAGCCTGACGAAGATTCAGATGAGTTAGAAGATTGGTGGACTGTGAATTCCATGCTTGTATCATGGATAATGAATACAATCGAGCCAACGGTGCGATCCACTTTAACGCACATGGAGATTGCAAAGGACTTGTGGGAAGACATTAAAGACTGTTTCTCCATGATTGATGATGTACGAGTACGGTAGCTGAAGGCGGAACTTGCAAATTGCAAACAATAAGGAATGTCACTCATGAGTTATTATGTGAAATTGAAACAATTATGGGAAGAGCTGGCAAATTATGATGTGATATCTGCATGCAAATGTGGGGGTTGCAAGTGCAACATCGCAACTGAAATAACTAAGAAACGAGAAGAAGAAAAACTTCATCAATTTCTGATGGGGTTAGACAATGCATACAACACAGTAAGGATAAACATTCTGAGCACGATGTTGTTGCCCGGTGTAAGTAAGGCATATTCATTAATGTGCCAAGAGGAAAGGGTTCGAAATATTTCCAAAGAAAAGGAGATTAAGAACGAAGCTGCTAGTTTTATGGTTCAAACCAATGTAGGAATCAAAGATAAAAGTGTTGTCTGTACACATTGTAATAGAGAAGGACATGACTTCGAGGGATGCTTTCAGCTTATCAGCTATCCCACTTGGTGAGGTGATCGGCCTAAAACAGTTGGTAGAGGTCGAGGAAGACAGTTAGGAGGCAGAGGCCGTGGCAAGATGACAGGAAGAGGACGGAGTGGAGCTCGAGTTAATGCTGCTCAAGTGATTGAAGAGCCCAACATAGAAACAAAGGAAGTTGCAACTCTTAGAATGTTGACGAATGAACAATGGGCAGCAGTCATGAGCTTGTTGAACACTTGCAAATCAGGGAGTAGTGAAAAGATGACTGGTAAGGAAAATTCTGTTTGGATAGTTGATTTTGGTGCTACGCAACATATGACAGGAAATTCAAGCTATTTATCTGGCTTGAAAAACATATTAGGCTATCCAATTGGCTTGCCTAATGGAGAACAAGTGTTGGCATTGCAGGAAGGGTTTGTTCGCATAGGGAAGAACATCCAACTAGATAATGTTCTTCATGCTCCAGGATTACATTGCAATTTGATCTCTGTGTCACAATTAGTTGATGAATCGAAATGTAATGTATTGGTCACTAATAAGCTTTGTTTAATACAGGACCGCACTTCGAGGATGGTGATTGGAGTGGGTGAACGTTGCAAGGGGCTATATTATTTCAAGAAGGAGTCACCAATTCAGGCACTTCAGTCTCGGGCACTGACTTTTGATGAACTTTGGCATAGAAGGATGGGGCATCCATCTCCAAAGATCGTAGGTTTAATTTCTAGAAATAAGACTCAATTAAATTCAAATAAATCTTGTGATGCTTATTTCAAAGCAAAGCAAACCAGAAGTGTGTTTTATTCTAGTGATAGTAAAGCTGGTGAATTATTTGAACTTATTCATTGTAACTTATGGGGACCATATAGAGTCTTTAGTTCTTCTAATGCAAATTACTTCCTCACAATTGTTGATGATTTTTCTAGATGTGTGTGGATATATTTGATGATTGCTAAAACTGAAGTAGGATGCATCCTGCAAAATTTTGTTGCTATGGTTCGTAGGCAAAGTGATAAGAACGTTAAGATAGTAAGAGGCGATAATGGAAGTGAGTTCATAAGCTTGAAAGGTTATTTCTTAAAAAATGGGATAATACATTAAACTTCGTGTGTGGGAACACCACAACAGAATGGGTGAGTCGAAAGAAAGCATCGACATATACTTAACGTGACTCGAGCATTGCGATTTCAAGCTAACTTGCCAATTGATTTTTAGGGGGAATGTGTGTTAACAGCTGGGCATTTGATCAATTGCACTCCTTCTTAGGTGCTAGGAGGAAAATCACCTTATGAAATTTTGTTTGGAAAGCCACCTGATTATCGCTACATTTGTACATTCCGGTGTTTGTGCTATGCACGGAGTTTGAATCCTAAAAAGGATAAGTTTGTTAGTTGAAGTCATAAATGTATTTTCGTGGGCTATCCATTTGGATAGAGAGTTTGGAGATTATATGATTTAGAAACACGACGCTACTTTGTGTCTTGGGATGTAGTTTTTCATGAAAATGAGTTTCCATATGTAGATGCGTGTGTACAAATGAGCAAGGATAATTCAGTGCACTCTCAAATAAATGAGTGCGTTGACGAGGGAGAAACTAATTTGATCGGGGAAGAGGAAAAGGACCTCGCAAAACTTGTTGATGAAACTCACGAGCAATTGAATGATGCTCAAAATGATAGTGTTGAAGTCAGGGAAGGTGATGCATCACCGGAGGTCAGATTGGAGAATAAAGAAGAAGGTCCGTTGGTCTTTGGTTGTGGCCTTCACTCTAAGAAAATTTCTACACGGTTAAAAGATTGTGTGACTTATGTTGCTCACAGTAATAGCCCCTCTACAGGTTCTGCTAAACCAGCATCATCCTCAAGTATGTCCTATGACTTAGCTCAATATCTAAATTACACAAATTTCTCACCATGTCATCAAGGTTTCTTAGCAGCCATAACAATCAACATGGAGCCGAAATTCTTTCATCAGGCAGTGAAGGATGCACGTTGGAGAGAAGCTATGCAAAAAGAGATTGATGCACTTGAACAGACTATAACATGGACTCTAGTTGACTTACCATAAGGGAAGAAAGCAATCGGTAGCAAGTGGGTATACAAAATTAAGTATAATTCTGATGGCACAATTGAGCGATACAAAGCACGTTTGGTGATTCTCGAAAATAATCAAGTTGAAGGGATAGATTACAATGAAACTTTTGCCCCAGTAGCAAAAATGGTTACGGTGCACACATTTCTTTCTGTAGCGGTGGCTAACGGTTGGGGACTGCATCAAATGGATGTCCACAATGCCTTTCTTCATGGAGATTTGGTAGAAGAAGTTTATATGAAAATGCCTCCTGGATTTCATACTCATTAACCCGAAAAAGTGTGTCATTTGAAGAAGTCTCTTTATGGCTTACGACAAGCACCATGATGTTGGTTTGCGAAATTGGCTGAAGCACTAAAACGGTATGGTTTTTGTCAATCTCGTTCAGATTATTCCTTGTTTACTTTGATATAAGATAAAATGAAATTGGCTGTCTTGGTGTACGTAGATGATCTCATCATTGCTGGAAGTAAACCACACTTGATAGATGAGTTCAAAACATACTTGAATCGGTGTTTTCATATGAAGGATTTGGGTCCTTTAAAGTATTTTTTAGGCATTGAAGTGGCTAGATATGACGAAGGCATTTTTTTGTGTCAGCGAAAATATGCCTTAGACATCATTAATGAAGCCGGGTTACTAGGTGCTAAGCCCTCAAGATCTCCGATGGAGCAAAATCACCACCTTACACTTGCAAAAGGTGAATTGGTGTGTGATCCTAAACAATATCGGAGGCTGGTAGGACGCTTGATTTATTTGACTTTCACTCGACCTAAGTTATCATATGGTGTTCATATTTTAGCTCAGTTTATGCAACAACTAAGGAAAGAACACTGGGATGCAGCGTTACGTATAGTTCGATATTTAAAAGGTAGTCCTGGACAAGGTATTCTTCTCAAAGCTAAGTGCAATCTTGAGCTGACAGCCTATTGTGATTCAGATTGGGAAGGTTGTCCCTTGACTCAAAGATCACTTATCGGGTATTTTGTCTTTCTTGGAAACTCTCCAATTTCCTGGAAGACTAAGAAACAACTTATTGTTTCTCATTCTTCGGCCGAAGCAGAATATCGATCTTTGGCAGCTACTGTTTGTGAATTAAAATGGCTTAAAGGATTTTTGATGTGCTTAGGCATGCATCATGATCAATATGCTACCATGTTTTGTGATAGTCAAGCTGCAATGCATATTGTTGCAAATCTTGTTTTTCACGAACGCACAAAACATATTGAGGTTGATTGTCATTTCGTGCATGATGAAATACGGGCTGAACTGATCAAAACCATTTATGTTCGCAGCACTGAGCAATTGGCAGACATCCTGACAAAGGCTTTAGGATGAGAGCAATTTCAATTTCTTCTTCGCAAGATAGGCATTCGTAATCCTCACGCTCCACCTTGAGGGAGGGTATTGAGAATGATGCAGACATGGGTTGATACACAGTCGTGTGTCATATTAGGCACGGCCGTGTGAGAAACCTAGATGATTCCCAGAAACGTACATGGTCTCTTACACGGCCAGGAGGCACGGCCATGTGTTCTGTCAGGATCTCTCCCAGAAGCAGGCATGGCCAGGAGGCACGGCCGTGTATTACGCCAAAAATATGGTTTGGATATGGTTTATCTTTGTATAACTATTTTGGTTATTTGTGATTTAGTTTTGATTATAATTTAGAATTATCTAGTTATATATTCACAATTTGTTATTTAGAAAAGATATGTATCTATCTATAGCCTTGAGTTGTATATAACTTTGACAAAGGATGAATAAAGAGTGCTTCTCCATTTTCTTAAATTTTATCAATTTATTGTTATTTTATTGAATTAGTTCCAATCGTTCATGAGGATCCTATTTTACATTACCATAAGCATGAATAGAATAATCAAAGCTAAAATGAATCTGACTATCTTGCTTGAATGATTATTCAAAGTCACAAGTTCTACAATGGCACGCAAAAAATAAATCTGATTATTATCTAAGTGCATAAAATAGAAAATAATCAAATACTTTGAGCAAATGTCCTACCAGTTCTTTTAGAAGGCTTAAGCTCGCTATTAGGTACATCAATATGGCCTTCCTTGTTGTATGTAATAACAGAAGTTAAACTATAAAACAAATTGAGCAACTTATAATCTAACTAGAGTAGCACAAAGGCTATATAAAAAAAGTTACTGATGGTTGGAGAAAAGAAAGTAACATCATTGAATGGGTATATATATATCTTTTTCACAATGACCTGATCTCTCTTACTGAATACTATGGTGAAATCATAATAACTAAGACAAACCTTAAGCTGCCTATTCTGCCCTACCGGCTTTACAAGCTTACTGTCATTAGCATTCTAAAGTTTGCTAACCACAATGCCCTTAATACAAACATAAAAAACTGTTATAATGAGTTAATAATTGTAAAGTTAGTCAAACTATATTCATCACTATTGATCTTAATTCTTCTCAAAAGATACATCTTGCTCTTTTACTCTGTTAGCCACTAAAATATCGATCCAAATCAACAGATAAGCTCCATTTTTGTTCCCATTTTTAGTAGTTCTAATCCTAGCAGACTAGCATCACCATCCTTATCAAAGGTCAAATGCAATGCCAACACCTACTTGGGGATGGGGATATACAATAATGCAATTTACCCAGAAAAAGAAATCTTATACGGATGAGCATAAGAAGTTTAATATCCTTAACCTATTGATTACCTTCAAGTAACTTTTAATAACTATAACATGATTATATTTTATACTAGCATCAATTGCTTTAACAAATATGGAGATTATTATTCATGAGAATAATACTAAATTTATAGATCCTAAATATAAATTCATATACTCTAGAAATTTAAAACATGACTTTTCACTTTAATTTCAACTTTCTTTTTTTTTTTAGAAATTTTTTAATATACATATATTTTACTTTTCTCATTTTCCCCACAATTTCTAAAAATATGAAAAAAAAAAAAAATAGGCCCACAGGACCTCGAATCAATGGCCTAAGGATAGTATACTTTTCGACAGTCCCACTAAGCCATTTCATTGAACAAGAAAAATGCACTATACACATTTATTATATAAACATTACATAAATTTTATATATAAACTGGAAGCATAAGCATTATCAATCAATTTTACAGATTTTATTATTCCAAATAAAAAGCATTTTCACACAAAACTTGTTCTATTGAAAGTAATAGATGCAAATGAAAAAAAATGGATTTTGAGGAGGTAATAATATAAACAAACAAAACGAAAGCTTGGAACTTTAAGAAGATGTAAAATGAAGTATAAGAGCTCCTTTTACAAACCATACTCAAAATAATAATAAGAATAACCTAATATATATATATATAACGACAAACAACATATAACTAAAAAAGTTAATTCCCGGTGTTGAAAGAAACTCCTCTAATTACATTTTCCTTGCCATTGCATGAAAAAAGGAAAATTTTCCACTAGTTACAATGTTGGTAGTGAACCCACCCCACATGTTCAAATATGTAGATTTTTCACCACCAATTACAATTGCAAATTATACTTTAAAAAGGAAAGAGCTTTGAGGTGAAAAAAGCCTTAACAGCTTCATCATCCCATTTTAATTCATTCCAAAATTCATAGTTTACTCTGACTTTCTCTAAGCTATTCCTTTTGCTATTGGGGTCAAATGGCAGCTTCTTCAAACTCCTCAAAGTTATACTATCCATTTAATAATCAATCGGAAACTTCTCAACCCAAGCTAAAGTGGGCACAGTTTCTTTAGCTTCACAAAGGATTAGACAATGTCGTGCAAATGTCATTTTCTTAAAACCATTGCAATTAGTAACTAATTGAAAATTTGCTTCTTGTTTGCATGAGCTATATAACATTTGAGTGTCTCACCCTTTACTATGTTTGCTCAATCCCTTACAAACTATTTTGCAAGTGACAATGAATAGCTGGATATAGCTAAGATAGAAGTGAGCTAGCAAGCATAGCAGGACTTGGCATTTTAAGTTATAAGTTTTCTTTCATTATGCTAACTGTGTGACCTTTGTGTATTTAGGCTTCTATAGTAGCACTTTTTATTAGTGAAAGTGTAACTTAATATGTAACTAAAAATCTTTCCCTTTTATTGACTAACAAGCTTTGAAGTGTTTTGATTGAGACAACTCTTGTAAATCTCTCTATAATACAAGTTTAATCATTAAATTTTATTATAGATAATTGTACACAACAAATTGTTACAACAAAATCGTTTTGGAGTAGGACATATAACGCATGCAATAACCAAACTCCCCTAATATGGAGACTAGATGAACAAACAGGAAGCACATGTTATCTCAGCATTGTAAATGATCTTGCCTTTGAGAAGTCATTCAATCCAATTTACATGCACCATAGTTGGTATTGGAAACTCTTCTTGTCACTTATTTTTCTCTAACAAGTATTCTTAGAATTAAGTTAAGGAAGGAAAACAATGAAAATCATGGCATCTCTTCAACAAATATAACTCTTCATTATGAATTAGGAAGCAACATATAACACTCCAGTGTCTTAAAAATTGTGCTATCCCACATTTTGTTATAGCCACAATGAAAAAGGTAAAGCTTTTACGTAGATAAGCGATGCAACAATTAGCTCCCTTCGAAACATGGCAACTTTAGAAAAAAGGAGTTTTGATAGCTTGACATGTTTAGTGTATAACCAAGTATAGATTCAAATGAAGCAACTAACGGAAGGTGCAACACAAAATAGACCCATATCCCAAAGCGTGCATCTTTCAAAGAAACTTTAGGTTTAAGCTGATTGCTAGACATAGTTCTTATATAATGAAAGAAAAGCTAGAAAGGATCTTTCTCATCCACTAGCAAATCAACCATATAACAACATTTATTCACCACGAAATAATTTATAAGCTGGGTTTTACCTGCAAATAGAGCGTACTAGGTCGTGATTTCAGCAAAGTGCCAATAAAAAACTCTTAAATTTATAGCAATTTAAAAATGGAATAAAATAGTAGATGACCTGGTTTCTCATATGTTAGGGTAACTTCCTTCTTTCGAACTAAAGCATTGATAACGGATGACTTGCCTACGTTGGTCCAACCCAAACTTGCAAACTCCAAAAAGCTATGTCCATATCATTGATATTTGAAGAGAAATTGCTTAGAAGGCTAAGTCTACATCATTGGAAGCACCCTAAAAAGCTAACCTTAGAAGCTATCAATGTATGAGTAAGATAGATTTCTATTATGTGAGCATGTGAGAAAAAAAAAATCAATTGTATGTCAATAAAAACATAAAGTTGACACCATAAGAGGCATAGTAAATAGAGAAACATCAAGCATTTGATAGTCGATAGATTAAAAAGCCTAAGTTCAATAATTTATCACATGCATATTAAAGTAGAATGCCAAAAATCGCCAATTTTCCAATATATCTATAGCATAAGGAACACACAAAAGAAAAGACAAGAATGAACAAGACAAGTAAATAACATTGAACCAACAATAAAAGAAACAAATTATTTGTTTCAACCAAAAGAAAAAAAAAAAGCAAAAGAACCAATATGCTAAAGGGCCAAAAGAGATAGCCTAACCTATAAGGATGTGTATCATTGGCTCCATTTGCTGCACAACAAAAGCTCTAAAGTGCACAAGGTAAGTGCTACAATAGCAATCATTCTCAAAATCTTGCCATTGTTAATTAGTAGAAGAGTCGATTGATCTAATTCTTCTCAAGAGATACCTCTCACTCTTTTACTATGTGATCCACTAAAATATCCCTTCAAATTGAATGATAATCTTAATCTCTGTTGCCCTTTTTTTTTGTAACATTACTCCATGTAAGCTACATCACCATCCTTATCAAGATGAAATACGATTTGGGGGTGGGGGGGGGGGGGGGGGGGGGAATGGGGTACACTATTTATGACACCTACTATGCTGAAAAAGGAAAACATGACATCAATCATATCACCATCGATGAATATGGTATTTACTGGAAAAAAAAAGGAGTACCTTATTACTTATTAGTACACTTGCTAGGTTGATAACAATCACTCCGCCATTCATTGAAACTTATTACGCTTACAAGTTGTATGAGAAGAAACACCTTGAACAAAGAAGTTGAATCAAATCTAGTTTTACAACCTGAGGCTCTTAATGTAGTGTTATGAAGAAATAACTATCATATGCAAAGAATTCATTACATTATACTATGCTAGAACAAGTTTTCAACCCTGGTAATGATGGATAAAAAATCAGCATAAGCCAAAAGTAATGGCTATACACATGATTTCATGAATTTGTGTGGCAAATGTTCATAAAAATGTGCATGCTTTGAGCACATTGGATTGGTAAAGAAAGTAAACAAACTAATCATAGAGTTGAATAAAGTTTAACAGAAAGAGAAATGTAATAGTTGTCGAAGAAACTAAGAGGATAATCTTAGCAAACCACCACCTAAAATGCCTTGAATCTCTAGGCTAATGCAACTTTGAAGTACCAACTACTAATAGAAAGATTATAATAAAAAATGTGCATTGATGCCTCAAGGTTTGCCTCTTTATTAGCAGATATATAATACATCATTGTAGCAACTACATGATTTCAAATGAATTAAGGACTTATTGAACTGGTAAGGTGCATAAAGTTTAAAGAAAAAGGAAATAAATAAATAAAGGTGCTCCTTATCCAAGAAAAAAACCCAAAATTTATACACTTACTAAATTACATGAGTTTACCTTATTGGGTGGACTATAATCCAAGTGAATCATACACTCAAATATGCTAATCTATTTTGAACCCAAGACCTTCATCAAGATTATATTCACAAAGCAAATAAGGTCAATAACGAAACCTAAGTTCTCTTTAAATTAGATTTAGAATGTACTTGATATTTCAAACCACCCATTGTGGTGAAGCATGTTCCTCGTTTTTTTTTTCTATAGTAAATACTATTGCAACATAATTGTTATAGGGAGTTGGAATGGTGAAGATGATGAAAGTTCTACTATAAGATAGCCTATACTCATTGTGCTTAGTTAGTTTACACATGAGCTATACTGTAATATGAATATCTATTGTATTTGAGTTTCTTGCAATTGGATCCTACCATGGATTCTAAGGCTCCAAGAGATGCAAATAGCACAACCACTTCTAGTATGGAGGGTGTACATGGGACAATTTATGTCCACTAGGGAAATTCTAGTGTAATAGCCTAAATGCAGGCGAATAATAGAAGATTGAGCATAAATCTTACAAAGCAACCTCTCTTAGATTTTGATTTACACTTTAAGGTATTGTGTATCTTGAATTTTTTCATCTTTGTCCCCTAATATTTCATTTCTCATTAGCTAAGTTGAGTATAGGCTCTAGAAAAATCCTAAACCAATAATGTTTATTCAAAATGAGAGAACACAAAGCATCTTAAGCTCATGTGAAGTGTACAGTCAGCTTTAGAAATGGAAAAGGTTCTATTTTAGACTTGTCAACAAGTGCCTTAAAGACATCCAATAAAGGAACACTTGTCAAAATGAGAAAAGGCAAGAGAAGTTTCCAAAAGGAAGCATGTTGCAAGGATATTTTCAATACTTCAACTTGGAGGTGCGGTGAACTAGTCTCTTCCTTTAGCATTAAACCTCGTGTGAAAATATGAAATTGATTAAGTGCCTAAAGGTAAACTGAAGTAAAAAAGGAAAGTACCCTAAGTTCACTTTGAACAATCCCATCGAGTCATTTCATCAAACAAGAATAATACATTACACACATTTCTTACATAAACATTCCATTAATAAATTAGAAGCATTACATTAATACAAATCGATTTTGTAGATTCTATTACTCCAAATAAGCCTCTTGGAAACAAACACAAGAAGACATACCAACTCACAATTCCTTACTAGGTTAATCAATGTCTTGATATTTAGGCATGCCTAAATGGCTAAAGTCAATTCCATGCGCTCAAATCTTGAAAATGCTACAAAGAAAATTACACTATACAAATCTACCTAGTGTGAAAGTAGTTAATCAAAGTACCTTATGCATTATAAAAAGGTGAACATTTACCTTAATTTTAATCAAAAGGTTTCTATTAATACATCAATGCATGTAAATAGGTTAGGTTCCTCATCATTTACCTTGTTTTTTCTTTTTTGTTCATACTTTCAATTAATTTAAGTAAGATCACACGAGGTCTCAATCTTTGCTAATAACATAACAACAATAATGAACTTATGCAATCACCAATGTTCTTGCATGTCCATCTTCTTTATCTTAATCCACTTAACATCAACACTAACACCAATGTCTTGATTTGGCTTTAAACATGTAGATTTGAAAATATGAAAATAATTAAGCACCTAAAGACAAACATATGTAAAAGGAAAGTAGCTCAAGGTTGACCTTGAACACAAAAAAAATAAATAAAAAAAAAAAAAACTTCCCAAAATTCATGACACTAACTTGTTAGCTTAGTCGGGGAAGGGTTGTAGGTTAAGGTAGAAAGTCCAATAAAGAGAGAGAGAGAGGAAAATACAAAAAAGAAATTACAGATAAAAATAAATTAAAAATAGGCCCAATGGGACCTTCGCTCCAATTCAAATGGATAGTATAATTACCTTAACTAGAGGAGATTAACAATTGCATCGGGCAATTTCATTAAACAAGGATAATGTAATAAATAACTGAACAAACATTACATGAAATAACCTAAAAGCATTACAAAATTTTCAAATGAAAGCTTTTCTACGCACACACACCCGGAACTATTGAAAACTGACCTTTTGATGTGCAATAGAGCCTTAGCATGGCTTGTGTCAATCAATTCTACCTCCACTACCTAAACTTAAGCTTTAAGGCAAAAGAAGCCTCAACAGCTTCATTATCCCACTCTAACCCATTCCTTCATTCTCTCTCTACCTCAATTTCCTTCAAGCTATTTTTCCCAGTGTTAGAATTAAACAGAAGCCTTTTCAACTTAGGGCATTGCCTTATTTCATTTGATGCAAGTGAAGGAAATGCTAGGGTTCACCATGAATGCTCCTCAGCTTTGCTAATATACTCTTGAAAATTGATAATTTAGAAGTCTTGCAATAAATCATCTTAGTAAAATAATTAGTTAATTTCACAAAAGCCAAAATAAGAAAAAGTGCACTTGAAATACATTTGCAAGATTTCAGTCAAAATTAAGTATAAATGCCTTAAGAAAAATTTTGAATTTAACACTATAAATTTAGTCTCAAGAATGTAAAATGCAGTGCTCTAAAAAAAAAAAAATTATAAACCAAGCCAAACTATATTCACTTCTAGACCATAAGAAAAAAAAAATCCTTTATTATAGTTTCGTGAGGGTAATTGATAATGAAATCCTAAATCCTTTAAGTCACTAATCTACAGAAAAACATATTTGGTAATCTGAAGCATATAATTATAATTCGCAATTCCATGTTTGATAATAAGAAATATGTCAACAAATATAACTAAGTATTTATATTTAAAAAGTATTTTCAAAAGATTTTCATACTAGTATATATATTGGTATGTTTCTTATCTAATTTATAAACCTACATTGACGTAGCATTTTCAAATATTATATATTACAATACGAGTAAGTTGCTAACTAAATAATTATAAACTATTTTGAACTTAAAGACTCATGGCAAAGGAATAATGGATTAACATATTAGTACATTTAATAACATAATAAGGGGATTTTTTATTTAAAAATATTAGACTATTAAATTTTTCATTACCATTATATAATAAAGTAACGGATTTATTTAACATATAAATATGAATAGCGTATTTTCTCAAAGAATGTTTTATAGAGAATTTTGAAATTGTTTTACCATATACATATATGTAAGTATCAAAATTATTTTCAAAATTCTCTTATTAAATATAAATTTCAAATTAGAACACTTGGACGAAAGGGATCATTGGATAATCATGCCAACCATCACACATGAAAAGCCTAATAATCAATATTAACTCTATTTTTTTACTTTATTATGTAGTAAGTATGACATCACGAGCTCCAAATAATTTATTAACATATGAATTATTGTTAAAATGGTATATGAGATGAATTGTATGGCTAGTAATCCTATTAATCTAAAATATGTTTATTGATACTTAATAGGGTTATAGCATACATATTAAAAATAATATTACAATTCGATATGAAAAGATAGATGATAGGAAAGTTATACATAATGACTCAATTAGATATTTTAGAACACAGATTTCCTATAACCATATTATAATAAAAAGAAACGTTTTAATCTTTCAAAAAAAAAAACTTTTCCTATAAAATTAAATGTCAATCCTCAAACTAGAATTTGTTATAAGTCCCTTTAAAAGCGTGTACGATTGCTAATATCCCTACACATAAAATCATTAAAAAAAAGGCATTAACATTATTATAATTGATGATACTTTAACTATTGTACAAGGTAGCTACCCATAAAACTCAAATTCATAATAACGACGAGAAGAAAAAAAAAAATTGGTAATGAGTTATAACAATGAATAGTGCTCACCAAATGGCCTGTTTTGGACTAACATCCATATCCCATCTTCTCTCCGACCTAATGCCTCTTGTCCTGGACATCTTCAATGGATCCATATTAGTATGGGAGAGTATATAATAAAGAGAAGATATGCCTTTCTAAATCCACCAAGCATCGCAATGCCATGGTACAAGGTGGTTTGGAACAAAACCCCATTATCAAGACACTCTTTTATCTTTATTGTTAGCTTGGTTAGACAAACTATGTACCATTAACAAGCTGACATCATGGGGAGTAACTAATTTTGCAACTTATTTCCTTTGTTGACAAGGTTTGGAAGATCACTCCCACCTACTTTTCAACTGTAGCTACACCTCCCAGATGTGGAGCTTTGTTTGTGACCATTCGCAATGTTTGTCTTCTTTCAAAAACTGGCAGGTTGCTACAACCGCATTGATGGCAATGGTAGACTCCTCATCCCCTACATTCCAAACATGGAGAGCAAGACTAGTTGTGGCAATTTATTGCATTTTAAGAGTGTGCAACAAAGTGCATCTAGGGGACAATGTTCCAAATTGGGGTTCAATTGCGAATCAAATTAGAACTTACTTTACTTTATTGTAATCTAGGGAAAGTGTTTTCCATTTACTTTATACTTTGTTTTACACTCTTGTGATGCAAATTTACCCATCTTTGATGGTTGCACAACATTTTGGATTAAAAAAGCTTAATTATCAACAAAAAAAATCAATAATGTATGGGGGAAAAAATCATATAACACTTTTAATGAATGACTATATGAGAAAAGAAATTTGTAAATTGAAAATGTTACTACGATTCTTTTGAAAAGTAATAATAATAATAATAATAATAATAATAATAATAATAATAATAACAACCCAATAACGAACAATATAACATTGCAAACTCAAGAGGAAAAATAAGATGAGTATCCACTTATAAAATCATTAAACCTTCTAAATAATTATCCTCATATATTGTAGAAATTCTTTGAAATGTAGGAATTAAATAGCTCTCTATAGTGCAAGATTATACCTCTTATGTGATAATTACAAAAATTTAAAGAGACAATTAGCTTACTTTTCATCCAAGTTTATAGTTCAATATGATATAGCACCATATAAAGTACTTACTTTCTCAATTTCACTTTCATTCTTGAAAAATTTAGCCTTAGTTGAGATTAAGAGTTTGGACTAAAGTTACCAACTAAACCTCCTCAATGTTTCCACGACCCTCATGAAATTAGATTAGATCTTCTTGTAGAGGAATATGATAGCAAAAAAATATTTTTAATTAAGATTTACTTATGACATGATTAGATCTAAATTTTCTATTGTTATTTAGCATAAACTAGTATTGAATCCTTGTACAGACACTCTGAACAAAAATTCTTTTGTTCCTAAATATCTTTTCATATGTATACCCTCTAACACCATGTATAAGTAAAAAAAAAAAAAGTAAAAAATTTTTTACTGCACAATTGCCAAAAAAGAATGCTTTATGAGTTCCTTCGTACACTTCTTCACATCCATATAAAAGCATCAAAAATTTAATTAAGATTCTTTGACACAAAATAATTACTCGTTGTCAAGCATGTGCAGCAAAATCAAGAAACATGTCAAATGCATATGAATTATATCATGTTCATGAAAGCTAATAGAGGATTCCTTGTTGGAAAGGAGTTTTCATATTGGTTTTTTAACTCCTTGATAGTTTCTTGTCAACAGGTAACTACTCCTTTAGAAATAGTTAATGATGCCTAAGGAAGGAAGTTCTATTTGAGTGTTGGCAAGAATAAGAGAATGGAGGAATACATTACCCCATTGGGGAGAAAGCATCCTTTTTCTGCCCTTCTTATGATTCACTATTTGCAATTAAATTGTCACATCGATTCCTTGTAATGAACCATACAACCTCATTCATGTATGGAGTAATGTACATTGCAATAGTGTTCTAACATTTTATGTAGTAGCTTGGTGACGTAAACCCCACTAACCCGTGATGAAACCCGACAATCGATTCACTAACCTCACAACCTAGGATCTCTCAAGAACGATGGACACCGTGATCCTTTGTTTATAAACAAGACAAGAATCTTGATATACGCGATAACGCCACAATAGATTATGAAAGGATTGATTGATAAGTTGAGGGATGAATGCCATAGATTCAAAATCTAATAAATTTGATAGTTCTTCAAAGAACCAAATAGAAATATCTCTTAAATTGATGAGTAAAATATGCCAAAAAATCCTTACAAATGAAAGTGTGACAACTATTTATATTCTCATAATAAAGGGTAAATAAAATGAGTTAGAAAAACCCTAATGTAACTAAGGAAAGCATTATACGTCGGTAGCCTAAATTTGTCTAAAAACTGACCTACATTTCTTCCTAAGTTGGCACTCAAAGCCGATGGCTTAAATTGAACCGACCTTTATAGAGTAAGTCGGCCCCTTAGGTCAACGGCTTACTTTGCTAGCCTTCCTCCATTTCTATGCAGGCCACTTTAGGCCAGCGACCTTCTTTCAAAGCCGGTCACTTAGGCCAATGGCCTAAGCCTCCAAGGCCAATGGTCTTCAATACTCTTGAAGCTATCGGCCTTTGATTCCACTCCCGACTTCCGTCATCGTGATCCACACTTCGAATATGCCCATACTCTTCGTTCCTAACTCCTTATCTTGTCTTTGATCATCCTTGGACCAATTCTCCTAATGTGACCTTCATCATTCCTCTCCTCTTGAAAAGGATTTGTCCTCAAATCTTCACCTGCATTAAACTGACTCAAATCAATAATATTAAAATTAACACTAGTTGGATACGTACCTAGCAATTCCAATATGTAAATGTGATCATTGATGCAATCGAGGACTTGGAATGGACCCTTGCCTCTTGGAAGCTACTTTAATCCCCCTTTTGCTGGGAACCGCCTATGATTCATGCGCGCCCAAACCTAATCTCCGGGTTTAAATAGAACTTGACGATATCCTTTGCTAGTTTGTTTAGCACAGTGCTTCTTCTGCTGCTCAATATTGAGCTTAGCCTTTTCATGCGTCTCAACAGATTTTTTTGTTCCTGCAAATAAAGCATTCTTAAGCTCATCAAGTCTTTCATCAAGATTTTTCTTTCCACTCTATTTTTCTCTCAATACTCAATCTTTTTCCCCTCTTTTTCTTTTTCCTCTATAATATCACTTAACTTATTTTTACCACTCACTCTCATCCGTTCTCCTTCTTTTTATTCTACAATAGTACTCATTTTATTTTTACTACTCATTTTCTTTTGCTCTCTCTTTTTTAGTATTCTCATTTGATCTTCATAAACCTCACTAGGTTTCAAAGGACAGAGAGTAACAAACTTCTGATCATGTACAAATGAATACTTATTGGTGAATCCATCATGTTTCACTTATCTGTTAAACTACCATGGCCTCCCTAGTAACAAGTGTGTAGCTTGCATTAGAACTACATCATACAGTATTTCATCCCCATACTTCCCAATGCTAAAAGAAATCAGCACCTATTTTGTAACTCTAACTTCACCACTATTGTTTAGCCATTACAATTTGTAAGGATAAGGATGTTTAATTATAGGAAATCCCAACTTTTCCGCCATGGTTGTACTAGCAGCATTTGTACAACTCCTACCATCTATAATCACACTACATACCTTATTTTGAACTAGATATCTAGTATGAAAGATATTCTCCTGTTGCACATTTTCCTCTCCTATAACTTGCATAGTCAAAGATCTCCTGGCTACTAACAACTCCCCCTACTCAGCATACTCCTCTCCATCATCATCCTCTAGTGGTGGCATAGACTCATGATCTGAGTCACTATCAGTCTCAATCTCGCCATTATTCCTCAGCACCATAACTCGTCTATCAGGACATTGACTAGCTACATGTCTTCTACCTTGATATTTAAAACATTTAATATCTCGATTCCTATAAATAGAAGGATCAAATTTACCTCTAGTCCTATGAGATACGAAGTTTGATGTTTGTTCTGGTAGTGGTTTGGAATGTAGCCGTTTCTCCTCCTTCTCCCTTATGTCAGCTCTCCAATTAGAAAAACTTGATATGACATGTGTGGTGCTATTACTCTTCCCCCCAAATTGCTTTTCAACTTTAATGGACATATAAACAATATCCTCCAGTTCCACATAATGCTGCAACTCTACCACATGCTGAATCTCCCTATTTAACTCCGCTAAAAATCTGGCCATAGTTGCCTCGCGGTCCTCCTCAATGTTAGCCCTAATCATGATAACCTCTATCCCCTTATGATACTCTTCTACACTACTATCGCCTTGCTTGAGGGTTTGTAATTTGTTGTACAACTCCCTATAATAGTATGTAGGAACAAATCATTTCCTCATGATCCTCTTCATCTCCTCCTATGTGCCTACTAGTGGTTCCTTATTCCTTATCTTATTTAACAAAAGTTGATCCCACCAAATAATTGCATAATCAGAAAATTCAATAATAGTAAGTTTTACCCTTTTGGCCTCAGCATAGTTGTGGCACTAAAAAATCATCTCCACCTTCTTCTCCCACTCCAAATACACTTCAGGATCATTCTTCCCTTAGAAGGAAGGGATTTTCATCTTTATGTTCTCTAGACTGCTATCTTCTCCATGCCTAGCTCCTCTACTTCTCTCTACATTCCTATTATAACCCATAAAAGAGTCCTGATCAGATTCAACTACACACCCTTCTCTACCCCATTCATCTTCCTCCATGTGCACTGCCCTTCTTGGTATTTTATCCCTCTTACGCCCAGTAAAAGCAATTTGAGACTACTCAAAATTCTGCTTTATATGCTCATGAAATTGATCCATTTCCACTCTAAACATTCTCTTCATCTCCATAGTTAAAGTTTCCATGATCAATTTTGTATCAATTCCTCCCATCACACTTTCAAGAGAATTTCTCTAAGACATATTGCTGCATAAAATAATGTTAGGAATAATAAAATGTAATATCTCAAATTCACTTGCTTACGTGTTTCACTCAAATCGCTCTACTGTTCTCACCAATCCTTATCCACTCAAATTTCTCTTTTTGATTCTTTTAGAACTAAAAATCCAATCAGATTTGTTTCTATAGAAATCCACCCAACTTTTCCCAACAGCAGTTTCGTATCACTATTTGACAAGATTCATAGAACACTAAGAATTCAATTAAGCATCACTAAAAAACCCTAAATTACAAACAATAACACAACCTTTGCTCAGTTTCCAATTCTAGCTTAACACAACCTAATTAATAGCAATTTCCTTTTTCTTTTTCTTCTTCTTCTTCTTTTATACGAATTTTCTTTTTCTTTTCTTTTCTTTTTGATTCTTAAGAAAGGAAATGTGTATGATTCCTTTCAAACACTAACAACAATCAACTGAAATCTAATTGCAAATTGAATTTAAAAGGAACTTTTTTTAAAAAAATCTAAAACCTAGATCTAAAAAAAGGTAATTAAAATAATAAAAAGGATAGATGATCATGACAAACCTGATTGCTTTAATACCAAATAACGTGAATCCCGCCAACCCGTGACAAAACCCAACAATCGATTCACTAACTTCACAACCTAGGATCTCTCAAGAACGATGGACACTGTGACCCTTTTTCTATAAATGAAACAAGAACCTTAGTATACGCGATAATGACATAATCGATTATGGAAGGATCAATTGATAAATTAAGGGACGAACGGTACGGATTCAAAATCCGATAAGTTCGATAGTTCTTCAAAGAAACAAAGAGAAATCTCTCTCACATTAATGAGTAAAATATGCCAAAAGATCCTTACAAATGAAAGTGTGATGACTATTTATAGTGTCACAACAAAAGGTAAATAAAACAACATAGAAAAACCTTAATGCGACTAAGGAAAGCATTATACGTTAGCGGCCTAAATTTGTCTAAAAACCGATCTACATTTCTTCCTAAGCTGGCACTCTAAGCCGGTGACTTAAATTACATGTTGAACCGGCCTTTATGGAGTAAGCCGGACACTTAGGCTAGCAACTTACTTTGCCAGCCTTCATCCATTTTTATGCCAGCCCCTTTAGGTCAGTGGTCTTCTATACTCTTGAAGTTGTCGGCCTTTGATTCCACTCTTAACTTCCATCCTCATTATCCACACTCTAAATATGCCCGTACTCTTTGTTCTCAACTCTTTATCTTGTCCTTGATCATCCTTGGATCAATCCTCCTAATGTGATCTTCATTATATGGAGCATCTCATAAGGAGCTTCTATGGTTCAATTGGCCAAAAGTTCCATTCCATTGTACACATTTTTATCGCTATCATCTAATTTAAATAACATGACCAATAATTCAAACATATTCCATCATTAGATAGAAGTTTGATTAAGAACACAAATTAGTATATAATAATAAACCAAGTTATAAAGATTAAAAAATTTTCCTCTTCATTAGGACTTTGGAATAGTGTCTAATGTCTAGTGGAACGGCTAGCAACCAGGTGTACCTTTTAGCAACAAGAATTTACAATTGCATGTCGATTGGCTTGACTTGAACATGTTAAAAGAGAAAAAGGCAATTGCATACGCTACACATAGGAGAAGATTAATCAAACATAAAAGATGCTAAAGGAATTGCATATCGTCTTTAAAACCATCTAGTTTCGGGTCATATCATGGCAACAAAATCATCTCCTCATCTCTCTCTCTCCATCCACTTAGTCCCTATGGTGAAGTCCTGGCAGAGTCTTCTTCAAGAACAAGTTTGCCCCGAATTCAGGGGGAAGTTTCTCACGCCACGGGTATCGAAGGTTCTCAGGAAGTTCGTACCTATTATTCTTATTCTTAGCACATATGACGACATTCCCTTTCCGACTCCTACCCAGTGAAACTTTCCCAAATGGAAATCTACTCGATAATTGATGTTCTGAAGAAGCTGTACCTAGCATTTTACAAGGAGTAAAAGGTGAAAATGCAGAATCTATTTCACCTAATTGTTTTCCTTGTTCTTCAATGTATCGAGATATCCAGTCGCTAATGAAGAACCAAATCTCACATAGATATTGCACCAAGCAGTTGGTATATTATCATATTATGATAATATGATAATATTATCATATTATAATAATACCCTTTTATAACAAAACACGCTATTGTGTACATGTTGTTATGTATGTTTAATTGTATTTTAATATAATATGTATATATATATATATTGTATAGTATATAATATTACGTATAATTATTCATATTTTTTTATATAATAATATAATATATTATAACTCAATAGAATTAATTTAGTTCATTGTAATTTTATGATAAATGAAATTTAATATTATTAATTATTATGAATAGAAAGAAAAAAAAAAGAAAAAAAGAAAATGTTATTTAAACAACAAAATAAATAAATAAATAAATGCCTCTGGGAAAGAGAAAAGAAAATGCTCTTTCGAAGATTTAAACCAATGATCACAACCTTTCAAAATCAAGCATTTAACCACTTAACCATATTTAATATTTTGTTAATAATTTATCTATAAAATATATATAATGCATATTTTTTTCTTCTTTTAATTAAATTTAAATAATTAATCTTTTTGAACTTCAAAAGGACTAGGGTCTCCTTTAATCCCCCTCAAATCCGCCCATGGTAATATAATATATCATTAAACATATATTATTATATATATTTTGGTGCTATTCAATTTTACACCTAAAATTTAAAATTATTAAATGATATACGCAATTGATTTTTTACTTATCACACAGTCTTTTATCATTCTTAAAATAGTGACTTGTTAAACACTATTGGTTTAAAATTACAAGTATACAAAATGAGAGGCAACATAATAAATCTAAGAAGTTTAAATTTTATTAGATACTACATTTATTAAGTACAAGGTTTAGGTGTAAAGTTTAAAAAACACAACCTCATTATCCAAACACGACTGAGTATAATCACAAGCGGAGGTTCATAGTAGGTTTAATTGTTGAAGAGTCAAATTCCTTTACAAATCAAGATCGTACCAAAGATTGAAGTAAATTTAGGAATCTCATTTTACAACCTCAGTCTCGTAATGACACCACGTTCTCAAATAAAAATAAATAAATAAATTATGCAACTAAATGCATAACATAATGACCAATTGGTTGTGATTTCAATGTACATAGACCTAGCTTAAGTATCATGATTTTCGTATGCTCTATCACATCAATCAAATGTTCCTAATGGTATAAAGATAATTGTAGTTTTGCCAGTTTTAGCATTAGGAAGGTCATATTTGAATGTTGCTACAGACGCTTTATGTCCAATCATTTCGGATAATACTTGAATCTTCTATATCACCATAGCCACCGGCATAGAGTTAGTCGATACTTATTCATAGATACTGTCATCGCTTTTTCTCTAGGAAAAGAAGTTCATGACCCATGGGCCTTCTACCTCCACGCAGCATTGCTCCATTAAGCTTTCGCCCATTGCAAAAAATTCCCCACTGTTGCCTCCCATAGGAGTCAGGGTTGTGTCTCAGTCCCAGTGTGGTTGATCATCCTCTCAGACCAACTACTGGTCATCACCATAGTAAGCTATTGCCTCAGCAACTAACTAGCAAATCAGATGCAAGCCCCTCCTCAAGCAGATTCCTCCTTTTGCTCCTCAATTTACAAGATAATTGATATCTTTGCAACAACCATTTTGATGGTTACAATTTGTAATAGCATTATAGGTCAGAACTCAGTCATCAAACAAGAACCTCAAGGTAATCTCATAGGCTGAAAAATTTGCCCCATTCACCACAAAGGCTCTAGCTACAGCTGTTCCTAATCCTCTCCAAAGAATGCCATATCCATCCTGCTGTACACTTTTATATAAACAATCGAAAATGCCATTGTATTTGGCTTTTGAGAATTGAGATTAAGATTGCAATCTAGTTTTTATAACATCCAAAGGATAGCAACAACCCTAGCTTGCAACTCCTGCTAGTCCTCTCGCCATTAACATTGTCCTTAAGCTTTCCTGGCCATTCTTTTTGCATCCAAGATGGAATAGCTTGTGCATATACTCATATGTCCAGAAATAGAGTCCATGAGCAGGTACATCCCTGAGGATGGTAATTGTGAGACCGAGGTATAGACCTTTGAAACCTTCCTTTCTGTGAATGCCTCTTACAACGAATATGGGTCCTCTTTGATAGGATACTTGATCTGATTTTGCGGTAGTCCGGTCCTATAATTGTAGTTAGATTTTTACAAGTTCAATTGGGGTGAGGATTAGGCTTTGGAAGGCTCTAATGCCTACTCCACCAAGAGCAACACCTTTGTAGGATAGAGGGTCTTTTGCTGAAACATATGAATCAAATGCCTAGGAGAGGACTACATAGATTTGGAATGCCATTGCATTTTGCATATAATTTGAAATTTTTTAAGACATATTCCAAAGAAACCATAATATGGAACTCATTAATGATCCCATTCACTTGTGAGTTGAGATTTTGAATGTTACTCATCAAATGGCCCATTTAATTATGCAAGTTTAATTAAACCATAATAGGACCTCATGTTTAAATATTGATACAATATGTGTTGATGATGCTAATTCTAATTTGTTTTCTTTTATTTTGATTATTTAGTTATTTGTTAGACATAAATCCTACATTATAGGATTGGATAAGTATGATGAAATAATGGATAAGCTTGTTATCCTAGATTACAATTTAATTCTGCATTTTAGCTATTAAATCAAATTGTAATCTTGATATATCTAATTGAATGGAATAAGCAATGTGAGTGTGGCTTTTACGTTTTTCGGTGTGCTTGCTGCTCCCTTGCTACTGCTGCTCTATTTTGATTTTGTTTTCATAATACAGTTCTAGAATTGTTTGCGTTTTCTTCGATTGGTATTAAAGCCACAATGAACAATACAACTCAACTATCAATTCCTATTATAGATGGGAAAAATTACAATCATTGGTGTGTTCAGATGAAGGTCCTATTCAAGTATCATGATCTACTGGAAGTTGTGGAGAATGGAGTGCTTGTATTAGTAGACAAAGTAAACGATGCACAAAGGGCAACAAACCGTGATCTAAGAAAGAAAGACAAGAAGACGCTATACTTCATTCATCAAGGAATGAATGATGAAATGTTCAAACAGATTGAAGGAGCCACCACATCCATTGAGGTGTGGAATATATTGTCCACTTCTTACAAAGGTGATGAAAAGATCAAAAGGGTACGCCTCCAAACTTCGAGGTGACAATACAAGTTGTTGCAGATGGACTCCAACGAATCAATTGATGCGTACATCAATAGAATTCTCATTTTGACAAACAACATGAAAATGAATGGTGAGATCTTGTCCAAACAAAGCAAGGTTGAAAAAAATCTTGAGACCCTTGCTTCTAAGATTTGAGCACGTTGTAACAACAATAGAGGAAAGTCACAATCTATTAACTATGACAGTCAAGTTGCTATTTGGTTCACTACGAGCACATGAGTAAAGAATGAATGAAAACAAGATTGACAAACCAATTGAGTAGGCCTTTCAATCTCAAATCTCCATTAGGAACTCCTACCAAAGATATGGAAACTATCGTGGTAAAGGAAGAGGACGAAGCAATGATCACTTCAACAAACATAGGAGTGATATGAGTCATGGTGCTACATAACAATACGAGGTGCTTCATAACGCCAAGCATAGGCGTAGCCATGGACGCAGTAGAAGAAAGTTTGATAAGTCGAATATAGAATGTTTCAACTGTCACAAACGAGGACATTATGCAAACGAATGTAGACTCAAGGATAAGACTTCAGCTGCAAACTATGCATAAGAGATGTGCAATCAAGAACCGGCTGAGAGTGATCATGCACTCCTAATGGTCACTTCATTAAATGAGATTATCATGTTGCCATACTTAGTATTTAGACACTGGTTATACGAATCACATGTGTGGTCGGAAGGAGCTATTTGCAGAGCTTGATGAGACATTTCAAGCAAGAGTAAAGTTTGGGGATGGCAGATGTGTCTTAGTGACGAGGAAAGGAAGAATTCTCATTACATTAAAAAAATGGAGATCATAAGTATATCTCAAATTTGTTCTATGTACCGGATATGAAAAGCAATCTGTTGAGCATGGACTAACTAGCCAAGAGAGGCTATGAAATGTATGTTTCTAGAAATCGATTTACAGTTCGTGACAAATAAGGTACGCTAATCCTAAAAACTTGCTTATCTAAGAATCAAATGTTTTCAATTGACATCAGCAAGGGAGAATTCAAATTCTTGAATGTAATTAGGAATGATGAGTCGTGGCTGTGGCATCTTCGTTTTGGGCATCTAAACTTCCAAAGTTTAGAAGTGCTTGTAAAACAATACTTGGTGAAAGGAATACTACAAATCAAACATTCGGACCAATTGTGTGAAGCTAGTATCATTGGTAAGAATCATAGGTTGCCATTCTCAAAAACTGTGGAACGGCCAAAATCTCCCTTAGAGCTGGTCCATACTAATGTCTGTAGTCTAATGAACACCAATTCGATTGGAGGAAATAGGTACTTCCTAACATTCATTGATGATTTTTCACGAAAAACTTGGATTTCTTTGTTGAAAAGTAAGGCTGAGGTATTTGATTGCTTCAAGAAATTTAAAGTGTTTGTTGAAAACAAAAGTGGTCAAACACTCAAAGCAATATAAAGTGATGGAGGAGGTGAATATATCTCCAATGAGTTTATGACATACTGTGAACAACATGGAGTGCAGCATAATACTACATTTCCCTACGCTCCCCAACACAATGGAGTAGCTGAAAGGAAGAATTGAACTATATTGAACATGGTAAGAAGCATGTTGAAAGCAAAAGAAATGCCCAACAACTTTTGGGCAGAAGCGGTTTCATGTGCGGTGTATTTATTAAATAGATCACCCACTAAGAGTATCCTTAATATAACTCCTATAGAAGCTTGGAGTGGTTTCAAGCCAAATGTATAGCATCTAAAGGTTTTTGGCTCTATTTCCTATGTCCATGTTCCTATAGCAACGAGGACCAATCTAGATGATAGAGTTGAAAAAACAATTCTCATTGGATACAAACAAGGTGGTTATAAGCTGTATAACCCAATGACCAAGAGGGTTAAAGTTAGTCGTGATGTAACCTTTATTGAAGATGAAATGTGGAAGTGGAGTGCTAATATTCAAGTGGATTCCCAGAAGTGTGTCATTCTTGTCATAGAAGAAGATCTAAAGGAATTAGCTACAAATGAGAGTACTATTCAATTGTCTGACGTAGGAAGCCCAAGAAGGGAACATAGACCACCTACATATTTACAAGATTTTGAAACAAGTTTCAGTGGGGAATTGATGATGGAGAGTTTGTGCATTTAGCCTTCGTTGCAGATGCAAAACCAGTAGTGCTTGAAGAAGCAATTCGAAATCTCAAATGGATGACTACAATGAATGGGGAGATGATGGAAATTGAGAAGAACAATACATGGAAGCTCATTGATCTTCCACGAGGTCACAAGGCAATTGATGTGAAATGGGTTTACAAGATCAAGGTAAAGTTGAGAGGTATAAAGCAAGGTTGGTAGCAAAGGGATTTGAGCAAAGATAAGGCCATGATTATGAGGAAATTTTTGTGCCTGTTGCTAAAATGGAGACAATACGACTGATAATTGCATTGGTTGCTCAAAGGCAATGGAAAATTCACCAAACGGATGTTAAGTCAGCTTTCCTTAATGGTTTGCTTGATGAGGAAATGTATGTAAAGCAGCCACCTAGACTCATACAATGTGGAAAAGAAGACAAAGTGTATAATCTCAACAAGGCATTGTATAGTCTGAAGCAGGCACCAAGAGCATGGAATAAATGAATTGATTTGTTCCTTTGTGAAGCTGGCTTTCAAAAATGTCCCTCCGATCATGGCTTATATGTGAAAGTTAATAGTTATGGAGATTCACTAATCTTATGTCTTTATGTTGATGATATAGTGTTCACAGGAAACAATCTTGACATGATCAATGAGTTCAAGCAGTCCATAATGAATGAGTTTGAGATGACTAATCTTGGTCCTATGTCCTATTTTCTGGGCATTGAAGTTGTTCAAAGGATGATGGAATCTTCATCAACCAAAAGAAATATGCAAGTGAGCTGCTGATAAACTACAAGATGGAAGACTCAAAACCAATTCAAACACCAATTGAAACAGGTACAAAGCTGGTTAAGGATGGAGATGAATGAAGTGTTGATCCGACACACTTCAAACAAATTGTTAGAAGTCTTAGATACCTCACTTGCACAAGACCTGATATATATTATGCAGTAGGACTAGTCAGCAGATTTATGGAATTTCCTCAACAACAACATCTACAAGCAGCAAAACGAATCATGAGATACATCAAAGGGATGCAAGATCTTGGTTTGTTCTACTCATCATCTAAAGAATGCAAACTTATAGGATACTCTGACAATGATTGGGGTGGAGATTTGGACAAAAGAAAGAGCATAAGTGGCCATTGTTTCTTGTTTGGGAAGACTGCATGCTCATGGACATCGAAGAAGCAATCTATTGTTGCTCTATCAACTTGCGAAGCTGAGTATATAGCAGTAGCATCATGTGTATGTCAAGTGATTTGGCTTAGCAACATAATGAGTCAAATTGGATGTGAGCTGCAAGCTCCTTTGAAGATTTATGTAGATAATATATCTGCAATTAATCTAGCTAAGAACCCGATCTTCCATGGAAGGAGTAAACGCATCTACATTAGATATCATTTCCTAAGAGATCAAGTTGCAAAAGGAGTGATCAAACTAGAACATTGCAAGACTGAAGATCAAATTGTAGACATCTTCACCAAACCGCTGAAAATTGATCCATTTATCAAGTTGAGGAACCTACTTAGAATGAAGAATCCTCTAAATCAGAATTAAGGAAGGATGTTGATGATGCTAATTCTGATTTGTTTTCTTTTCTTTTGATTATTTAGTTATTTGTTAAACATAAATTCTACATTGTAGGATTGGATAAGTATAATGGAATAATGAATAAAGTTGTTATCCTAGATTACAAGTTAGTTCTATATTTTAACTATCAAATCAGATTGTAATCTTGATGTATTTGATTGAATGGAATAAGCAATTTGAGTGTGGCTTTTACGTTTTCCGGTGTGCTTGCTGTTCCCTTACTGTTGTTACTCTGTTTCGATTTTGGTTTCATAATACAGTTCTAGAATTGTTTGCGTTTTCTTCAACCTGAAAACTTAAACATGATGAAATGTCGAAGCAAGGTTGATTTGAAGGAATAGGAATTTGACAAGAAACAATGAGGACTAATTCATTATCTTTCGTATAATGATGGCATAATCTAAAAACATAATTAAATAGTGAGAAACTTTGCACTGGAAAAATACAATTTGCAAACCAGCTCCTGCTCTTGCAATGGAGAGTAGGATTTGTGCTTTTTACCACGACCATCCAATTGGATTACAAATCTTGAATGCGTAATAGTGAAGATTAGATTCTCTTTCAGATTGAGGGCAAATATATTGGTTAAAATTTTCCAGTACATGTGATTTTTAACAAAATCTGTAGCTTGCTAAGTCATTAACATAAAACTGTATAGTACATTTACAAGCAATGATAGATTAGGATTATAGTAGGAGGGCTACGAGCTACCGTAAGGAAAAATTAAAAAAGGCAACACCATGAAAATAACAAAATATTACATATATATTTCATTAAAAAAAAATTAAAGGCAAAATTTTAAGCCTACCCTAGCATGCCATTGCAAACTGCAACCAACAATCTTTTTCATTAACATTAACTAAAACTATCATATTGAAATAATCATAGGATAAATTATCACTTTCATACTGTAACAAATTTAATTATATAATCATTTAAATCTGTTTTTTTTTTCAAATAAAATCACTTGATTATAATCATTTGATTATAATATTAAATTTGCAAATTCGTGGAGCTTTTGTATTTATTAACTACACAGCTAAAGTGGCAAAAAAAATTCTACATTTATTCATTTAAGAACCATTCAGTCCCTTTTTCATATCTTTTGGAACTCAGAGTAAAGCCTAAATTTTCAAATTTTAATCCATTTTAACCGCAATTCCTATTAAACTATAGCTCTAGAGTTAGGAAAGTTCCAGGTTTCATGGTGACCATGACGTTGTCTCCATTAAGGAAATGTAAGTTTCTATGTTTGTCTATTAAGATAAAGCGTGCTATAGTGAAAGATAACATTTCAACATTATCACTACTTTCTAGTGATTGAAGATAACGATTGACGATAGATTAGAAACCACACTCCGTCATCGAGGCATAACATAACTAAAACCTCCTTACAGAAGCAATTCTAAGCACAATCTATGTATAGTTTGGAGAAAACTTCTATGGTTCTATGAGCTCAAGAACATAAATGTTCCCTTATCTTCAATCGCATGAGTCCAGTGGCGGATCCGGGATTTTGCATAAGAACTCGGTTCTATATTATTCAAACACAATAAAAAAATTAATAAAATGGAAAAAAAAAAGGAACAAACCTGGAAAGTTACAGAAGCCAAGGGTGTACCCATCCCGCTATAAAGAGCAAGCACCCCTTCATTCCGGACAATGTTTCGGAATATCCGAATGCCGAACCCGAACCTGGACCCGAATGCTATTGTCTTATCCGGAGAGTATCAAGAGGATAACCGGAAATCACACCAGTAATCCCACGAAACCCACCAGCTACAAATTCTCTACCCCAGCTACCAGCAAGAAACTCTGGCCAGAAATCTATCTCTCATCCTCCTAATCTCCTTTGTTACAAATAGAGCACCAAAGCTCCACAACTAGAATTGCTTTATGGTAGCTCCAACCATACATTTATATGGCTGCTAGGATGTGAAATATTTTAATTTCCATCACTTAAAGTAGGAAAAGAATAAGTTCTTATCAGTTGCCTTTGCTTGCACGAGTCAAATTAGTATGGCTGCCACTTTATAGTAATAACATCATGGATACATCCATAAAGGTCAAGGAGTTCATTAGCTGTCTACATGGCTCTGATATGTAGGAGATATCCAATACAGAAGGAAGAATAGATAATATAGAAATTTGGTGGTGCATCCAAGATAAGACCTCCTATTATAATAGTAACAAACTTCATTGGAATATTGTAAGTTGCCTTTTCTATTAAAAAAAATAAGACCAATGTTATGCCTGTTATGCTATAGCATTCGGTCTGCTCCGTCCTGTATGTTTGCATCCGGAGGCAACCATTGCATCAATGTGTTGCCCAAGAATGTTGTTGTTTGACTAAAGAGGAAAAAAAAATCATAGGATGGTAATGCATATCATCCCACTTGAACTAAGTTGTCCCTCTTAATATGGTATTTGCATCGGTGTTTCTACTAATCACCGTGTATATAAAATATATGATATGTATTTCTTTTTTCAAACATAGAGATATGTAATTATAAGAGACGATAAAACTTTTTTTCTTTTTTCTTTTTTAATCATTTTCCACCTAGTCCCATCCATTTTTACTTCTTTTTCCTATAGCAGTCACCTAAGAAAGTTATAAAGTTTACATGAGATTAATAAAAAAAAATTCAGAATTCAAATTAAGAATCCCTTGTAATGAACTTTTCTAATTCTAAATATATAAATATTTTTATATATAAATATTTTTACATACATTAATATGGTAATTTGGTAATAAAATTGATAAGAGTTTCATATAATATGAGGTCCTTGGATAATGCATAATAAAAAAAATCAAAGATATCAATGTATTTTGGAAATTATTAGGGGTTTAAAGATTTTATAATAAAATATATGAATGTACAATTAAAAATAGGAAAAAATACGTTTTTAGTTTTCAATATTTATTTACTTTTTTATTTGAATCATTAACCTTTGTTTTCTTTATATTTGAATTCTTAACATTTTTAAAACTTTATACAAAAAAAAAAAGAACTTCTATCAAATTTATTAAAATTTTCACCAAACCATAACATGCATCAACTTCAAATAAATTTATAATAATTAAATCAATAAAGTGATGATATTGAATATATTTATTTATATAATATAATAAAAAAATAATATTAAATATATTTAATGGTATAATATAATAAAAAATATAAAATTAATAATTAAAATTAATAAAATGAGCCGAAAAAACTTGTATGTATCCTTATTATCTTGACTAACTAGCTCAAAACTAATTGTAAGCCAATATATAATTAATATAAATAGAAAATATTGAGAATTCAAATAAAAAAAATAAAAGCTTAAATAAATAAATGTTATGGAAGAATATAACCTGATGGAAAGAATGGGATGGCATAGAGTCTGTAAATAATTGAGTGATGAGTATTTGTCCTTTTTCGATCATTTATCACGGGATTGCAACTATACGGCAAATGGAATTCCAAACAGACACATGGTGGCTCTGTTAAATTGCTTTACAAACTTTGAAATGTGCACGGTTGTTATGCCCGGTTGTTAACCACGTTCAGTTTACGACAGAAATATTAGGTGTCATAATTATTTTTTTATACTTATCTTAAGATTTTATAAATAAGTATAAAAATATATTATAAAAAATAGCTATTTCTTTAATTTTATAAAGAAATTGTAATTTTTTTATTTTTTAATAATAATAATTTTATGAAATAACTATTCTATCAATTAAATATAAAAATATATCAAATAAAAAATAGTCATTCTATTTTACTTTTATAAAAATCGACTAAATATACCAATAGAATTTTATCATTTTTGTTCAACTTGTATCGATAGTTGATATGAAATAATAAGGGTGTAAGGGATTAAAAAGTAAAACTGACTACTCATTTATTTTATTCAGTATAATAAATTAAGAATTAAATTATAATTCAAAAGGAATGTAATAGAGTTATAATAAAGTAGGAAATCAATTAGAATAAAAGTAAAGTATCTTTTATATCCATTGTAATAGCACAATATTTATTATATTCTTTACTATAAATAGACAATGTCTAATAATGGTTTTACCTTTTTAAGGCATAAGTATTTATGAAAAGATAGTAAATGAACCATTTAATAACAATTTATAAGAATAGGGTTATGAAATTTTTCATTATAAGATTTTATACTTTATAGTCATAAGACTAAGGATTAAAAAAAAAAAGAAAAAAGAAAGAAAGAAAAATTAAAAGCAATTTTGCTAGTAAGTAGTGGTGGACTGTTGATTTTTGTGAGAAATTGCAAGAAATTGAAAAAAAAAATTATGGGAATTTGTTTACTTAAGATTTTCTTTTAAATTGATTTATCTCCCTCTCTTTTTTAAAAAAAAAAAAAAACGAAGAAGAAAAGAAGATACTTCCTAAAATAGGCTATACCAACATTCTATTTGGATCTTCTAATACAACCTTGGAATTCGAAGCTTCTTTGTTTTAGGCCATATCAGAACATCTTGGGCCTCCTCGTTGATCATACTCTTTTGCTAGTGGGCGGGCTATTCATTGAATTTAGATCTTTTCAGGTCCAGCAGTAAATATACAAGCGGGCAGGTTCTGTTTGGATCGTTTTAGCCTATATAGTTCACATTAGAAATTTTTTTAAACCACAAACTTCGGTTTAATTTGATTTTCATTGGGGTTTGGAACATATTTTATTATCTAAAAGATTTACGTAAATAATATGAAATCTCACTTTACAAGTACTGATTCTTTTTACAATTCAATAATAATAATGATATACAACGATATTTCATAAAATGTCGATCAAGTATTTACACAAGAGAGGAATTCCAAATGTATATTAGCATGAAAGTTAAATATGTAAACCTTTTGATAATCATAAACCATTTTCTTAAGAAAATATGTATAAATGTCGATCTTTTTTATCCGATTTGATTAGGCTCATTGATGCACAAAATCTTAAGTATGTCAAACCTAGAACCCGACGATCGTAATTGAAAGTGGAATTCCCACGAATCGTTTTGAACAAGTTGTAATTTGTAACTAGACCCTAACCACACTTGTTGATTGAAACCTAAGCTATCAATGATTTCGCCAAGCATTTGTGTTGAAAAAACCATGAAGTTCTTTCTCAAATAACAAGAGAGAGCTTTTCTATGAAAAGTTATATTTCAATAATATGAATAATTGTGTTCATGTTTTTCCCCTATTGTCGTGATATATTGTTATCACATGACAAAAGAATAACCTAAGTTTCCAAACATAGCAAAACCACCTTCCTTCCTAATGATTGAAAATCTTATAACTAAATATACTAAAAAGACAAAACCAAACAAATAAAACAAAGCTTAACAAAATCGAGTGGTTCTCCCTTTTTCGTCTCAATTTCCTTTTCAAAATAAATTATTCTAAAACTTCCATATCCTTGCATCCCATTGTGGAAATGTGAATCAAGTTGATAAAGGTTAGTTCTCCTTTAGTTTAACTTGGTTCTGTCTCTTGTAGGTCTATGACTAGTCCTTGCAAAGCTTCGCTCATCCGCTTAGCTCTAACTCGAGTCAGTGGGCCTCTAATACCATATAATGGGTCTTAGGACTTCGATTCATTCATTTTTTATGCCAGTTGATCCTCATTAGAGGCTCTAAATAGAAGAAGATGTTGATCACCATTATACTAGGATGAAGTGGGAGAAAGGCGAATGCTTGTGCTAAAAATGGTCCAAGAGACTGTGGATAAGGTGAAATTGATAGGGTAGAAGATACAAACAACTCAATCTCAGCAAAAGAGCTATATAAATAAGAGAAGGTGCTCTTTAGAATCCCAAGCAAGAGATAAGGTTTTATTTACAATTTCTTTAACTAAAGGGGTTATCAAGTTTGGTTTGAGAGGAAAGTTATACCTAAGGTATGTAGGCCCTTTTGAAATCTTGGAAATAGTGGGTATTGTGGCTTATAAGTTTGCTCTCTCACCAAGTTTAGTTGGGGTATACATTGTATTCCATGTATTCATGTTGAGGAAGTATGTACTTAATTGGATCCAATAGTGGCTTTAGAGCCCTTAAATGTGCAACAAAACTTATCCTTTGTTGAAAGACCAATCAAGATTGTAGATGTTAGAGAACAAGTGCTAAGAAGGAGAATGACTTCCTACATTAAAGTACAATGGACAAATCAGACCGAACGGGAAGCGACATGGGAATTAGAAGAGGAAATGAGGAAGAAATATCCAAAACTTTTTCAAAATCAAGTAACTTTCGAGGATGAAAGTTTTTATAAAGAGAGGAGAATGTAAATACCTGGGCAAAACATTTTTATTTAATATTTGTTACAAAATATAGATAAGGTTAGAAGTGGAAATTTTAAATAATATGAGGAGTAATTTGGTCATTTCCTCGAAAGGATATAAATACTCCATGTGACTTAATGCTTCTCCTTTTCCATTTGTACAATGACAAGACAAGAAAAGGAGACAATGCCCTTTAGAGAACCTTAGGGTAGATTAGCGACTTTCACAAGGATCAAATCTAATTTAATCAGGTAAGGGTTGAAATGATAGAATTGTTATTTAAGAACAGTTAATTGGTGATTAAAGCAATTTCCATCACTTTGTTCATTTAACATTTGAATTAAGGAAGGGCTGGAACAAGCACAAAGATTAGGCGATTAAGGATTCAGTTCACGGATATTTATATTATTCTTATATTAGTACTAAGAAAAGATCATTGTTGCGTTGATAGATTTCAAAACACTTTAGGCTCAAGACCAATTGTGCTTAAGACTATGATTCTAAGTACATGTAACTTTGATTGTTTCTTGCACTTGCTAAGTTAGTATGCATTGAAATTGATTAAGTTGAATGAATTGGTTTAAGTGGTTAAGTTGTTTGTTGATTGTGCTTGGCTTAGCCTAGGAGCCTGTAGTGGTAAATCCCTATGAAGCACCCTAATGATCCTTGTGTAACGTTGTTCCTAGTGGAGTTGTATTTAGAAATAATCTGGGTTAGTTTAAGGATTAAGAATTCAATGGTGTTATAACCCTTAGTGGTAGTTTCATGCCAAGTTAAGTTTAAAGATTCATGGGCATTAGGGCCTATAGTAACAGTTCCCAACACTAATTTAAGGATCAAGTATTTAAGTGTGATTAATAGGGTCATGAGTACCCCCATTAATGCTTTATGGACTTAAGTGTATAATGAACCTATTGATTGATGTTTGTTGAGTCTAATTTTAACATTTTATATTAACTTCCTTTTCTCGATTCATATTAGATTTTGTGCTCATCCAATATAAATACTCGACTTAAACTAGGAATTCTATTATTTATGTGGAGTTGCCACCTAACTGGATTTGGGAAAAATTATTGAATTAAAATTAACTGAGCAGATTAATTCTAATCTAAACAACTACTCGACCAAATCTTCTCTTTTTATTTTTAGAAAAGAAAAAGAAGAAGAAAAATCAAAGATTCTCCACTCGGGAGCTATCCTATTAAAACCCTAAAGTTATACCTTATCCTTCTAAAATCCAAATTATGTTAAGATATCTTTTTTTTAGCATAAAAAAATACTAGAAAAATGATATAACGATTACACTAATAATGATTTGAAAATGTTTTTTTATTCTTTTTAAAGTTGACCTATAAGGGTGCTTATGTACCCACTATTCGGGATCAAACAAGTCGTAGTTCGCTTTTCCTAAAACTTTAGTGGATTATTCAATTTTAATTATGAAAAATATGTCATATTTACATTTATTACCATTTAAATTTATTTAAAGAAATTTCTACGTCTAAAAGACTAAAGCTTCTAAAGCATATACTTTTTATGTTTATTTTCTTTAAAAAAAGTTTTCTAAGTGATAACATAATTGTTATGTTTTTTGTTAAAAAATATTTTTTTTAATAATTTTTTATTAATTAATTTTTTCACTAATTAATTATAATAGATACATATATTTATTTACTCATAATTTTTATGTATTTTTATTATTTATTTATTTTTTAAAGCTCTAAGCCTAATAATACAAAAACATTCATTTCATTTTTTTCTTTCTATCATCATCCTTCTTATAATATAATAATAAATGAATTTAAAAAATAATAAATAATAATAACAATAATAAATGAAAAAATAAATAACATAAAAAGGGGATCTGATTAACTTAGATGCGAGTTAGATCATGCTATAATCAAAGGTCATCGGCAATAGCTCTCCGACATCTGTTTTCGTTGATTGGGGGTGTTTCTAAGACTTCGGTTGGTGAGGAATCCAATGGGAGTGGTGGTTTTCGTCAAGAACCACCCTAGGCGATGGCTTGAGTAGCTACAGTGAGGGTTAGAGAGAGAGAGAGAGAGAGAACTTCGGCGAAGGCTTTGCTCACGTATTCTTCGAATTCATTTCCTTTCAATTGCTTGTTCTTCATCCTCTCGTGGAGTCCTATTTATAGACTCGCAAAACTTCTTTTGATAAGCTCAGGTTTGACATGCAGTTGAGACCCATGTTCATCCTCTCTTTTTTTTTTCTTTTTAATTCGTGTAAATCTTTGATTTTCTATTAGGATTAATGTTAATTTGATGATGCTTATCCTCTTTTAGTTAAAGATCTACTGTATTTGTGTAAAAATTCGAATCAAAACAATCGAATTCTGCTCTTCCCATGTCGATGCCGATCTCAAACGAAGGTAGAAGATGAGCATGTGCCAAGCATGTGTGCTCATGTTGTCAATTAGCTACTAATACATGGCAGCTTGGTGAAAAAAACGTAAAATGGCACAAAGTGCATTCCCCAGGATTCGAACCCTCGACCTCGCCTCCCTACACACATCCTAAGTGTGTACAGGAGCTAGTTGAGCTAGCCCAAATTTCATTTTTGTAATTAACGCGAATTGTGTATAATCATGGCAATTTTTATTGATTTTATATTATTTTGAAATTCTAAAATTTTATAAAAATCTCTAAATATCTTTTATTGTTATTTTTACCTTCATTTTCCAATATTAGTGTATTACTCCTATTTATTTTATTTATTTTCATAATTTTTCCTTCATATCTAAAAAATAGAAGAAAAAAAACATTAATTATGATTAGAAGACAAAAATGGGATGTTTATAATGTTTAAGTTTTGCATAATTGTGTGTGAATTAAGTTCTTACCTAGTCATGCATATGTGCTTGTTGTTATATGTACTGGGTATTAGCTCATCCTTCGAGAATTTATTTTTTTTAGATGTAGGCATAAAGGGATATGTTAATGATGAACATGATCTAAGAGTGAATGTACAAGATAGGAAGAAAGAAGAATTCCATTATTATTATGGTAATTAGACTTCAGAAGAAATTTTGTTATATATATATATATAGTGAATATTGAGATCTTTGGAAGAAAATAGATTAGCGCATTATAAATATTCAATTGTTTTAGATTTTGATTATGGATAAAATGTTAAATTACTTCAAAATTTAAAGAATAGATTGGGATATATTTATAATACCTTAGAAGTTTGGAATTATTGAATTGATGAATGTCAAGTAATATAGGTTATAGGTTTGAATAGCGTTAGAGTAAGTTTAAGAGCCTTAACATGTCCTTATTTGATAAAGACATGTGGTGAATTGTAGTGCTCCTTGATTTCATAATGTTATAAGACTTTTCGGGAGTTTTCATTAAAGGGATTCCCTTTAATGAAAACTCCTAAAAATCATATGACAATGATAATCCCCTTCGATGAATGAATAATACTACTTACTCCAGAAAACATGAGAAGTGGGGTGAAGGGTAGCTGCATTGTTGGCGTCGTCTAGTACAATCAGTGGAGCAATCTCCAATCATAAGGTTAAATAATCATCTTTACATTAAAGTTGCTGCTATTTGGAGATTTGGGATAGAGATTAATGTATAAATGGGTAGAGATTTGAATTTAATTAAGAACAAGTACAAAAATGGGTTGTGAAAATTATAAAAGTTGTGTTAATGGTGTGATATGTTTGATTGGTTGTTATTAAATTCCTTGAAATAATATTGGTTAGGATTTGTTAATTAGGTATGTTAATTAATGTTTGAGTATGGAGTTGAAAATTGGATATGTGAAAACTTGAAATGTTAATTAATGATTAAAATTATATCGTAGTCTTAGTTTGCGTAATTAATTCAAAATTTGAAATGACGTTTTGGAAGTTAACCTTGTGGAAATATATATATAATGGAATTTAGATTACACATTGTCAGATATGTGGACTCGTGGATATAAGTTCATGTTAAAAAGGAGAATTAATAACTAGAAATTTTGGATTTAATTGTGTTTTGTGGCCTTGAATTACGAGCTCAATTTAGAGTACTGTATATTTTGGTTTCCAAAATTTACCAATAATTGGTTGATAAAATAAATATTTGGAATTATGGAATTAAGATTAAAAAGTGATATTGAACAAGTGTAGCATGACCTTGTGTTGGCTGGATATTCCCATGGCTTTTGGGTGAACAAATGATAAATGACGGATTTGAAATTGTGGAGCTATATTTGGAATTGGAAGATGGATGATATGAATAAGTTAATGGATAAACAAGTTGAATTGGTTGATAACCCATAAATTTTTAGTATGTTCACATGTTCTTGAGGTGATTTTATGATTTTTCAAATTATGAATGATGATTTGATGTAAATAATGTGATTTTAGATGCAAAATTTAGGTGATGGAAATGGAATGAAATGCTTAGGGTTACCATTTAGAAATGAATGCAAGTTTGGTGCCATTAGTATGTTGAGATTGGAATTGATTTCTTAAACTTGAATCTGAATTTGATGATAAAATAAGGTTGATCAATGATTAGAATATTGATTTAAGGATTTGGAAGTAGTTTAGATAGAGAATTCTAAGAGTATGGCAATTTCATGTTTAGATTGAGTAAAATTGGTGTTTCCAAGTTGTTAGAATTTTCAGTACGTTCAAATGTGTTTAAAGTGGAAATTTTAGTTAGAATTGAAGTGTTATGATAGATCTTAAGTTTAGCAAAGTTTAGTAGTGATCTATGTTGAATTGGTGGATTGATTGATCTTAAAAGTATGATTTTTTTTTTCTATGTTTTGATAATTTATTTAATTTTAGAAATTTTGTGATATAATATGTTTAAGTTGAGTTAATTTGGTGGAATTGTGATTAATTAATGAATAGGAGTTGGATTAGATGTAAAATGAGGCTTAGAAGTGAAATTATGTTGAAATTGGACTAAGATAGATGAATTTAATGATGTTGGGTGTGCTTTGTTAATAGTGTTCTATTCTAGAAGTATTTTGGACTTAAAAATGAAAAATAAATGATGTTTTAGACTCTAGAAATGAAAAAGAAAAAAATGATAGGAGTAAGTAGGTTTTGGTTTAAAGTGATTTAAACTTAAATTGGATAAAATGTGGACTTTTAAAGTTAATAATTCATAATTGGATATAGTCTAGAAATTCAATGGCCTTAAAATGAATAAAATAAGGCTTTTTATATTAAATGGGTAATAGAAGAGATATGGAATCAAATAACTTTAGTTTTACTTAATTTGAATTAAGTAAATTATAACTTTTTAAAATTAAGATTTTTAATTGTGATGAATTGGAATTAAAATAATGGTTGACTTAATTAAATCATGTTAAGGCCAACTTAACTCCAAGTCAGCTCAACCATATAGCCTTAAGGATCATTGTCCTACCCTCTCTTTGTGTGACCCATATAATTAAGTATAATTGGATTAATTGAGCTTAATTGGCTTTACTATCATAATTGGACTAAAATGGGAATTGACTTAATAATATGAACTCAAATAACTAATGGACCCAAAATCTAAAATCTAAATGGGTTCATTTCCTCCTAAAGCTCATACCCTAAATTGGTTTTATCATGATAAATAACTTAAATTGAGCCTCAAACCATTTCAAGGCCCAAATTGAATTGAATAAGTAAAATAAACTAGACTTAGGCTTAATAAAATAAATTAAACTTACATGATTGTAATAAAACCCAAATGGGCCTAAGACAAAAAAAAAAAAAAAAAAAAAAAAAACTTACTTAGAGCCATTAATCCTTGAAGCTTATACTCTAAATGGGCCTTAACAAGTCAATTAAACCTGAATGAGCTTTAAACTCTACAAGGCCCTAAACTAACTAAAGGTTAAGAATGGAATTCAAATTAGACTTAGTAAATAGTTAGATCTATAACATAACAAATATGACTAATTAAACATAATGAGCCTAGGTTGATTAAAATTGATGAAAGTAATGTAATTGGACTTACATTGGACTTAATATTATTAACCAAACTTAAGTAATCTAAATAGAACTAGTGAGTCTAATTCCAAACATAATTGGAATTACTATTTTTAAAGGCCCAAATATCCTAATTGTCCCTAAATATAGCTAGACTTAAATTCAAACAACTTATTAGGCTTAAATAAATAAATCCTAAATACTTCAAGCCAAAATTAACTAAAGGCTAATTGAGCTTATGTAACCCTAAAGCAGCTTATAACTAATATAAGCCTTTAGTAGGCTAAACTAACCTCATATTAAAATTCAATCACTTATAATAATTTAGTCATTTAAGTTTTCTCTCTTAATACATAAAATCAATTCAATTGGAAACTCAAATTGCAATTCGAGAATCATTGATCCTTTCATGTACACAATAACTTATGTGTTGCATGCTAGGTGCCTTAGGCCCTAAGACTTAGTCATCTATTTCATAATATCTATCACATTTTTTAAACTTGATGAACCTCCAAAATATTTTTCAAAATCAACGAATTAGCAAATATTTTCAATATATAATCAATGATTTTAGAGTTCCAAAATTATTTTAAAAACCTTTTTAATAATTGTAGCCTTATTTGGCGAACTAATCTATAAATTCGCTCATTGAATCACCTAGACATACAACAAGTAAATAAGTGGTGCATACTTGTAGAGAACTTTAAATGGAGTAGTATGAGTACTTGTGTGGTTCTTGGTAATGTACTACTAATCAACTAAAGATAAAAATTAACTCCTTTGTTAGGTTGTTTGCTAGTCATACACCTCAAATATATCTCCAAAGCATTCATCCACTACTTTAGTTTGGCCATTTGTTTAGGGATGATTGCAATGGCTAGACATACTTAACCTCTCGTAGTTTAAAATTTCTTTCCAAAAAGAGCTAATGAAGATGTCTTTGTAACTTGTAATGTTGTTGAGTAGTTTATGTAGTTTATTAACATAATCTAAGTAAACCTAAGCTACTTATAGAGTTTTATAATAGTGTGAGAGTTAGATGAAATGGCTACATTTGTTGATCTTATAAACCACCATAATTATTATATCCCTCCCTATAATCTAGGTAAACCTTCAATCAAGTCCATACTCACATCAATCCTGCCCCCAATGAGGGCATATTTCAGAGAAGAACATAAATTTTTTAACTTCATCATTATTTAACAATACCACAGGTTCTCCCTTAAAAATGATGGCATTTTTCCTTTCTAAGATTGGCTAAAATAAACAACTAGGTCCCAAGATGGTGCACGAATAACACTCGAACATGAATAACACACTTGAATAGGTACTTGATGGTGCAAAGGTAACATAAACAAATGAAAATTTATTGTGCCAAAAATATTGTAACCATATTGTGATGATTTGTTAAAATGCGCCTTGTAGCATACAATTTTTTATAACTATTTTTCCATTATCTTTGCATGTTATTCACAATATGGTTATAATATCTTTGGTATAGTAAATTTCCATCTGAAAAGATAAAATTTTAAAATAGACACATGCAAATAATTTCGCACGTGTACACATTGAGTTCACAAGCAATCTTAGCATCTAGAAAGATAACTGAATAGATGAACTAGTATGAGATGCATGAAATATTGAAGACTAAGATTGAAATCCAAGCTTTGGATTCACAAAGAAAGGATTGTTTGTAATTGAAAATGTCTTGAAAAATCCCTTTAACATTGAACAACCTCGCTTGTTTTCGAAATTATGAACAGAGTTAAAGGTTAAGATGATTAGATTTATAACTAAATACTAATCTTGACATGGATGAAGAAGAATGGCTAGAAAACTAGAGAAACTAAAAAGAAATAAATAAAGCAAGGTAAAAACAACTAGAACTAGAATCTCAAAATTTTCAAAGATCCCCTTAAAGCTAGAATAAGCCGATGCAACTCCCCAATAACCAATAGGAGATAAACAGGCACATCCAATAGCTTGATGATACCAACAAAGCAAACCAAAATGAAGACAAAAAAGGAAGATTGACACTTAGAAACAAGATAAACAATAGAAAGCATAAAAGTAATACAAACAAGAAGAGCCTAATAGCAAATCAAAATGAACGAGATATAGCATAAATCAAAGTTCCAAGAAAACTTGAAATTTTCTTAATAGCCAAAAGAAACAAATCTTGATGAAAAATCTTGGATTTTGTAATTTAATGACTTTTTAAGTATCTGCAAAAGGGAGAGGATTGAGAGTGGAAAGTAAAGACAAGAGAATCATATACTTGGAGCTAACACCTTTTTTTGCCCTAAATTAGAGTAATTAAGAGATAAAATTGTTAAACTATTGAAAGTTTGATGTTTGGTTAAAGGTGATACTAAGCTTGAATATTAAACAAGAAATTAATCCAATAAAAAGTTGTTTAGATATCTTATGTAAGATTAGATGGAAGTGAGAAGCTAAAAGTGTAGCTGAGAACTTATTTGAATCTTACAGGTGAGATTGAGATGACATCCTAGCTGATTAGGCAATTTACCTAATCAACTAACTGGTACTAGCTAATTAACCAACGACCCATCATGGGTCGTTGATGAGCTGGTTTCAACTTAAAAACACATGCATTCTAGCAAAGATTTTGAAAACTCATATATTTTCATATTTTTAACATTTTGAGCACAATTTCCTAAATAAATCTCTTTTCTTTCCAAAGCTAGTTTTTGGTGTTGTTGAAAGGTTATCATGTCATGTTCTCGCTACTATGTTGTCCTATTTTTCATCTTCTTATCCTACATTCTCATCAAGATTTCAAAAAAAAAAAAGAAAAAAAGAAAAAAAAGAGGGACATGCTAGTCCATTATTTAAAAAGGACACTTAAAGGTGTTGCGTACATCATTTCAGCAACTTTCACAAAACATATTGACTATCAAGAAAGCAAATATATAGTAAACAACAATTCAATGACATGTAAAAGAAGCAATAGATGAAATTAAAAATCCTAGCATCACAAAAACAACCATGACACTAAGGTTGTAGACTAACAAACCCGACCATGATTCCTTTCAAGCATAATACGAGTTCTACTCTAGTCCACTAAATAGAAGATCAAATATCAAACAATAATGACATTAGGAAAAATGGGGGAAAATGCAAACAATGAAAGAACAATTTCATAGGATAAGCTAATAATACAATTGGATGATCATAGTATGAGATAAACTAAAGAACATATATAGGTTTTGGTTGTTGAGACAACCATCCTAGTGGTAGTAGAGACAAGAAGAGTGAATTGAGCATACTTAATTGCTTTTTTGTATATATGTTATATATATGAACATCTCTTAACAGGCTACTAACTCTCGAAAATGTGTATATGGACAAAAAGGGGCTTAGAATATAAGACTATTGAACTTCCTTAATGCTAAATCCCACTCACTTAACAAGCTGCTATCATTTTTCTAATCTACTATCGCTCCAACGTCAACTAAGCAAAATGCTCTAGATATAAATAGCAATAGCTATAATAACAATTTAATAATTGTAAAGTCAATCAAACTATATTTATCAATATTGATCTTAATTCTTCTATATACCTCTTACTCTTTTACTTTGTCATCTACTAAAATATCAGCTCAAATCAAAAGACAATCTTAATCTTTGTCTTAATCCAGGTCAATTGTAATCTCAATGCCTTTTAAGGGGTACTCTTATCACCATACTATGCTAAAATATAAATAAATAAATAAATAAATAAAAACACAACATCAACCATATCACCATCAATAGATATGCTATTTACCCAAGATTAGGGAAAAACCAAACAATTTCTTACATAGATTTGCATAAAAATTATGATAGCCTTAACCTACGGATTAACTTCAAGTAGCTTTGAATAACTATGAGATGTTTATATATCATACTAGCATAAATTACTCTACTAAGTGTAGAGAAGAAAAGGAGTACCCTACCATTTATCTATATACTTATTATGCTCACGAGTTATCCATGAAGAAATCCCCTAAACGAAGAAGTTCTAGCAAATTTAATTTTATCATTCTTGAAATTCTAATATGATGCATTTTTGTGAAGTGAGAATAATTTATAACATTACCTTGCTCCACAATGAACTATCTCCCCTGCCAATGAAGGACAATAGTAAAATTAGCATAAGCCAAAAGTAAATGTGTATGCTTCGAGCACATTAAATTGGCAAGGAAAGTAAACGTACTAAGCATAGAGTTTAATAAAGTCTAATTGAAATAGAACTGTCATACTTGTAAAGATTAGTGTCATTGCATTACAACCATGCAATGAATCTCTAGGCTGATGCAATTTTGAAATAGCAACTATAAGAAGATTGTTATCATCACATCAATGCAAAACAAATGCTAAATTTTTTAAGATAATCATCATGAAGAGCCAAACATACTAAAAAAAAAAAATGAATGTTTACAGGGTATTTTTTAGATAATCTTCATAAATTTACTTATTTTTTATGGTTTCCATTTTTTTTTATCACATAGTTGTATAGTTGTGAGTTGTCACTATAAAAGAAATATATATATATATACATTAACCTTCTACACCAACCAATATGAGGTTTAACAGCTGGCTTAACATCAACACTAATGTCAATGTCCTTTAGTTGTTTCCAAGTTTTATATTTTATAATGTTTACAATGGAACAAGATCAATAGTGCACTTCACTACACATTTGACATTTCTTAAATAAACATCTTATACTCATAAATCAAAAGCATTACAAACTACCAAAAGCAAACATAAATTTTGAAGGTTAAATCGATTGAAGCGTTAAAGTAAAAAAAAAAGCCTCAATAGCTTCATCATCCCATTTTAATTCACACCATCTAGGGTCTACTTCAACTTGTCTTAAGCTATACTTTCCGCTATTAGAATCAAACAAGAGCTTCTTTAGGCCACAACATCTTAGTATCCAAATCCATGTCAATAAAAGAGATGACAAAGTACAGAAGTGAATGCTCCTCAGCTCAGCTTTGGTAAATTAACCAATTTAAGAAAAATGAGAGATGAGAAGAGCCTTGCACTTGCATTTTCATCTACATATTGTAAAATATCTTCATCAATGATTTTCTCAAGTAAGCTACAATGACTTACTATAAGCTTTTAGAGGTTTGGTGCATATATAAGCTGTGATAGGTTCGTTTCATCACAACCTTTGATATATACACAACACAAATTTTTCATATCCGATTGCCTTAATAGATTATCACTAATCTTACTTAGATTAAAGCGGCTCTTTATTTCTAGGTTTCTTATGATTTTTTGTAAATATGGAGATTCAAACAATTTCTAGACACCAAAGGCTTTATATGGTGTGAATGATAGTCCATCTAACTACTTCAAGCACTCTAGTCCCTATATAAAGCCTTGTCCATTCGAACAATTCCATGGACCTTGTTAAATCTACAAGCAAATGAAAGATCAAGCACAAGTTTAGTTGTATTTTAAACTCTTAATAATAATTTCATAGCAAATTTCTCAAAAATATTGAATAGCTATTTTTTAGTTAAATTATAAATATTTATTCAATATTGAAATTGATTTTTTTCTCAAATATACCATCATTATAATTACCTAATGAACAAGATGTTAGTTATTATATTAAATTGTTATTTTGAGTGAAATGAATGGGTTTAGATAACTATCTTATTAAACAAAGAACTTTTATGTGATTTTGTATGGAGTTTGGACTATTTGCGTTGAGTTCATGGTGATGGCAAGGTGATTATTAAGACATTCAAGCTTTAAATATAGTTTTTTTTTCATTTTTTTTTTTATGTATTTAACATCTTTTTTTTTAATTTAAATTTAATTTAATTTTTTTTAACCGTTGAGTAAACTAGGCCTATATAAGAGTTTAAAAATTGAAGGGAGCTTATTGTGACTAGGCCCGATTTATTTTGGGCTTTTATAGGTTAAAATTAGGAACCAAGATAGTGTCACAACACCACATTAAAATTAATAATGTTCTCACAAAATATAACAAGAATTGAATTCCCTTAAATTCAAAAGTCATAGCTAGAAAATTCTCAACACCATATAATTTAAAAGTCTATAAAAACCATAATTGAGTAAATATGGGTGAGTTACAAAAATAATGAATATAATGGTAAATTCATTTCGACCATAGTTTATCATAAAACAAATACCATTATTCCATCTTGCTCATCTTTTAGGCACCTAAAACATAGGAGCCTATCTCTTTAATACTTACATATATTGCTCTCATATGGTGTTAAGAACAATGGTTGACAAGAATTTAGTATCGTAATAAGAGATTGCAAGTAGATGATACTTAACAACTGTGATGATTTGAAACTAAAGACCCCGAGTCTATGTACATGTATAAATCAAGTTGGATTATCCTATAAAATAGTAGATTCTTTTATTCTCACACAATTTCAATAATTCAGTTTTTTTTTTAATTTAATTTATGGCTTAATCTTGGTCTAATCTAGTATGCTTCCGATTAGTTTGGTTGTATATATTAGTTTTTTTTTTTTTTTCATATTTGTTGCCCATTAGTGCACCAAGACAACTTAAGACCTACTCCAATTCGGCTTGAAACTTTCTCAAGTTCAACTAAAAATAATCAATTCAAATTCAAGTTACTTAACTAATTTGTTGAGTTTAAAATGAGCTCTACCCCACTTGATTGGAAAAATTTGTAAGTTGATTGAGTTTTAGTTGAATTTAAGTATATATAGAATTTTATTAAACTTAAAATTAAGTTAAAGTTTCAGAGTAAATGTAAGTAAAATGAATATGTACACTTTGTTCCTTTCCTAAGTAATCAAGCTCAAGCAAATAAAATCAACCTACTATTAAACTCAAGCTTGTCCAGTAACACTTTCATTCAATGGATCTTGAGTCAATCTCTAGTCTTGTTTTTCTAAGTTCAACTTATGTTTGAATCTGATATCGTTCATTTTGATTTAGTTAGTTTTTGCTCCTAATTATATAAGCATTCGATTTGAGCAAACACAAAAATTACCATTAAAAGGAATAAATACGTCTAATAGTTAGCATTTTAGTTTAAACTTGTCTAAATATTCAGCTGAGTTGAGGCTGTTAAATAACCATATTGAGTATTTCATCGGGCTAGTCCAAACTTCATAATTCAAGGTTGTATGTCTTATTTAACTCGATTTAAACTTAATTTCAAATCAAGTTTAATCAAGTTAGAAACAAATTCAAACTTTTATATTTATTTAATTTAAAATATTAACTTTTAAAAATAATCAGGTCTAAAGAAACCTATATATACCGAGTTTAATATCACTTATGAAAAATATCTTATAAAATTTTAATTGAGTTTAGGCTCTATATTAGCAGTCTACCATGTCGATTGACTCGATAGAGCTCAATGTGTCAAAATTAAGACAATATGAGGCAAGCCACCCACATTATTTTGAGCATCCTTCATGAGTTTTGAGAAAGTAAACATTTGATTTGACCAAAGCCGTGGCAACCATAACCGACCCCACAAATCATTCTCACTTGACCTAATAATGTGTGTCTTCAAGTCCTTGAACACCCAAGTGCTAGCTACTTCTCTCTTAAATCATTAAAATCAACTGTTACTTTTCTCCTTAAATCATGAAATTACCTTGGCAGATCTATTGCATTACACCATAATTGCCGTCTGAAGATAAATGTAAATAAGATAAAGTAAAGTTGTGGAGTCCACGCACATATATATATACTTATAAAATATATAATATTTATATTTATTTTATGTGTGCTTAATTTCTACTCTCTTTGAATATTTAAAATCTCTAAATTTATAAAGAATATCTTAATGATCATTTTACTCTTCATAAAATGATAAAATACCACTTAACAAATTACATAAAACCACTTTAAAAAAACGAAGCTTCAATTTTAGTTTTTCAATATTCTTTTATTTTGTTGTATTATTATTTATTACTAGGCACAGTAGTCATATAGAGGTTTGAAAGCATTTTTTTTTTTTTTTAGATTTAAAATTTAAATACTTAATTTCAAAAGTAGAGCTTAAGCATATATTAAAATAAATAGAAGAAATTATATTTATAATTTAAGGAAAAGGAATAGTCGTGAAAGCCAATCTATCTTATATACACATATTCTTTTCCGTGAATGCAATATGGATCACATTCCAACTAGTATTTTTGAGTTAGTATTACTTGAATTGTACAAGAAAAAAGAAAAAGATCCAATTTTGTTAGGTTTCAATAATTGGATGAATGTCATTTTCTCCACTTAATCTTAAGTAGTAAGTGGTCATCTACATATGTTTCCACTAAGAAAGCCATTTGGAGCGGGTTCATTAATTGCTTCAAGATGTCCAAGACACGGACCAAGACAGTTTAGGTGGTTAGTTATCCATTTTGTAGTAAAAACGTAATTGGACAATTGTAGAAACATGAACAGTTGATGCCTAGAATATGCTCGAAAGTGTCATTTTACATAACTGTACTGTACAATGAGATGCGATGCGAAAGCAAAGAAATAAACGGATGATTACTGTTGTGCTAAACTTTTGAAAGTAATTTGATTTGTAAGAGACAAAAAAAAAAAAGGCTAAATAGAGTATTGAAAGTTGATTTGATGTAATTATTTTGATACTTAAATCAAAACAAGTGATCAATAATATATGTTAAAGAAAGTGAAAAGTCGAAAAATTCTTTATCTAATTGTCTCTAATCCCTATTTATAGAGATCGCAAATGATTTTCATATGAAAAGTATATTAAAATCCGAAATCCTCTTCTAATACTGTAGAGTGTATATCTTTAACTAATTCATTTTCTTATCTGCATCACACCTTTGTACTTATCCATGTGAGGATGTGCTCAATCAAACCGAGCTGGAAGTTAGGACATGTGGATTGAATTTGCACATTCCTGTGTTGAAGTGGCTTGGAATAGGTCAACTTAAGCATGTAGAGATCGGATGAAGATTTAAGTAGATTAAAATGAAACTTTGAAGTCTATACTCAAAAAGCTCTATCAAAAATTATGAATACAACTTCTAATAACTATTGATTAGATTTAAATCTAATTTTAAACTTTTAAACTATAACTTTATATTTTTGTAACATTTGAAAAATTTGCAAAAAAATCCTAAACCAAAACCTTGAAATCATTGTTTAATTGACTAAGTAGTTTTAGGGCATTAATAATAATTTTGGGAATAGATGCATATTTTTAAAAAATAATGAAAATATAAAGTCACACTCTACAAATTTAGAAGATTTATTTATTTAGAACAATAGTTTAAAAAATATATTTACAATTTTTGGCAAAATAAATCCAGAAGATCATACACATCCCACAATAGTAGTGTGAAGATAAGAGGAAGCAACTCGCACCTATTTATTATGATTAATTAATCATATGCCTTTAGTAATGTTGCGTGACTTCTGTGTAATAATTGTTAATAAAAATTTATCGAGTACATATGCAATTTATAAAAATAAAGGATTTGATTCTATAATACTGCCATTTAAAGCATCCTAAAGCCTCTAACGCCCGATTTAGAACTATTTGATTATGTGGATTCCAGTCCAATAGGCTACAAGAGACAAATCCTAATAATCAGTCATAGTGAGCAATTTACTTCTCCATTTAAAGTATATGTGTCTTAATTTCTCAAACCAACATATGGACATAAAATATGACTATTGTTAAAATAAAGTGCCAAGAAATACACTTATTTCAAGCCAGAGAAGTCGTTTATTTATAATACTTTTTTGATATAAAAAATACTACCTATTTTTTTTAAATGTTATTTAACACATGCAATTTTGTTTATTTATCAAAATTTACATTTAAAGTTTAAAATTACTAAATATCAAACCTATTTGAATTTTTAGTTATTAAATTTATTATCTCTCTTGTTTTAGGAAAAATAACACAACAAATACTCACCGGACAAAAAAATAAATATATACAAACTAAAGATGATGTAGTAAATTTATTAAATAAAAATTTGATTGGGTATATAAAATTTATCAATTTTAAACTTTAGATATGAAATCGAAAAAAAATCCAAAGTTCATGTAATAATTTTAACATTATCCCTTTATTTTCATTATAGTTTACTGCTTAATATTATATTTTGACAAATTGCAAACTAGCCCTCCAAAATATGCACATGACCCAACTTAAGCTCTAAAATCATTATTATTTATAGTAATTTAGTAATGATTTTAGGATTTTGTGATAATTTTAAATATAAATATATATTTTTAAAAGTTAGTATAAGATAAAACACGTTTTGAAAGTTAAAATATCCTTTTATACTCGACTAATAAGTATAGTGATCTATTTGCAATTATTTGTTTCCCCTTTCTTAAAAAAAAAAAAAAAAAAAAACCATTTTCCCAACAAAAGCAACTTTTAGTCACGTATTCCACAAGCCATGCATGGCAAACGAGCAGACATTAAGTGAAGGATTAGGATTGCCATGATACATGCATTTACACTTTTGGGGGCATCGTGACTGCAACAATCATGCATATGGCGGAGACTAAAAGAAGACCTCCATCTAACTCCTGATTTGTGGGTCCTAGCCAACGACTCCATCATAATTTGTAGACCGTACTCCATGCGAATTTTATGGTTCTATGATCAGTTTATTCATTCTATTAAAAATTATTTTGTTATCTAATTATTAAGTTGATTACGGAAATTAATGAAACGATAATTTCAACTATTAAATAATGGAATAAACATTTTTAACACCGGACAAGACCATAAGATAGCTTAAAGATAACCTAACTATAACCCTTTTGAATCATAAGTCATAAGTGACATGTTTTCCTGACAATGACCCTTTGAAATCATGAGTCATCAGTTAAATCGCACCTAGCTTGGTCTAGGTATAGTGTGGAAGACAATACTTATTATATTTGCTAATTGCCAATTACATGGTACGCATGTTCGAATGTGCACGTATATGAGATTTAATGAATCCATATGACTTGGTTAATATGTTCATTATCCATTTTATCAATGAGAAATTATGTACATATGGGCTTCTGTTCTAATGATAAAAAAATAATTAAAACACAAATAAAATTTATAAATAAATAAATTGAAATTATACAATTTTTATATGCCTTTAGTATAGTTTTATATTTTTTAAAAGAATCGACATGTATAGTTTTTATACAAATTTTTTTTCCATTTATTGTTGATGACTTGACCTATTCTATGTCATGATCAATAAGTAGCCACGTTAACAAAAAAAAAATGATTTATAATGAAATTAATAGTTTCAAAACGTTCGTAACTTGGTGGAAATCTATATAAAGGCTTAGCTTTTCAGCCCTTTATACCAAAAATTATTGATGGCCTTGTATATATTAATGTTTTCCATTTATTGTCTATTTTATCATAAAGAAATTCAAAATCATATAATGATGATCTTGAGTTGACCATCATGTGTTTTCTCTCTCAAACTCTTATCTATCGGAAATCAAGGCTTTTTCTTTGTCTTTAAATGATGATTCTCTATCGACTCGATAAAGCTTCTAATATCAATTTATATTTGTATTTATACTCCTATCATCAATTATATGTTTATATATAATGTAAATAAAGAAAAAAAAAAGAGGAATATAAAAAAAATTAATATATAACAACATGCGATCTACAGATATATATATATATATATAATAATATTATATTGGCATTGGGAAAAAAGAAAAAAAAAAAGGTAAACCATCATAGAGAGATAAGAAAGACAGGATGGAAATCATGGTTTTATTTCCGGAATAGAGGGCTTTAACCCTTGTCTTGATGAGAATATTTGTCTGGTGAAGAGAAAGTTTTTTTCCGAAAGTTAAGGGTCCTTTTTTACTTTCAATGAGGAGTTCGGGGCTTTCTTGCTCGTGAGCCTTGTCAAGAAGTTTCAAGATGTGGTGGAGAACGTACTATTTTCATGACGCCGTGGAAGGAGTTCTAATTTAAATCCGGTTGCCTTATGGCGTGCATGGATTGATAGATCGGTTTATCTAACTCAAAAATCTTATCTGCCAATTGTATATAAAATATATTGGATACCTTATGAATATTTCAATACCTTTTCCATTCTCATTTGATAAAACCCAATATAAAATTTTAGTTATCACGTTAATATTTTGAAAAATTTTCTTATTTAAAGATATTTTTATTTTATTCTTAAATTCTTTTAAAAGAGTTTTTTTTTTCTTTTTTTTTACCATTCCCATCGCTTGACACTAAATTTAATATCAATAACTTACTTTTTGAGGTTGTTGAGAGATGGGGAGAGATCAATATACTTTTTAGGGTTTCTCATGCTCAAATTAATTATTTGTTTTTGATAAATGATAAGTATAAAAATTATATATATTTTTATCCAACTTTATAATACACTAATGAGTGTTTTTTATTCATTTGATAGGAAATATGCATATTCCAAAAATATACACATGGATTATTATAAATGCAAGAATCACATGTCAAATTATAACAAATTAAGAAAACAAATCTATCGAGATTCAAAAACAACAAATTAGGAATGACAACATGATTTGGTTAGAAGCTTAAAATAAGACATAACACACATGAAAAGAGAGAGGCTTCGCATGGAAAATAACAATATCACAAAGTCGCCGACATCTATTATTTTTTTTCATAGAGTAGAATTTTCTTTTTCTTTTTAGCTTTTGAAAATAATTATGGAATTCACATTGGTTGCAAGCGAGGATCAAAGGATTGGGAATTATGAATTCTTTGACAAAGAGTAACTTTCCTCTTTCCTCTAGTTGTTTTTGTTTGTGGATTGCGTTTTTTTTTTTTTTTTCCCTCTTGTGTCTTGTGTGCTTATTATAATCGTGAACTAGACTTAATTGTTCAGGATATTGGATTGATGGATATATGGTATTACTATATTAAATATTTGAATATCGTGTGTTCTCAATTTTTGTTTATTGAGCTTGTATTTTATAATTTATGGAATGTATTTTAGATTGGATTAAATTTGAAAAAAAAAATAATTCAATGAATTCCATGACAAAGTAACATCGGATTACAAGTAAGATAGAAGTAATTATGCATTGTAGCTTGTCTAGGAGCCAATAATCAAATATGTTATATTTTAATACCATAATCATTAACATCATATTCCAATATTCTAATTTGTTGGTCAATTGATTTTATCCATTTAGGTGCATATTTTAAATTAATTAGGAGTAACTTTAGATTTTATAATTTAGTAGTTTTAATTTGTTTTACCTAGATATGAGTAGAACTAATATAACTAGGGGTTAGTCCTCACTGTTGTGGGCTAACCTAGTCTTACCAATAATAACACTACACACACAACTTAGTGTACTTACTAGTACAAAATATACTTTTTCTTTTGAGTTAGTGTTTTATTTAATAGAATATTAAGGATGTTAGTTGAAAGTAATTGATATGGATTCACAAAAAAAAAAAAATAAAAAAAATAAAAAAACTCTCCTCTAAAACTTAAAAATAAAGTAAAAAAGTTCTTAAAGATAAAAATACTTTTATTAATATTATTTATTGGGCTCACAACATAAAAATTATTAATAACAAGTCACACAAAATTAAAAGAAAAAAAAATTCGGCTTTTTGGAATCCCAAAAAAGTTCTAAGAACCTCCCTCTCGGCGAAGATGAGATCCTCAGTCTTGAAAACGGTGTCAAACACCTAGCAATGAGATTGCCTTATGGTCTTAATGACCGGATGTATAGAAGAATTTTTCTATCCATTGGATTGTAAAGATATTAAAAGAAAGCAATTAAAACAACACTTAAAACCTATTAAATAAACAAAAAATACAGTTCTTTTTTTTTCCCCTATCTATCATATACAATACAACTATTAGAAGAACAAAAATCAAATTTAATATATCTTATTAAAGAATTAATATTTATATCATTAACTTATAAAGATTTTAATAACTAAAAATATAATCTAATATAAATAAGTTCCACTGGTTTGATGTTTACCGATTTTTTAGCATTGACATTTTTCGTAGTCCATGAAACCAATGTTTCCTTCTCTTGTTTATTGCATATAATAAGCGGTCTAAATAAACTTTCATGACAATCATCATTATGTATTAGGAGTGACGGGCTCTTAGAAAGATTTATAGAAGGTAATCTTATGATGTATCTTATAGGCTCCTAAGATCTAAAATTGAAACCCATCTTATAATATTTTAGAATCATTTACAAAGTTATATATACATTCACAAATGAGTTTCAAATGTTGATCTATGGCCATAATTTGTACATATTTATTTTGTAAAAGTAGGATCTAAAAAATTGAAATTAAAACTTGATGATAGAATATTTTGGGCATAAACCTTCAAGGCCCATTTCGGACCACCCAAACCTTCGTCAAATCTCCACTTGCCCATGTCGACCAGGTCTAGTCCATTCTATCATAGAATTGCCCAGATTCAATTATACACTTCCCCGCCTATAGCTCATACTCTCATGCACATCCTCACAACGAATAAGTATGAGAAAATGCCATGGATAAGGAAATGGGTTAGTCAAAGATATACCTTCCACAATATTTGAAGAAGATCTTGCGAATTAATATACTTCCTATATAAAAATTATCCATAATCCCTATAAATAAATGATAAAGACTATTGGATAAAGGACTTTTGACTCTCTACACTCTCAAATTTCTTTTACTCCTCACTTGCGCTGACTTAAGTATTGAAGTAGCCACTTTGAAACAACCTTTAGTACCTCCCATAGCTTGACTTGTTTCTTTTTTACATGTGATTTAACCACCTTTAGGGAACCCAACATAACATTTGGTGTTATCTCTGTGATCTTACTCACATCAAAACTCATGGCACCTAAATAAAAAATAAAAAAAATCTAAGGAAACAATAGATGCCTTGGTGGTAGATTAGAATGTCTAAGCCACAATGTCCCAGTGAGTTCCTTAACCCCAAACCACAAACACCCACCTACAATAAATTGATGCCTAGTGTTTTCTAGATTTGGAGAATCTTTACAAAACGCTGGCAACCTAAAACAAAACAATCTATAGTGATAACACCAAGCTCCAAGCTCGAGTGGCAAAACTGGAGCAACTTAATAACATGCCAGAACTAAAGAATGTGTCCACACATTCTCTAGAATCACTATGCAACAACATCTTACCACCACCATCAATAGTGTAAGTTCTATAGGCAGTGTAACAACTTAGGTTTATGGAAGACTACAACCTTGCTCTTGCTAACTTAATTCTCTTTATGGCATTGTAGAGAGGAGCTCGCTCCTACCTTGCCCTACCAGCTGCGTTTTGCAGCTACAATGACAATCCTACTTAGAACAACAAGCATGAGCCATCTAATGCTCACACCTGAGCTAATAAGCAAGTTGATGATATGAATATTGACTAAATTGATGACTATATCAAGTGACACTTGGACTTAAAGAAGAGTAAGAAGGATAATCCCTTAGCCCAGTTTTCTATAAGACCTTATTCACTCAAGCGATCTAAGATGAGGTCTTGCCCTTAAATGTCTACCTCCTATAACTTAACATGCATGATGAGACTATGGAGACAAATGACCACCTTTGCCATTTTCAAATGATGATGGATTTATATAACCTGAGCGATGTGATTACTTGTAAGGCTTTCTTGAGAACCTTACGTAAGACTGCTTGAACGTAGTATCATAATTTACCACCCAACTTCATCTCTCCATTCACTGAAATGGCCAACCAGTTCCAATAGCATTTTTTGGCTAGCAAACTCCCCATGAAGGGCTCATCAACCCTAAATTTGATCAAATAGGATCATGATGAACTAATTAGAAGCTATCTTACTTAGTCCAATGTCACAATGTTGGAGATCCCTAATGTTGATAAAGGAGTCACCCTTAATACAATGATCTAATGTGTTAAGCTTGTTAGCGACTTCTTCAAATCCCTAACAAAGAATAAACCCACTAGTTTTGAGGAATTTAGGGAAAAGGCTAGAAAGTATATCTAATAGGAGGATTTTATCCTTGCTAGAAGGCAGTTGAACTAGAATAAGTTAGATAAGAAAAAGGACAACAAATGAACTATTAAAGATTGCCTAAGCCTTAAACACAGTGAGGGATCATCTTGGGATGGTGGTGTAAGAGATAAGAAGCATACCGTCCCAAGCTTCACAACATATACCCCACTGAACCAACCAATGGGAGATATTTTCATGGAAGTCTACAACATGGGTGTCTTGCCTAAACCAACAAGATTACAGGGTAATCCAAATTAAAGGAACTGCAACAAATATTGCAACTTACACAAAGATAGGGGTCATAAGATAAATGAGTGTTATCAACTCAAAAACGCTCTTAAGGATCTCATCCAATGTGGGTATCTTTGAGAGTATATTGTTTACCCCAATAATTTCATTGAATGGTCTACTCAAAGATCGTGACAAGAGTAAAGTCACAATCAGTCGAAGAAACAGTAATAACCCGTCACTAGAAAAGGAGGGGAGGGGGGTGGGTTGATGTGTGGGAGAATTGTTGATGGAGCATTTTAGGTATGGACCTCTAAGGCTTATTTTGGCCTTCTCAAACCTTCATCTAATCTTCATTCACCCATGCCGACCTATTGTAGTCTGTTCTTGTACAAAACTATCTGGATTCAAGTCTACACTTCCTTACCTATATAGCTTATACTCTTGTGCACATCCTTATAATGGATGAGTATGAGAAAATGCTACGAATAAGAAAAGAGACTTATCAAAGATACATCCCTTCACAATATTAGGAGAAAATCTTGGGAATTAATGTACTTTCCATATGAAGATCACCCACACAATCCCTGTAAATAGAAAATGAAGACTACAACTTGTACTCTTGTGCACATCCCCACAATAGATAATTATGACATAATGCTACTAATAAGAAAATAGACTAATCAAAGATACATCCTTCGACAATATTAGGAGAAGAGCTTGGGAATTAATAAACTTCTCATATGAAGATCATCCACACAATCCCAATAAATAGAAGATGAAGATTACTAGGTAAAAGACTTTTGACTTTCTACACTCTCAAACTTTTATTACTCCTCATTTTTGCTAACTTAAGCATCAAAGTAGTCACCCTATAACAGCTTTCAGTACCCCCCATAACTTGACTTATTTTTCTTTTATAGGTAATTCAATCACCTCTAGGAAACCCAACACAACAAAACCTATCTCATAACACCTAATACTTTATGTTAGAACCTATCCAATTATACAAAATCTTACTAGTTCAATGATCCATTACGTTTTAATGAACACCTCTTTTGTGTGTGTGTATGTATATGTGCGTATATTTATATGTGGGGGTTATTGACAAGATGAAATTTATTTAACTTTGAACTCAAGTATAAGTTGCATTTTAAAAAGGGGGGAAAAATAGCTAAGCTATTACTAAATCAAAGGCCCTAATATGTAACAGAAACTTTATTGCCAATATCTCACTTTTATAAGTTTAAACTTGTTTTAATTGACAAATAATTCAAATAACTTGAATATTCTATATGGTATAAGAAGTTATGGTTTAATTTATAATATTATAATCAATAGCTTAAATTTTAAATTGAATTTGAGCTTGAGATCAAACTCAAGCTCCATACTGTATTATGAAACATAATTGGTTGATAGCCCTAATTCGACTTGACCCAGTGGACGATGCCTAATAAGATACTGCTTTCAGTTAGCTGTAATTTAGCAAGCAAAAACGGACACACGACCTCTCTTCCTCTTGACCGAAAATAAAGGTAAAGACAACGTAAGAAAGATGCGGAAGCCGTTTTCTATTTCCATTTTCTATGACCATGGTCAGTTACGAGAATCTTAAACTCGCTTTCGTGTAGGAAATAAAATGGAAAACGTGGCTGTTTTATTGCCACATGGAACAACATAAGAAAACTAACTCCTGACTTGTTCTATGTTCGTAGCTTAAATACGATGAAGTTTCTATATTACCGTTTCTCGTCCGTCCGTGTTATATTCACAACTCATAGTACGGTGTGGTAACTCATGAATTTCAACCATATCATTTGACACGAACACAGCTGGATAATCAATGCAGAATTTTTAAGTTGATATAATAAGTAAGGGTTAGGTTAGGGTTAAACCCACATAGCACGAATGGAATAGCCACACGATATGGACCAGCCATGGACTAATCTAAGAGGACCAAGAACTGTTTAGAAGGAACAATGTGCACAATATGGATTCATCCATGAATTAAACTATATCTATCCTTATCAAACAAGTTACTAGGTTTTGAGGGAAAAAAAAAAAAAAAGGTTACTAGGTTGAGACGGATTGATTCAAACACAAGTTGTTAGCAAATGGATCATCTTGAAACGACTCCATTGAGGTAATAGCTTGGATTTGGGTAGAGATATGTTATCACCTACTAACACAACAAAATTGACACAATCAGAAATCATAACCCAAAATTGTCACCCCTAAAACATAAATAAATTTTAAAAATCTGGCTAATATAAAATAGGGAGAAGTATAAAATCAGTTCTTACATTTGTCTATTTCACTATTGAAGTCTTTAAGTATTATCTTTTCTTTTTTTTTCTCAGTCTCAATGTTTTGAATTTTTTTTTTCAAATTATTCTATTATTTATTTAGTGAAATATTTATTTTTGTTCAAAATTGACACCACGACCTTCTTATTGGATCACATTAATTAATTTAGTGAAATATTCCTTTTGAATACATTTAATTAAATTATAAAAATACAAAAAAAAAAAGGAAGTATCCACCTTCCTTAGCTGGTCACCTCAACACCAAGGCAAACAGCCACCACATAGGGAGGACCATGCATATGTCTAGCCAACATGAAGATCACGGTAGGTATTATCCACCTCAAAAAACAATAGAAGTATTTAGAAAAAGGCAAATTACATAAATGGAGAAAATTACAAACGAGAAGATCAATATTTGACATCAAGCTTAAATAAGGGATTGAATTTTTAAATAATTAAAATAAATAATCAATATTTTATTAAATAGTTAAAATAGATGATTAAACTTTCAAATTATTAAAATAGATTATCAATGTTATACTAAGTAATTTAAATAGAAGATTTGTTCATGTCTCAGAAGCATACTCAATGGTTCAAAAAGAGAACCTATTACTATTTATAACGACGCTATAATGTAATCCTTTATTTGAATTATTTAATATAACATTGATCATTTATTTAAACCATTTTAAAGTTCGATCTTTTATTTGAATATGATATTAAGCATCGATCTCCACTTGTAATTTTCTTTATGTAAATACAATTTTTATTTTGATGCTTTTGCAAGCTTATTATATATATATATATATATTTGACAAACGCATGAATTTATATTTTATCAATATAAAATTAATATATATTAAGGGACATGTTCTAGTGTCTAATCGGACTATAATAATTAAATGTGGATATATTGAACTCAAAATAATAATAATGATGATGTTGAAAATTAAGAAAAAACACATAGAAAAAAAAAACAAAAAAAAAAAACCCTTTTTGCCATTACCGGCCTGGGGGAACAACATAAGAGGACTGGTGGGTTGCAAACGAGAAAAAAATAAATAAATAAAAAGAAGGAAAAGGAGAAAAAGTCGACTAGATTATACTTGGATTGCACGACTATCATTTTTTTTTTATTTAATGATGATTGATGATCACTTAGCATCATATTGGATTATATAATTCATAAATTCTTTTACATCATTTTTTATTAAATAATTTAATAATATTATTTTATTAAATTAATTATTATAAATAATTTAAAAATTGATACATGTCCGGCTGAATTAATTAAATAGAAAATGGGATTGAATTTTTCATAAGGTTTCCCAACATTGACTAGTACTAACTAATTCTAAACTTTACATAATTCTAAATAAACACATCGTATTAAACAACAATAATATATTATACGTACTAAATCATTTCCGCAATTCATTATTCCTTTTGTTTCTCAGCAAACATCAAGCTGTGCTTGGCCAAACTAAAGGCCGTTCTGCATCTTGTATTATAAATCAATTAATTACACGTAGTGACGATTTAGATATATATTGAAGACCATTTCATATTTAATTATACCTCTTGTCCCTAATAAATCATTGTATGTACATGTTTAACGTGTTAAATGAGGTTCAAAAAATGTTCATATACCACAAAAAAAAAAAAAGATAGTAAGTGAATAAGTCAATACGTACCCGTTAAGGTGGGATAGCTAAGGACGGCGGACGGCGAGCTTCAAATTTGCAGCTGGCTTACCCTAAAAATTCTGAAAACCTAAAATTTAGGGAATAACCCTGTAGAGAACAATTTGTCTATTTATTGTGTAATTATATAACCCTAAAACTTAGGGAATGTGCTTATATATGATTTGTTTAATTATTTGAATATATAAATTTTATTTACGGTAATACATCTTAATATATATATATTGGATTTTTTAAAAGAAAAATATTAATTAGTACTAACAACGATACAAAAGAGTCAAACATACTTATTAACTACTTAAATTTGATCTATTCGATAAAAATTGAGTTAGGTTTGAGTTTGAGCCACTCTTATGGTATGAAGTTGAGTTCAAACTTCTTATATTTATCTTGACTTGCTTAACAGTTTGATCAAGCTCTTATCAAGCTTGAATGTTAATTAAGTTCAAGTTAGATTTGATATAAATATTATATTAATTATAAGCAAAAAAAAAATTAGATAATCAATCCGAAATGAGTTTAATTAACTAAATTGAGCTCAAGTCATTAACTGCTACATCAAGTTGAGCTCAAGAGTAAAATTTTAAGCTCAATTAAGTTTTGGTCGAGCTCAAACTCTGAAATTTTCTGTTGACTTCAAGCTTAATACCTACAACATATGTTATAAACAAAGGCTAAAATCAAAATCCAAGTGCATTCGATAAAAAAAGAATGTTAAGAAAACTTGACAAATCAAGCTAATTATTGTCATGACTTTTCACATCTAAGTATGATCCTCAATTTTGCTATTCCTTTTCTAGCCCTAACAACCCTCTTCCACTTAAAAAAAAGCATGCGCACACACACAATGTAGTTTATTTAGATTCAACATATTTCAGATGATGACACACACAATCTAATTTATTTAGAGTCAACATATTTCAGATGTGGATCATTTGGGATGAGTCAAAGTTTGATATCTCCTCTCTTGCCATTCATAATATATAGTAATAGTAGTTGGTAAAAAAAAAAAATTGGTGTAGCAAGCACATTTAAGAAGTAAATTCAAGAAAAACTCACCTTAATTTTCAGAAAAAAGTAGTCACCATTAATTTCATATTTTATGTTCTTAATTAATTTATCAACTTTAAAGATAAGAAATATAATTTTTTATAAATTCAAGGTGAAAAAACAATTTTTTACTTTTAAATTCAATATAAATACTAAAAATTTTATAATTTAATAATATAAACATTAATTTTTTAAGTAGGATGAATCATGTTTGGATTTCTTCAAATGATATAATAAAAAAAAAGCATAAATCATCTTTTTAATTAAAATTTATATACCTAATCCAAAAAGCGAGAGGGCCCTCATCTATAAACCCTATGCATACGTTTAAAATAGTCATTTGACTTCTACATTCGTATTCGCGCGTGAAATAACTCCTTCTGAGTTCTGACTTTTTAGAGAGACAAACTTCATAGTACATATCCTTTTCATGTTTAGTCTCCATATTTCTGAAAATTAGCATTTAGAAAAAGAGCAACTTCGGATCTTTATATGTTCATTTTTCGCCGCAATAAAATAAATGATGATGATGATGATGATATACAAAATAAAAAAGTATCATTAAGTATAACAAAATATTTAAAATTTAAAAATTATGAAACCTACATGCTTTTTTTTTTTTTTTGAAAAATTGAAGATTAAGTACTAGGAAATAAAATAATGATATATATTTATAATAAATGGAGTTCGCATTAAATATTTCTTAAGGACATACTTCTTTTGTAATTTTTTTTTTTTGTAAAGAATAATCATATAGAATTTGATATGGTTATCTAACTCATCACTCTTATCCGTAACTCTCAACATTAAATGCAACTTCCAATTCCAGTATAACGCCCTATAATTTCCTATTCCAGCACATATATTTTCTACATCCGCTAGATTATTAATTTCTATTAATAAATATGTACGTATAAAAGGTGTATTTTATATAAAATGAAAAGCTATAAGCGTATAAAAGAGGGTATTTATCCACTTAAAACATCTTTTACTAAAATAAGTTACACCAAATTGGAATTAAAAAAGTTTCACTAAATAAACATAGTTAGTCTGACGTGGCACTGCTTTCTCTCTCCTCCCCACCGTTCCCTTGTCTCTCTCTCTCCCCTTTTGAGCAGCTGCCTGCCGCTTCTTCTTATTACCACCTCTCTCTCCCTCTCCCTCTCTCTCTTATATAAACAGAAGAACAAATCTTTGAGTTGTCTTCACATGAATATTGAATCTTTAAAGTTTTGTTCAACCATAAACAAACACATAAATATATATATATATATGTACTATGTGTTTGGAATATAATTTTCTTTTTGTTTCCATCCCTCCATTACTTTGATTCCCTGCTTCTGTTTCCTTTCCATAATTCATATTGTCCTCCATTGAATATTACTCAGTTTCGTAACTTTCGAAAACTGAAAGGAAAACAAGAAAGAAAATATTGGGATTGTGTCTTTTTCTTCTTTTTTTCCTTATTTAGGCTTCTTTAGATTCTTGGCATAACTTCAATGCTTCTTTCACGTTTGCATGTATTCTTTACCTCTGTATGACTCAACCCATCATTCTTTTTATTGAAATTTTTATACCCTTTTTGTGTTCTAAGATTCAAATTGATGTTTAGTGATTCAAAATGTTCAAAGAAATATTAAAACCGAAGTTTTATAATAAATGGTACGTCAAACATTTTTTTTTTTTTGTATTTTTCAATATTTTCATTATTACTTTGTGTAGTTTTCTCTGGTTTTTTTCATTGGTTTGATTAATTTGAATGTGTTTTCTTCTTATGATTTTGTAGTAAGACGGCATTGAAGCTTACGAAGACACGAATCGAAGCTATCAAGAGGAAGAGAAATGCTATGGAGAAGTTTTTGAAGAAAGATATAGCAGATCTTCTGCAAAATGATCTTGATACAACTGCTTATAGCAGGGTAAATTTTCTTTCTTTTTCTTTTCATACCTTTTTATTTTACATATATTTCCTTAATTTTTTCCGCAATTAGTCTCCTTTGATGAATTCTCCATCAATCGAATCGAGCCCGTTCCATGTTCATGCGAATTAGGCTAGAAAAACTCGAATAGCTGTAGAAATGTTACTTGGGTTCATCTTTTATTTTGTTTAGCTTGATTAGAACACTTTCTGTATATATAAGCATTCAATTGATCCAGCAAGATAAACTCACTTAGCATGGAATTGTGTATTTTAATTAGAAAGAATTATGCTAACAACCCTTGAAAGTATTAACATAATGGAGTTCTCTGTTCTGCCTACTAGACCTGTGATCCACTTTTTTAATCCCACCACACAATTTTAACAAACTTGCACAACTTTTATCATTTCGGTACTTTTTAGGGGGTGTACGCGTAATGTGAAAGTTGCATACATCAATCTGCCATGTTCTGAAAATAGCTTACAATCTTCTCTAAATATTGAAACAGGCAGAAGGACTTATTGTTGAACAGAACATGACATCCTGCTACCTTCAAATTGAGGAATTTATAGGACGTATATCTAGTCATCTTTCACTAATGCAGAAACAGAGGTATGTCTAGCTTAGTTGATACCAAAAACCCTTTTAGCTAATAAATTTGAGAAATTCAGAAGACATGTTACTTAATCATGTATGGCATTCAATAAATTTTAGCAAGTTCTGACCAGTTAGGCCTCATTTTACCATATTTTAGTTAATTTGTTACAGTTCATCAGACAGTGGAGAGTAACACGAAGTTAATTATATAGTTTCATTTTTCTTTTCCAATTTAAGAAGTTAATTTAATTTCATGTTTACTCTGTCATTCATTCTAGGGAATGCCCTGAAGAATGCAAAGAGGTGATTCCATCTCTCATATATGCTGCTGCAAGATTTGCTGATCTGCCTGAATTGCGTGAACTCCGAAGTTTATTTACAGAGAAATATGGAAATTCTCTTGATCCATTCATAAATAAGGAGGTGATAGCTCATGCTAAATTATAGCTTTTCATGGTATAAAAGTTATGGAAATTTACACGCCCCATTTAGAACCATTTTGTTTGTAAATGACTTAGCAGAGATTTAAACTCTTGATCTTCTACTCAGATATCAAGCTGACACTATCTAAATTCTTAAGCTTGTAGATCAGCATGGATTTTTACATTTTATAATTTATGAGTTTAATTATCATCAAATTAATTTTGCAGATCCTGTTCATATAGTATTGATCCGATTGCTTTCTCTGGTTTAGTTCATGGAGAAGTTGAGGCCACAATCCCCTACTAAGGATGCAAAGCTTCAATTGATGCGTGACATTGCACAGGAATTTTCTGTGAATTGGGATTCCAAGACCTTGGAGCAGAAGCTGTTTACTCCATCAAACCAAGTAAGTCTCTTTTTTTATTCATGGGGTTCTTTCCATTTTAAATTATCCTAGTGATTTCCTTAGCTAAGATTCTACATAGTTGAATTGGAGCATCAAAATGGTTGTGAACTCCCACAAAATCAGGTTTGATAGGTTTTCTAATTTGTCTGAGTAGATGATATACTATGATGTATAGAAGATAAGTGCACCAGAAACATTGTAGCTTTTTGAGTAAAGGGGATCATGCAGTGGGTGACCCAGCATTTAATTCTAGGGAAGGAGCAGCATTTGAGAGAGATTAACCATTAAAAATACATAAATGTTTGAAAATTTCCTAAGTTTTAAGGGATATTGTGCTTTGAAAATGTCGAAGTTAGGGGCAAGCACAGGTTGTGGCCCTCTGTTTGGTCTGCCGTTGGATACATGTGTTGTAGGAGGGACGATAGTAATCCAAGAGTGCTTATGAGCTATCTAGTGCAGTATCTTTTATATACAAAGTCATTTATACTTGTCACTAAGATGCCATACCATTGTTGTTCTAGTTTCATACTTTACCTCTAGCCAATTAAAGTTAAAGAGGATGATGTTTTATTCATCAGAAACACCCCAACTATGGATTTCACAATGATACCAATGAAGACGATCCTAAATGGCACAAAGGCAAGGACTATGCTTCTCCAAGAAGAAAGAAGCAAGAAAGCCACCATGATGCAGATGATTCCATGGCTTCAAAGAGAAATGAAAAGTGCCTTCCTTTATTTGCCAGGAAACATGCAGGTCATGATGTAGAGAAGATTAGTAGCAGTAGTGAAGATGAGATCTTCTCACCATCTATAACAGAGTCCACGAGTAAAGATGGACACACGAGTTCAAGTTCTTTAGAAAGTGCTTCCGAGGAGGAAGTGAGTTCCAAGAGGCCATTGCATTATAGAGACATCCCTCCTCCTTATGTCAAACAAGCAAAGCCTGACAAACAGGGAAAAGAAGCGGAAGTGTCTCACAAATTGAAGTTTAATGTCAATACAGTCAGCCAAAATCGTGAAACAGATTCAGTTACTGAAGCAAAGCCAAAGCCAATGTCAGTTAGAAGACGGAAGTTGAAACCTCCACCAGGTCGTGAAGCAGCAGAGAGCTCTTTAACAGTACCTCCTGGTAATGTTGATGAAAGGGATGAGGAGAAAAGACACTTGAATGGGCTTTTGATGCATTACAGCAAGAAGCAATCACCTTATGAATTGGACAAAGTAAAAGGATCTCTTGAGCCACCTCCACCTCAAAGAACAAGCCAAGATTCTAGTGAACCAACAAGGCACAAACCTAGACAATCTGATTTTTGTGATCCTCCTGCCAGAGCAGCATCTTTTCCAGCAGAATCAATAAATTCAAATGAAGCACCGGACAAGTTGAAAGGGCATTCTAGATCGACTTCACTTCAGCCTGATATGTTGGTTGGTCATGTTCATCCTAAATTACCTGATTGTGATGAATTGGCTGCTAGGATTGCAGCTCTTAGAGGAAGATAGACAAAGATGTATTGTCTTCATATGATCCATTTATTCCGTTATTCTTTCTATCTTCCAGATTAGCAGTTTCATGTGGTGTGCCTGAGAAATGTTTTGTGAGCAGAATATGTTTCCATGGGATAATTGCAATTACACCATAAAAATTATTGTCATGTCTGGATGGTTCCTCTAAACTCCCAAAATGTACTTTCACCTTACTATTATTTAAAAAAATATGCACTTATCTTCATAGTTGTTGCTGAAAATCCCAAAACCATTTCCAAAAGACGTATAAATAGTGATCAGTTTTGGGGCTTTAGTGACTATTTGAGAAGTAAATGCATATTTTTAAAAGTATATTTTCAAAAGTTTGAAGAAATGACTGTGCATTTTAGGAGTTTAGGGCTCCTATCAAATCTGAAACAATTTAGGAGGTGTATTTGCAATTTGAAATAATTCCGATTTGCATTGCCATAGAATTCTCATCCTTACAAGTGAGAATCTCTTGATATTCCATTTTCATGAATTTCTAGATCATAGACATCTGATTTGCTGTCACAGAGGCGGTCAGTCCTCACCATGTCATTTGCATCGGTTAATTTCAGAAACTTGACAGAAAATAAGTTGGAGGATCTTCATGAGAGATGCCATGCTCCTATATTACAGCTATAGATGACCTAGCTACATAATAAAGCACAGAGATATCATAACTTGAGCCTTTTTTGTTTTGAGATCGATTTGAAAACAATGTGAGGGTCTCTTTACAACAACCACAAGTTCCTCTGATCTTTTAGACAACAACGTGTATCATTAGTTACATATCTCAAAGAAGAGGAGGCATAATATTGCAATCAGAGTGACCAGATTTGCAGCGAATTAATATCTACAAGTAGAACTTGCAAGAGGGTCTGAAACATCGGTCACTCCAGCACTCCTTCTATACTTGTCATGTCATCCCAAGCAACAGAAACGTTTGGTCTTTCTTTCCGGTTTCTCATTGTTCAGATATATGCCAGCAGTCTTTGGAGGAAATGCTCTTGCCAATCTTTTTGCTGAAAAATAATTGGAATTAAGAAGAAATTCAAGGTGACTGCAGTGTTACACTCAAACAACTGCTTCAAAAGCATACCAATCCTTCATTTTTTTCCCCAAAATTTTAGGACCTTTAGCAATGATGTAAAGAAGATAGTCAAATTGTAATGAAGTGCGAGTCCAAACTCATTACCTATCTCACAGAATAGGTCATTTATATTCAATGCAGTTTTTGCTGATGTTTCCATGAAAAACATGCCCTTTTCTTGAGCATATTGCTCTGCATCCTGCATATATTCAAAGAGGTGATAATGCAAAAGAGAAGAGGAAAATAATAAGTAATTTACTAAGTATCTCAAACTATTTTGAGCCGATTGCATATAATGAGTCAATCACATTGTATGATATTTCCAACAAAAAAATTTCAAGCTAACACAAATAAAATGAAATGAATGATAATGTGCAAACCTCATTCTGAACTTCTCTTTTCGGCTCTAGGTCACATTTATTTGCCACCAATGCCATTACCAAATTAGGATTTCCTAGAAGAAAAAATAAGTTAGATGACTGCATGAAGTATGATGCCAATTGATTCAGATAATAAGAATGAAAAGAAGAGCACAAAGAGGAGTTTCTCATGTTTTTTGCAAGAAACACCAACAATGGTGACAATAGTAGCACTCAAGCCTTATTCCCACTATGTGTAGTTGGCTATACAGATCCTGTTTCACCACTTCTGCAAGAAATTCCATGCTAAATATCATGAACATGCTAGAAATGCCGGAGCTTAGTGAAAGTTAGCATGATTCAGAATTCATTATGTTGCATTTCAGAACTAGATGAGGTCCACAGGCTAAAAAGAACTTGTTCTTGTTCCTAGATCATTTCCTCACAATAGCTTATACGTATATTTCAAACTCTAAAAAATTTGAGACCACCAGCAAGGGCTCTATTGAATGACGTTGAGATATGGATAATGGAAAATGAGCAGGAAAGGAAGCTTCAATATCTAATGAGAGTCACACACAGAAAGAACCAATATCAACAGCAAAAAGTCTCACCTTGTCTTTGCAGTTCTTCAACCCATTTTTTGGCTCGATTAAATGTATCCTGGGGTAAAGTAATATGAAATTAGTAATCAGCTGAAAGTTTGATTGGCACACTCGATTATATATGAAACAACACATTATGTAATTGCTATATATTGGTCTAGTTTAAAAGTGGACTAATCACAACTTCAACAATATACATCTGATGACTAATAAGCTATTAATCTGCATAGCATTCTCCTATATACACTCAACCAGAACACTTGTAATATTTGCAGTTTAAGAATGGAGCTGGAAACTAGTTAAGCCACAATTCATCAATTTAAGAAACTTGCCTGCAAAAACTAGACGAAAACTACTGAAAAAGAGATTCCTATGAGCATTTTTTCAAAATGTAAAGGATCAATTAGAAATAAGCTCAAAAGAATTACCATGCTTGTGATGTCATACACTATTACTGCAGCTGCAGCCCCACGATAATACATTGGAGCTAAGCTATGATACCGCTCTTGTCCTGCTGTGTCCCATATATCAAATTTCACGGTCGCTTCAGCTAATGACAATATTTGGGTGAAAAATGCTGCGCCAATTGTTGATTCCTGCACATTGAACCATACCATTGCTTCTTGATAACAAATGAACAATAGAGCAACATGAAAAATGTGTACAAGGACAAGGAGACTATTTGAAAACAAACCTGCCTATCAAAGAATTGCCCTTTGACAAATCTCAACACCATACTTGTCTTTCCAGTTCCCATGTCCCCAAGAAGAACCTGAATAGAAAAGCTGGAAGATTACGCTGTATTAACAGGACCCTGGAAAAGCGGGTTCTATAAACTAGAGTAACATAAATTAGCAGAAGATTTCAAACATCAAAACTTTTGTTAATAGAAACTTTGCAATATAAGGAAGTGGGAAAATGAGAGTATATTTGACAAAAATGAGCTTAGGGTGTGAAAATCTCGAATAATATCAGCGATTAACAATTAGGGGCAACAAGAATTGTTAATTATTTTTTATTTTATCTTCCTCTTTATCACAACACCACCATTTTTCCCCCTATCTTCACTTAACAGAAGGCATAGCTGTAGGTTATCCAGCATTAGTGCTAAATGCCAAGAGCTTCTCCAAGCAAAGTTCAATTTGCTAGAAATTTCTCCTTCCAGTCGTAAGTGAAGCATTACAAACATATCTATCACCACAGAAATAAGACTTGCATTTCCACCATTTATGCATAGGACCGAGAATTGTATTGATGAATGCATAAACTAGATGACATCCTTCATCCCATCAATTTGCACTTTTTTCTCATAATAAACGAACCACTTTATAAGATCAATACATCTGTTAAATCGAGCTTATGATGTATCTGATCTAAAAACGGTTTGAAACGAGAATGGGAAAAAAATTTATCCAAATCGGTCATTAAGCACTAGAAACATTGGCATTAGGTCAAACCATGGTATCGAATTTACTATTTGTATAAACGTCATCAGAAACTGGAGTTGCTCTTCATGGCCGGCATGAACTCCCACAAGGAAATTCCCAAGTCTTTTTCCTTTAATCGTTTTCTGCCTACTCTTAGATCGAGTGCTTTCTACTATATCAAATGCAAACCCAATTCCTCTCCTCTTTTTCTTTTTCTTTTTTCTTTTTTTCAAATTATGCACCGGTCATCAGCCCAACTGCCATATTCAACTATGACTTGACCCATCGGGCGTCCACCCTGGCCAAGGTGCTGGCAAACCCTTGCCAACACGGATTTTCATTGCTTCTCACAACATGACCCCTATAATTCAAAATAGGAACAATAATAATCTAAGCTTCAAAGCAGAACCATGTTTGTCCCAGACATAGGAATATGAACAAAAGCTGGAATACATTCATATCAATCAAACTAGGAAAAATAGAGGCAAGTGTGAAGGGAGAGACATACCTACCAGCTTGGCATTTATAATTTTATTTGCAGGTCTAGCCATTAGGAACTAGTATCACTTGTTTAATGGAAAATCACCCAGAAGAAAACTTGAGCTTCAAAGAGGAAATTTAAGAGAGAGAGAGAAAAAAAAAATCAATGAAGTTTTATACGAGATTGAAAGAGATAAATATAAGTTTGTAAATAACTTAACACAAGCATTGATGATTCATACAATGTTAAGGTTGCTTTCTAGGATTGTTGTTTGTTTCTTTAGTTGAGAATGGTAGTTAGTCCTATATTGACTGGTGGTTTTACTTTTCTTATTGTTTCTAAACAACCATCATATTCATAAAATCACTTTAAGAAATGCTTATATTCGGCTCCTTGTATTGTCATTTATAATGATAAGAAATTTTGCAGGTTTGAAGATTCCTGAAGATTTATTATTGCTGGAGTATAGATTCCTAGAGGTCTAATTTAGGGTATAATAAATTAGGATAGTTATGATAAGGTCCTCATATCAGATGAATAAATGGCAGTTACCACTCTAGAAAATTATATCCACACCTCCATATTTTTTATTATATCCAAGCTTCTTTTTTTTTTTCTCTCTCTCTCTATTAACATTACTCAATTCGGTAAAAAGGTATTATATTGCATCATGATGTGCTCATGGGTACTATAATTTCATGTGGTATAGACGATAGTAGCCCGTAACACAATAATAGTAACATTATATATCCACTTGATATGGTCCATAACCCCCTCTTGAGATTTACTATAAACTAAACGGATCAATTTAGGACTTCAATGGTCATTGGGCCAGTGCCTTTACGAAGAATTAGGATCACATCAACATTCAATGCAGAGAAGGCTGCTCCTTTTGGAGCTCTGCTGCTTCAGCATCAAAATCATATTAAAGACATGATTGTTGTGCTTGATGCCCTTGAAACTGCCCAGGCCTTGATGGATGATTACGAGACAAATTACTATTCTAACATTGGTCCATTGACGGGTGCCTTCATAGTACTATTTAAGAAACATAAAAATGAGACTCTTATATTTCGAGAATTATTGTACATAAAGTTTTCTTTTCTTAACCAGGGAAGCTAAGAAATCTGTTTAGGCCCATACAATTGCTAGATGAAACTCGGCCTTCATTGAACATGGGCCACATCAAGCTCAATGAGCCACAAAAATAGCCCATTATAAGTAGTAGGTGTCAGGTTTATGCCATGTTGAAACAAATTTACACATGAGAATGACCAAAGACAGCTTGGGAGTTGCTCGTTTGTACAAGGGGTCCAGCTATATATATTAAAGAGATTTGCAAAAGTTAGTTGTAGGAGAATGCTCATTGATTGTTGTAGTATATAAAATATATTGTACATATTTTTTTGTTATTTGTTGTTATCACATTATATAAGATTGAGATTTAAATCTGTTGTAATAATCTTGTTGTTGATTTGTAATGATCTTGATCACTGTTGTTGTTGTTGCATATGTCCTGATGTTGTTACTATTGCTAATGATTGTTTCTGTTGTTGTTGCGTCTATTGTTTGTTGAAGATGTTGCTACTGTTGGTTGTGCTGATTCTTGTTGCTGTTGTTTGTGTTGATCTTTATCATGCCCCCGCAAGATAGACGGTGGTGAGGTAAGTCCAATCTTGTTTTTGAGGTGCTGAAAATGAGAGCAAGGAAGTAGTTTGGTGAGGGCATCTACTAGTTGATCTAAGGAAGAAATATGCGAAACTCAAAGGAGTCCATTTTGGACTTGTTCATAGACGAAGTGGTAGTCAAGGGCGACATGTTTCATGCATGTGTGTGGAACATAGATTCATGGCACCAACATTGTCACAATATATTATCGAAGGGAGAGTAGTTGGAAGGCACAATTCGTGTAATAAGGAGCAAATCCACTGGAGTTTAGCCATTGTAGATGCCATTACTCGATACTCTGCTTCAATGGAGGACCTTGCAACTGTGCGTTGTTTTTTGGAGCTCTACGAGATGGGATTGTGACCTAGATAGATGATGTAGGCACTAGTAGATGTATAGTCATCTTTATTGCCAGCCCAGTCAGTGTCAGATAAGGCATGAAGATCAAGTATGGAGGAGTTGCAAAGGGTGATTCCATGCTTGGATGTACCACAAAGATACCGGAGTAGTCATTTTACTACTTGCCAATGTGTTGTGGTAAGGCAATGTATGAATTGTGAAAGTTTGTTGACAATGTATGCGATGTTCGAGCAAATGAGAGAGAGGTATTGGAGGCTACCAACCACATGACAAAACTCAGTGGGATCGGTGAAGGCCGAGCTATCATGGAGGGTTAAAGGGGGTGTAACCGCAAGGGGTGCAGCGATAGGTTTAGCATTGGTCATATTGGTCCGATGAAGAAGATCTACAATATATTTTCGTTGATTAAGGAATAGACCAACTGGACATGGAAGAACCTCAATGCCAAGGAAGTAGTGTAGGGAGCCCATGTCCTTGATGGAGAAGCGGTGGGCAAGGGTGTAGATGCACGTGGTGACCACGAAGGCGTCATTACCTGTAATAATGATGCCATCAATATAAACAAGAAGATAAACGATAATGTCGTGGGACTGGAGGATAAATAGGGAGGAGTCAGCTATGGAGTTACGGAAGCCAAATTGAAGTAAGTGTTGACAAAGTTCATGATACCAAGCACAAGGAGCTTGTTTGAGACCATAGATGGCTTTGTGAAGTTTGCAAACGTGATGAGGATGATCAAGGTCAGTGAAGCCTGGAGGTTGAGACATGTATACTTCATTTTGGAGGGTTCCTTGGAGGAAGGCATTGTTGACATCAAGTTGACGAAGTGACCAGCCATTGCTTATAGCTAAGCTTAGGATTACACGAACAGTGACCGACTTGATGACAAGGCTGAAGGTTTCAGTGTAGTCCACGCTAGGGCATTGATGGAACCCTTTGGAAACCAAGTGAGCTTTGTACTTGTCAAGAGAGCCATTTGGGAGATATTTAGTGCAAAAAATACATTTGCAGCCAATGATGTTTTGATGGGGTTATGGGGATGTAAGTTCCCAAGTGTCATTATATCAATCAAGACCCAAGTGCCATTACATCAATCAAGAATGTCAAAAATTATGCAGCTATAATTAGGAGTTTCCTTATTTAAATAGCTTCCAATTTTTGTCTCCTAATTTACCTCTCTTATTAATTGTACATATTCTTTTCTTATAGCTGAATATATTTAGATTAGGAACATGTATTAGATTACCTAAAATAAATTGTACAGATTATTATTTATTAGAATGAAAGCAAAGGAAAGAGGCTATTCAGCAGATTTTTTTAAAAGTTGTCATGGTATCAGAGCCACATAATTGAATACTTAGTTGATTATGTAATTTTCTTTTATTCTTGGAATTGTTAGTTTGTTCTTGGTTTTCTTTAGTTTTTAGGTTGATTAATTCCAATCAACAATTTTTTTGATAATCAACTTACAGGTGACAATTCTGTTTAGAATGTCTTATGAGAAAACACATGAAATCTTAACTATTAGATTTACGGGAAAGAATTATGCAGCATGGGAATTTCAGTTCAAGATGTTTTTGAAAGGGAAGGAGCTTAGGGGTCATATTGATGGATCTTTGCCAGCTCCTACAAAGTCGAAAGATCATGGTCAATGGGAGGTAAAGGATGCTCGAATTGTTTCTTAGATTTTAGAATCTATTGAGGTTCATATGGTGAACAATTTACAATCCTTTGGCACAGCTAAAGAAATGTGGAAATACTTGAAGCGCATCTACAATCAAGATAATACTGCAAGACTCTTTCAATTGGAACTTGATATAAATAATTATAATCAAGGTAATCTCTCAATTGAACAATATTATTCTGGCTTTCTTAATTTATGGAGCAAATATTCTGGTATTATCTATGCTAAGGTGTCAAAGGAGAATGATGCGAACCCTAGGTATATTAAACCTAGAACCCGACGATTGTAATTTGAAATCGGATCCCCAAGAATCGTCTTAAACAAGCGATGAACGGAACTAGACCCCAACCACACCTGTTGATTGAAACCTAAGTTATCAAGATGATTTCCTCAAGCGTTTAGATCGAAGAAATCGAAGGAGTTCTTTCGCAAAGAACAAAAGAGAGAGAGAGAGCTCTCAAAATGTGTATTCAAATATCTGTAATCAAACGTAACCCTAGCGTATATGACAAGAGGGTATTTATACTCCCTCGTACAATGTTTAGAAAAGGACAATCTAAGCATACACGTGGAAGGAAATAATAAAAACACGCATAGTACACGGTGTCATACACGGTCGTGTCTCCAAGCCGTGTACGATGTTGGACATGCGACGAACAAAGTACACGGTCGCACACACGGCCGTTCCTCTAGGCCGTGTATGTCTCTGTGTATATGACAAGCACAGTACATGGTTTCATACACGGCCGTGCCTTTTGGCCGTGTATTCTTCTGTGATACTGGGACACACGGGTGTACCGCTGGCCATGCTGTTAGGCCGTGTAAGTATATACGGCCGTGATACACGGCCGTGTATGATTCTGTGGCTTCCTTCCCATCACTACTCGAATTCTTTATATGAATAAATGTCGATTCTCCCTTGGTAAAGCTCGGTTCCTTCTCTTGCAGCTCCATCACTAATCCTTGCAAAGCTTCTCTCATCCGCTTAACTCTAGCTCTTGTCATTAGACCTGCAATACCATGTAACGGGTCATTGGACTTTGACTCTTGAACTCTTGATGCTAGCTGATCCCCATCATTCCCTCCTTCCTCAAAAAGATTCGTCCTCGAATTACCTGCATCATATAAAGTAAGGTCAGAAACATTAAAAGTTGCGCTTACATTACCGTAGTGACTTAGTAAGTCAATCTTGTAAGCGTTATCATTGATGCGCTCCAACACTTGGAATGGCCCATCTCCCCTAGGGCGCAACTTAGATTTTCGCTGTTCGGCAAATCGCTCCTTTCTCAAATGCACCCACACCCAATCTCCTGGATGAAAAACAACCTTCACATGACCCTTATTGGCCTGGCGAGCGTAATGCCCATTTTTCTTCTCAATGTTAGCCCGAACCTGAGCATGCAATTCCCGCACAAATTCTGCCTTTTTCTTTCCATCAAGATCAACAAATTCATTAACAGGCAAAGGCAAAATATCCAGTGGAGTCAACGGATTAAAACCATACACAATCTCAAATGGAGAGTAAGATGTAGTGGAATGCACAGTCCTATTATATGCAAATTCTACATGTGGTAAACAGTTCTCCCATTGTTTCAAATTTTTATGAATCACAGCACGCAACAAGGTTGAAAGAGTCCTATTGACTACTTCGGTCTGACCATCAGTTTGAGGATGTGAACAGTAGAGAACAACAACTTAGTGCCTAGCCTATTCCACAAAGTACGCCAAAAATGACTCAAGAATTTCACATCCCTATCACTCACAATAGAATTGGGTAAGTCATGCAATCGCACAATCTCTCTAAAAAACAAATCAGCAATATGTTGTGCATCATTAGTTTTAGAACAGGCAATGAAATGAGCCATCTTACTAAACCTATCAACAACAACAAATATGCTATCTTTTCCACTTTGAGACCGTGGTAACCCTAACACAAAATCCATAGAAATGTCAGTCCAGGGTTGATTAGGCACGGGTAATGGAATGTATTCGCCATGGGGCATTACTTTGGATTTAGCCTGTTTACATATAATGCACTTGTCACACATAGTTTGCACATCACGCTTCATTTTTGGCCAATAAAAGTGTTCATGCAAAATATCCAAAGTCCTTTTAACACCAAAGTGTCCCATTAAACCACCCCCATGTGTTTCCCTCACAAGCAATTCACGCACAGAACTTTTAGGCACACACAACCTATCTTTCTTAAACAAGTACCCATCATGCCTATAAAAGTCAGCATATCCAGACTCAGCACAAGCAGCCCAAATTTGACCAAAATCAGCATCAATCTCATACAATTCCTTAATGAGTTCAAATCCGAGCAATATAGTATGCAAAGAAGTCAAAAGTGAATACCTTCGAGAAAGTGCATCAGCCACCACATTCTCTTTTCCTTGCTTGTATTTAATCACATACGGGAATGTCTCAATAAACTCCAGCCACTTTGCATGCCTCTTGTTCAACTTACCTTGAGTTTTCAGAAACTTCAAACTCTCATGATCGGAATGAATAATGAACTCCTTAGGCCATAGGTAATGTTGCCAAGTTTGCAAGGTCCTCACCAAAGCATATAACTCCTTGTCATAGACTGGGTAATTTAATGCAGCGCCATTGAGTTTTTCGCTAAAATAAGCGATCGGTTTGGATTCCTGCATCAAAACACCACCAATACCTTTCCCAGAAGCATCGCATTCAATCTCAAAAACCTTCTCAAAATTAGGTAGAATAAGTAATGGTGCATTAGTCAACTTACCTTTCAAAGCATTAAAAGCCTCCTCATGCACTTTAGTCCACCTAAACTCAGCATTCTTCTTAACAAGATCATTTAAAGGAGTAGCTATAGAACTAAAGTCCCTAACAAACCTCCGATAAAAACTTACTAATCCATGAAAGCTTTTGACCTCACTTGTGTTCCTAGGTGTTGGCCACTCCCTGATTGCCTTCACCTTTTCTTCATCCATAGCAATCCCATCTGCACCTACAACAAATCCAAGAAAAACCACAGATTCCATACAAAAGGTGCACTTCTTCAAATTTGCATACAACTTGTTTTCTGGCAAAACAATAAACACACTTTGTAAATGCTGAACATGTTCATTTAAAGTCGTGCTGTAAATTAAGATATCATCAAAGTAGACAACAACAAACTTTCCAATGAAAGCGCGAAGAACATGATTCATCAACCTCATGAATGTGCTAGGTGCATTTGTTAATCCAAAAGGCATTACCATCCACTCGTATAAGCCATGTTTAGTTTTAAAAGCCGTTTTCCACTCATCTCCCTCTTTCATGCAAATTTGGTAATAGCCATTCTTTAAATCAATTTTGGAAAACAAACAGGCACCATGCAACTCATCAAGCACATCATCAAGTCTAGGAATAGGATGTCTATACTTAACCGTGATCTTGTTGATTACTCGACAGTCAACACACATCCGCCATGTTCCATCCTTCTTGGGAACCAGGATGACAAGAACTGAGCATGGACTGAGGCTTTCTCTCACAAACCCCTTCTCTACTAGATCATCAACCTGCCTTTGGATCTCCTTAGTTTCCTCTGGATTGGCTCGATAAGCTGGCCGATTAGGAATGAAAACACCTGGGATAAAGTCAATCTGGTGCTCAATGCCTCTTAGTGGAGGCAATCCTCTTGGTACTTCCTCAGGAAACAAATCATCATATTCCTGCAAAAGAGACACAGCCACACTTGGCAAAGAAGAGTTAAGGTTAGTAGTAGTAAGATACAAATCCTTGTACATGAGTACAAGTAACTGTTTCTTGGCCACTATTGCACTCTTAACCTCACTTTTTCTTGCAACTCCACTCTCTCCTGCAATTTTCGCTCCACTCAGTGTGTTAAGCTCTTCGCTCTCTTGGCTCACAAATGTTTGCCTCTCACTCTTTCTTTCTTTTTCACTCTTTTCTTGTCCACTTAAATGTTTCTCTCTAAACTCTTTTGCTAGCCTCACTTGATCCTCACAAGCCTCCCATGGTTTCTGGGGAGTCAGAACCACATTTCTCTTGTTTAAAACAAAAGAGTAATGGTTCTTGTACCCATCATACATTACCCTCCTATCGAACTGCCATGGTCGCCCCAACAATATGTGACTAGCCTGCATGGGAACTACATCACACATCACCTCATCATGATAACTCCCAATAGAAAATGAAATAAGAACCTGCCTGGTCACCTTCACTTCCCCACACTCATTCAACCATTGTAACCGGTACGGTTTCTAATGCTTCGAAGTCTTCAACCTCAACTTATCAACCAATAAGGTACTAGCAACATTAGTACAGCTTCCACTATCAATGATCAAGCTGCATACCTTCTTCTGCACATGACACCGGGTGTGAAATATATGCTCACGCTGAACCCCTTCACCATCATCCTTAGGCTGAGTACTAAGGACTTGCCTAGTAACTAGCAACTCCCCACTCACGGGTCCCTCAACGTCCACATCACTACAATCCTCCAATGGTGGCATGTCATCATCACTGGAGCTAATACTCTCTACATCTCCATTATCCCGAATGATCATAGCCCTTTGATTTGGACATTGAGATGCAATATGTCCAAACCCCTGACACCTGAAACATTTGACATCACGAGTTCTAGTGAATGGTTTAGTGTCAGATTTACCTTTAGAGGAAGTAACTGGACTCTTGGCCTTCGCATCCTCTTTTGGCTTCGAGTCTGCAGTGTTCTTCTTCCAATTTGACTTCCATGAAGAGTTAGAAGCCGCCCAAGATTTAGAATTCCCTTTATACTTCAACTGTTTCTCTACCTTGATCGGCTTATGCAACAATTCCTCAATATCCACATATTGTTATAAGTCTACTACATCAGCGATCTCCCGATTCAACCCATTGATGAATCTAGCCATTGTAGCCCCATCTTCCTCATCCATTTTAGCTCTAATCATAGTCATCTCCATCTCCTTATAATAATCCTCTACACTCCTGGACCCTTGTGTCAACCCCTGTAATTTCCTATGCAAATCCCTATAATAGTGACTAGGGATAAATCTCTTCTGCATAATTGTTTTCATCTCATTCCAAGTGCTAACAGGCCTCTCACCATACCTTCTCCTATTACGCACCAGCTGATCCCACCATACATTGGCATAATCAGAAAATTCAATTGCAGCTAACTTTATCTTCTTCTCCTCACTGTAATTATGGTAATCAAATACATGGTCCACTTTTCTCTCCCACTCCAAATATAGCTCTGGATCATTCTTCCCTTGAAAGGAAGGTATCTTCATCTTAATACTACCCAAGTTACCATCTCGCCGTTGGGTATCTCTTCTCTCCCTCATGAAACCATATTCCCCTGAATCAGTATCCTCCTTCTCTTCTATACTCACTATGCCTATTGGTTCTTCTCCCCACAACATTACTACCTGACGGTTCCATACTTTGCTCCATCTTATCCAACCTCTCATGGACTTGCGCCATTTCAACACTCATCATTTTTCTCATCTCACCGAATAATGCCTCAAACATCAATTTATTATCTACGCCTCCATTCTCTCCACTAGTAGGACGTTGATCAGACATATTGCTGCAACAAAAAGGTTAGAAATAACACACAAAAAAAATATAAACCTCACAATTCACTCCCTCACCTGTTTACACTCACAGATGTGGATTCACTCGTGTTTCGCTCAATAAATAGATGATCCTCACAACTCGCTCTTATAAGCCCTTTGATCAGAACTCAATCAAAATTTCTTTAACATAAACCACTAAGGCAACTCAACCTTTCAAACAAACGGTTCCAATTCAACAGCCAATTAAGAGAAAACACGGACAAGGACTCCAATTAGGGTGACAATGAATACAATCCAATGAACGAGGACTATAAACACTGGATTACTGAAATGTTCTTCTTTCTTTTTTTTTCTTTTTTTTTTATACGAATTTCTCTTCTTCTTCTTTTTTTTTTTTTTTATAAAGAAGACAACGATAATTAAAAGAAAAGGATAGAATTACTTGAATCAAGAAGCCGAAGCTCTGATACCAAATGATGCGAACCCTAGGTATATTAAACCTAGAACCCGACGATTGTAATTTGAAATCGGATCCCCAAGAATCGTCTTGAACAAGCGATGAACGGAACTAGACCCCAACCACACTTGTTGATTGAAACATAAGTTATCAAGATGATTTCCTCAAGCGTTTAGATCGAAGAAATTGAAGGAGTGCTTTCGCAAAGAACAAAAGAGAGAGAGAGAGCTCTCAAAATGTGTATTCAAATATCTGTAATCAAACATAACCCTAGCGTATCTGACAAGAGGGTATTTGTACTCCCTCGTACAATGTTTAGAAAAGGACAATCTAAGCGTACACATGGAAGGAAATAATAAAAACACGCATAGTACACGGTGTCATACACGACCGTGTCTCCAAGCCATGTACGATGCTGGACATGCGACGAACAAAGTACACGGTCGCACACACGGTCGTTCCTCTAGGCCGTGTATGTCTCTGTGTATATGACAAGCACAGTACACGGTTTCATATACGGCCATGCCTTTTGGCCATGTATTCTTCTGTGATACTAGGACACACGGGTGTACCGCTGGCCGTGCTGTTAGGCCGTGTAAGTATACACGGTCGTGATATACGGCCGTGTATTGAGGCCGTGTATGATTCTGTGGCTTCCTTCCCATCACTACTCGAATTCTTTATATGAATAAATGTCGATTCTCCCTTGGTAAAGCTCGGTTCCTTCTCTTGCAGCTCCATCACTAATCCTTGCAAAGCTTCTCTCATCCGCTTAACTCTAGCTCTTGTCATTGGACCTCCAATACCATGTAACGGGTCATTGGACTTTGACTCTTGAACTCTTGATGCTAGCTGATCCCCATCAGAGAATTTACTTAGTCTTCAAGTTGTTCATGAAGTGAGTTGCCATGATCAGTTTTTGATAAAGCTCATACCTGAATTTGAAGCTGCTCAGGCTGGGTTACTGAATAGAGATCTGGTTCCTTATTTAGATGTATGTTTTGGTGAATTGCTACGCGAGGAACAAAGATTAGTGACACAAGCTGCTATTGGTGCAGCTAGTGGATCATCTGAAATAGTTAATGTTAGATAAGCTACTGAGACCCGAGGGAAGGGAACAATGCAGTGTTACAGCTGCAAAGAGTTTGGTCATATTGCCCGCCATTGTAGTAAGAAGTTCTGTAATTATTGCAAGCAAAATGGACATATTATTAAGGAGTGTCCTACACGGCCTCAAAACAGAAGACCACAAGCCCTTCATGCTGCGGTATCCGACTCTCACAATCTTGGTTCGACATCCACAGTTGTTGGCAATAATCAATATGTTCTCACACTAGATATGGTCCAACAAATGATTCTCTCTGCCTTTTCTGCTCTTGGTCTTCAAGGGAAAGGTAAGACTATTACTTATGTTCCTTGGTTTGTTGATTCTGGTGCCACAAATCATATGACGGTACATCTAATTTAGTGCATAATCAACACTTGTATACCGGTACTCAACATATTCAGGTTGCTAATGGAAATAATATTCCAATTACGACAGTCGATGATATTAGCTCCTCCTTCCGACATGTCTTGGTTTCTCCTAAATTATCTACTAGCTTACTTTATGTTGGTCAAATGGTGGATAATAATTGTGATGTCCACTTTTCTCGTGATGGTTGTATTGTACAGGATCAAGTGTTGAGGAAGGTGATAGCGAAGGGGCCTAAAGTGGGCAGGTTATTTCCATTACAATTTACCGTTCCTCGGACTTTGTCATTAGCTTCTTCAGTTGTCACAAATAAGGTTGGCATCTAACATAGGCGCTTAAGTCATCCAAATAATGTTGTTTTGACTCATTTGTTGCAAAGTGGTGTTTTAGGTTCTACAAATAACAGTTCATTAGTTGATTGTTCTTCTTGTAAATTGGGCAAAAGTAAGACATTGTCTTTTCCGGTTTTGGGTAGTCGTGCCAATAAATGTTTTGACATTATTCATAGTGATGTTTAGGGAATTACACCGATTATTTCACATACTCAATATAAATATTTTATGACATTTATTGAAGATTATAGTCGATTCACATGGATCTATTTTTTGCATTCCAAAGCAGACGTGTTTACTATGTTTCAAACCTTCGTGACATATATTGAAACTCAGTTCTCCACTTGTATTAAAGTCTTACGGTCTGACAATGGTGGTGAATACATCTCTCATGAGTTTCAAGCATTTCTTCATAACAAGGGTATTGTTTCACAACGTTCATGTCCTTATACACTGCAGCAAAATAGGGTTACCGAACGAAAAAATCGACATTTGTTGGATATGGTGCGCACATTGTTGTTAAAATCTTCTATTCTAGCTAAGTGTTTTACCAAAGCTTTATCTATTGCAATTTATCTGATTAATCGCTTACCATCTCAACAATTGAAGTTTGATTCCCCCTACTATCAAATTTTTAGTAAACACCCTCATTATCATAAGCTACATACTTTCGGATCTATTTGTTTTGTTCATTTACCTACTCATGAGCGTCATAAGTTGTCAGCCCAATCTGTTCGATGTGCCTTTATGGGTTATAGTCCTAATCATAAAGGTTTTGTGTATTATGATTCGATTAATAATCGATGGCGTATCTCTCAAGATATGATTTTCTTTGAACATGAATACTATTTTTAGCATCACTATTCAACATCTAATACTACTGTACTTCCTCACGTTGATGATTCTCCTTTTGATAAACAGTTCAAGCCTGGCCTTGTCTACACACGACACCTACTCCCTTCGTCTCCAGTCCTTTCAGACCCTACTCTTGAAAATGCTCCAATGATTCTTCGACGATCAACTCGGAACATTTGTCCTTTGGATAGATATGGCTATTCTGCAATTTTAAATAATACTATAGCTCCTACCTCTTATTCTCAGGCTACTAAACAAAATTCCTGGATAAAAGCCATGCAAGAGGAACTTCAAGCACTTCAAGACAATCACACTTGGGATATTGTTTCATGTCTTACTGGTGTTAAACCTAATGGTTGTAAATGGGTTTATTCTCTTAAGCTCCGCTCTGATGGTTCCCTTGATAAATATAAGGCGAGATTGGTAGCTCTTGGCAATTGACAAGAATATGGAATTGATTATGAAGAGACCTTTGCACCTATAGCTAAGATGACAACTATCCGACTTGTTCTATCTATTGCTGTATCTAAATGATAGTTCTTACGATAGATGGATGTTAAGAATGCATTTTTGCATGGGGACCTAAAGAAAGATATCTATATGACTCCTCCTCCAGGCTTGTTTTCTACATCCTCACATGATGTTTGTAAGTTCAAACGGGTCTCTATACGGTTTGAAACAGGCTCTACGGGCCTGGTTTAAAAATTTTCGTAATACTCTTCTTAGCTTCTCTTTTATTCAAAGTCAATATGATTCTTCATTATTTCTTTGCAAAACTAACAAGAGAATTATTTTGTTATTAGTCTATGTTGATGATATTGTCATCACAGGATCTGATACTCAATTGATGTCTCAGTTACAGGAGCATCTTCAAGGTTCTTATCATATGAAGGATTTGGGTCTTTAACTTATTTCTTAAGTCTTTAGGTTTACTCTTCTCCCGCTGGTAATTTTCTTCATCAGCATAAATATACTAAGGAACTCATTGCTTTAGCTGGTCTCCAAGGGGGTCGTCCTGTTGATACTCCTTGGGAAGTAAATGTTAAATATCAACGGAATGATGGTGACTTTCTATCTGAACGATCTCTATATCGACAACTTGTTGGGAGTCTCAATTATCTGACTATTACATGTCCTGATATTTCATTTACTGTGCAACAAGTTAGTCAATTTATGCAAGCACCTACACATCTTCATTTAGCTGTAGTTCGATGTATTGTTAGGTATTTGAAAGGTACTTCTCATCGTGGTTTGTTCTTTTCTACGGAGTCTCCTATTCGCTTAACAACCTATAGTAATGTTGATTGGGCTAGTTGTTCTGATACACGTCAATCTATTACTGGTTAGTGTATGTTTCTTGGCAACTCTTTAATTTCTTGGAAGAGTAAGAAACAAGATTGAGTGTCTAAGTCTTCTACTGAGTTTGAATATTGTGCTATGTCCTTTGCTTGTTCTGAGATCATTTGGCTTCGGGGTTTGTTGGCTGAGCTTGGTTTTCCTCAACTTGAGTCTACCTCTCTTTATGCAAATAATACTAGTGCTATCCAGACTACTGCTAATCCTGTCTTTCATGAGCGCATGAAACATATTGAAATAGACTGTCATTCTATTCAAGAAGCTTATGATAATGGTGTTATTTCTCTTCCTCATATCTCTTTTGATATTCAAACGGTTGATATATTTACTAAGGCTCTTTCTCGGCAGCGTCATCAATTTCTTGTTGGCAAATTAATGCTTCTTGATCAGTCAACATCAATTTGAGGGGGGATATCAATCAAGAATGATAGAAATTAGGCAGCTATAATTAGGAGTTTCTTTATTTAAATTAGGTAGCTATAATTAGGAGTTTCCTTATTTAAATTACTTCCAATTTTTCTCTCCTGATTTACCTCTCTTGTTAATTGTACATATTCTTTTCTTATAGCTGAATATATTTAGATTAGGAATATGTATTAGATTACCTAAAATAGATTGTACAGATTATTATTTATTGAAATGAAAGCAAAGGAAAGAGGTTATTCAGCTAATTTTCTTAAAAGTTGTCACATTACGAATGAGAGCATTGAACTCATCAGACATGGTAGCCCGCCATTTGGGATCTTTGAGGGCCTGATTGATGGTTCGAGGTTCAAGAGGAGGAGGTGGAACAACTGCAAGGAGGTTGAGCTTTTGGATGGGTTTGCAGATGTTATGTTTAGAGTGAGTGATGATGATGTGTGAGGGGGAAGGCTGGGGAGGGATTGAGGTGGAAGCGGTGTAAGTGGTGTTAGGAGGGGACAAGGAAGGTTGAGGAGAGGAAGGGGGCTCAAAGGTGGGGCGGAGCAGGCGCTGAGGGGATGGCAGAAGGAGAGGTAGATGGAGGGAGCACCATTCCGTGGGGAGCACTGGTTTATTAATAGCAGCAGGGGACTGACTAAAAGGAAAGATGGACTCAACAAAGCGAACATGGCAAGAGACATAGATGCGACTAGAAGGTGTGTGAAGGCAGAGGTAGGCACTTTGAGTAGAGGAGTAGCTAACTAACATACACGGCAATGATCGAGGTTCAAGCTTGTGCTTTTTGCACAGTTGAAGCAAAGGATAGCACAAACAGCTAAAGCTTTAAAGCTTGTCATAATGAAAGGTGATGCTAAAGAGTTTGGCAAACAAAGATGTGTTGTAGAGTGTTAGAGTGGGAAGAGTTGGGTAAAGAAGTGAAACTAGTGTGTATGATGGGGAGCCCTAAGCCATCGCTAACGAGGATTTCATCCGTGCCATCATAGGGGCTATGGAGAGCAAGATTGTGGAGATCAGTGGTAACATGGTGAGAGGCACCACTATCTAGCAACCAGGAGGGAGTTGCAAGAGTTGTGAGAGTAGCGTTAGCCTGTGATTGCCAAGGAAGAGGTCGGGGGGAGGGAGTGGACTGGGTGAACGGTGCGGGGGGTTTGGCATGAGGGTATTGTTAACAGAAGAGAGGACACTGCGCGACAACATGCCCCTGTTCACGACACCATTGACACTTGCCAAGGAAGGGCCGTGGTAGGCGAAAGGCAATGATGGGATATGGTCGAGCAGGGGGTGTGGTTACAGGACCAGGGGAGGGAGAGTTGGGAGATGATCAGGGCAGACCATTGCAGGGAGGCCAATGATTAGAACGTGTGTGTGAGATATGAGCAGACACAAGAAGGACTGAGGTAGGGAGGGAGGTGTGAAGGAGGGAGAGCTCTTTGTTGATGAGTTTCTCATAAAACTTATCAAAGGAGATGAGGTTGCCACGGCTATTAATGACATCAATGACAAATTGATAGGTATCATCTAGTCCATTGAGTATTTTCTCAATAAGGTCTTCTTGATCAAAGGTTTGCCAAGTGCTGCAAGTTCATCAGCATGAATCTTGATGGATTGCATGTAGTCGGTGATAGAGTTTGAGCCTTTGGTGATATGTTTCATATTATCTTTGAGTTGCTTGATGTGGCCACGAGTGGGTTTAGCATAGGTGTTGGCAAGAATCTACTAAGCTTGGTGAGAGGTGGCAGCTTGTGTGACAAGGGGAACAATGTTGGAAGAGAGGATACCAACAAGTGCTCCGAATACGACTTATCTTGTCGTCGCCAAGTGAGGTAGGATGGGTTGGGGGAGATAGTATCTTCCACTATGATAGTGGCTGATGGTAGTGGGTGAGTGCCATCGATGAATTTGGACAGATCATATCCTATGAGGATGGCTTCAATTTGGGTTTTCCAGGAGAGATAGTTGGAGTTGTTGAGTTTGATTGAGTTGTGGATTGTTATCATAATGAGAGGTTAGGTTGGCTCTAGATTGTTTTGGATGATTGTTGAAGTATCTTCTAAAGACATGTTTTCGAGGAGCAGATTAGTGGAGTAGCGGGTTTGGTTTAGATGAGGAGTAGTTCTGATACCATAAAGAGATTTGCAAAAGTTAATTGTAGAAGAATGCTCAAATTGTTCATTGATTGTTGTAGTAGATAAAATACATTGTACATATTCTTTTGTTATTTGTTGTTATCACATTACATAAGATTGAGATTTAAATCTGTTGTAGTAATCTTCTTGTTGTTTTGTAATGATCTTGATCATTGTTGTTGTTGTTGCATATGTCCTGATGTTGTTGCTGTTGCTGATGATTGTTTCTATCGCTGTTGCACCTGTTGTTTGTTGAAGATGTTACTGCTGTTGGTTATGCTGATTCTTGTTGCTGTTGTTTGTGTTGATCTTTATCATATATCACGGGACCTATATTTTTCGGGGGCGTATTTAAAGATCAAGAAAGCTTATGGACCATGCTAATAGCGGGAGGACTAGCGGGAGGTGCAAGCTGGGTTTTCTGTTATCCCTCGGATGTTTTAAAAACTAGATTGCAGACTCAATCTCAATTCTCAGAAGCCAAATATAATGGCATTTCCGATAGTTTGTATAAAAGTGTACAGCAGGATGGATATGACATTCTTTGGAGAGGATTAGTAGCAGCTGTTGCTAGAGCCTTTGCGGTGAATGGGGCAAGTTTTTCAGCCTATGATATTGTTCTTATTTGATGTCACTGATCAAGCGAGAGTTCGGATCGTAAACATCAAAATGGATGTTTCCTGTTGACTAAATTATTTGAAGGTAAGGCATGGACGGTGATGCCGGTTTTTCCTGAAAGCTTCAATCTGACTCTAGAGATGCCATCAAAACAGAAAGTAGAAGCAAAACAATTTATCCCGTATGCCATTGAGTCCACAGGGAAGACTGATATGCAATGGTGCATACAAAGAACATGATTCTAGACCCATGTACATCCAAAATGCCAGCCATTTGTCATTATATTATGCGTTTCATCACATAATATTTTTTAGTGAAAACATAGAGAGGCTGCAGAACACGACTCCATAATTCACAATTTATTGGAATCTCGATAATTAGCAGAAGAGATGAATCAACTGCCAGGGAATTGAGACATGTAGCCATATTATTTTTTTTTTATAACCTCATAAAGCTCTCTTATATCCATTGGAAAATGAGTTCCAGAAGTTATATATAGCCTAAGGGATGAGCATCTCTATCCAAACATGTTGGAATTTAGTTTCCCAGACATTTGTTATTTGCACAATAGGTATTCCCTCATCTGTCCTCTCGGATGAAGGAAAGATTTGCTGTTCTGGAGCAATTTATTCTGTTTGCTATAACTACGTAATACCCCTAAATATTAAGTGGCAGTACTATCAATCACTGGGGCATCATTTGATGTAAATGTCTAGAAATAACTATAACTCTAAAGTTAAGCGTGAATGGTAAGCATTCTTAACATGGATGACCTCCTGGGAAGGAGTTCTGGCCAATACAAACTATCATTATGATCACTACTAATGATGAAAATCTTGCGATATATAGAAGAACATTGTTTTGTTTTATTGTTTCTGACGACTTGACATAACGCTATAACCCTGCACAAAACAGTTTACTCCAAGAGAACTTTGGTTGCAAACACGATCTAATGATATTTGATTGGGTTTAAGGATGCTTGAATTTCTGCTCAGTGATGTCCTGTTGGGGCGTTCCAGCAACCTGCTTTCCTCAATCCCATCAAAAACAAAGCTGTCCACAGAACACTTGGTTGAATTTTCTATATCTTGAGCAATCTTAACTGACATTGCGTTTTTTTGTATTCTCTTTCCGGGGATTCTTGTTTAAGTTAAAAAAGGAAGAGAAATGAATTATGAGGAGAAAATTTGCAAAAATGCATAGGTGAAAAAGGGTAATTGAAGGCTTAGTTTCTCATAACTGTAAGGCCTAAATCTTGAAAATTTACAAGGATGTAACGTAACTACTGCAAACATTAGACGTAGAATTTCTCAAATGAACATTCACCTAGTGTGGTTACATTCCAAACAAACGTTCCCTTCCATTGTTGTGGTCATCAAGGTTTCTTTAGGAGGAAACAGAAATATTTTCTTCCCAGGAAAACCTAGGATTTTTGCGTGCAAGTTTTTGGTTTCACAAACTAGTAGCTATACGAAAGGACAACAAAGCACTTCAAGCAGGCGTATATCCCACGAGGCGCCTCAGAAATTCACTCAACAGGCATGTAGTGGTTCTAATTTCAAGCTACCCTGGAACAATGATGTCGGATCAGACCATTTGGTGCTGTTAGCACATGGAGATCTGAGAGCTTCATCATTGCTTCAGCAAAGTCCCGACGAAACAAGGCAGCATCTGTGGCATATGCCCTGACCCAGCTCCCAGTTTCTTCACCAGCCATGAGCTGCTGATCTGAGTAGAGGATTCCCTTTTGTTGCAAAAGACTGGTGTAGTAAGATGTGCCAAAACCTGATCCAGGTCCTGCATAGTCCATCACCATTTGGGGCTCTTCAAATGACAAATCAGATATGCTAGAGGGATTGGATGATGGTGATAGTCCTGATGAGGGAAGTAACTGATTGCAGGAAGGGGATGGTGCAGGAGATAAGGATGAAACCAGACGAGTCTTATTGCATGTCGAGCGCATTTGTTTGAGGAAGTCAACGTCTAGAGATGGGTCTGGCAAGTCAGTCCCCGAAAAGTTATAGAGACGGCTCTGAAAGAATTTGCAGTGGATCACTCCGATGCTGTGAGCACCTGGAAGCAGAAAGTATGCAAAATAAACAATCAACTTACTAGTCATAAATAAGAAGCAATTAATCCTGAAAAAAGCATGGAAGCGTAGTCATCTGTAACAGAAGAAAACTTTCAAATGGATCGATGTTTGTGGTGATGTTTAGATAAGTCACTAACATCGTGAGTGAATCAACTAAAGGATCTATCTGTGATAACAAAATCGAAGAAAATCAATACCTAGAAGACTGACAGCTTCTCTTTCATCAAATCCTCTGGATGCAAAAGATGCTAGAGTTTCTGAGAGGTCACCATATGGTGAAGGAAGCTGATGTGCAGCAAGATCTGCATAAGAAACGGCACTGTCTCTCCTACCAGTATGCAGTGGATAGAACGGACCACCAGCCTGAGAAAAAAAACACATCAATTAACATCTCAAGCAGAGACAAGCAGTCTAGGACAACTGCAATCTTACCATCACTAGAGCTTCTCTAGCTGCCAAAACGAGAATGTCAGCACATGAGACCGTCCCGTGGCATATTTCCTCAAGCTCCGCCTTAATGGCTTCTATCATTTCAAAACCCCTCAGTGTATCGTTTGGAGGAGAGTCTTTCTCAGCAGCCATATTTTCAGTCGAATTTAATAGGATAGATGCATCACATCCCTATGTCAAGTGCAAGAATGAGCAATCGTGCAGGATCTATAATATAAAAGAATTGTTAAAGCAGAGTTCTGCTTGCAGTTTCAGAACTACAAGCTCATAGAATAATGGTAGCCCAAAACCATAAACCACATATATCAATCTTTGGGCTATAGATGCCCATCAAAATCTTAAATAGCCAAAACACTATTTAATTGGAAAGAAAAACTTCTTGACCAAGATAAACGTTTCAAAGACTTGAAAATTGAAGGAACCGGATTAAGTATTAACTTAATATACTAATCAAAACAATAAATTTCGAGGATTTTCTTGTTAAGTTTATAATAAAATAACCTTAAAGAAAAATGGATACCTCAATGAAGCAATCATGGAAAACAAGTCGAAGCAACGCGGGGGCAACGTCACGCCGTTCTCTATACAACTGCCTAACCATATCTCTAATCACTCTCTCGGCAAGCGGACACGAAAATCTGTAAAAATCATACTCTAGCGAACCCCGAGAGCCGCCATGAATCTCGACTCTCTCCAGTTCGTTCCAGAAGAAAGCCGAACGCGACAACAACCGCGCAGACGACAAACAAAACACGCAGTCCCGAAGCGAAGCAGGGGACTTCACTATCATGCTTGAATTCTTCACCAGTGTTCCGGCATTCGGGTTCGTGACAGCAATGTATATGCATAGTAAAAGGACCAAGAAGCTCAGTTTTCTCAGGGAACCCATTTAACGTTTAGGATTTTAGGGTTTCGTGATGTGGTTTTCTCTTTGTTTTCTTGCTGTTTTTCTTGGCATACTGAGAGCAAGGGAGTTTTGAAGGTGGCGGGAAGGAGAAGTACATCAACTGAAAAGTCTGTTACGGTTTTAATCAACGGTTGTAATTCTTTTCCTCAGGCGATCGTGGCCGTTGGTTATTTGATTATCAACTGTCAATACGTGTGCACTTAAAAAGATCAATATTTTATACTGAAATTAACTAAAAACTTATATCGATTTAACAAACATTTGCAAAATCAATATTTTCCAATATGTGTTCCAACGATTTTGTACTTCATGTCACGTCCAACCAAAGTTTTTCTTTGAAAAAAATTGGATACTAAGGTTTAATAAAATAATTGTTATGAATTCAAATAGACCCAAATAAATTTAATCATCATCCACTTTAGTGAATAAATGAAACCCAAGCTAGATAAATAAATAGCAGTTTTTGCTCGTTGAACTTTAATTCCTACCCTAAGAGACCCAATAATAATAATAATAATAATAATAATAATAATAATGGGGATTTATGGACTTAGATGATGCGGACCGAATAGCCAAAGACTACTTGGAGAAGCGGGAGAAGGAGAAACAAGCTAAGAAGCCGCAGTAGACTTCAACGTCGCCGGCTTTGCATCCAACGCCACCAGCTTTTCGGTCAACACCGCCAGCCTTGAGCCGACTTTCATTCTAAGCCGCTGGCCTTCACCACCAGCTTTTAATTCCAAGATTTTCCTCTTTATTTATTTTTCCATGTAATTTTGTGGGACTATATATATACCTCATAGGTTTTCTTATGAGGGATAATGTCTTATTCTATTACATTTTACACTAAAATATTGAGAGGTTTTCTCCAATTGAGTTTGCATCCTGCAATTTGTGTGTTAGAAATCAACCGATGAATTGATTTCTTGTTTACCTTACACTTTTCACGTTGCGTCAGATTGGTATCAAAGCAAGGCGAATTCCTGCGAAGATGTCAACCAATCAGGGTGAAGACAGCAATCGTGTTCTTGACGGTGTTCAAGATGCAATATCACAAAGAGCCAATCAGTGGGTTTCAAGGGTGGAGTTTGACACTATGAATCAAAAGATCGGGCGTATGGAACAGCGCCTTGAGGAGTTGATTGAGCGTTTCGACGCCATTGCAGTAGATCCTAATAGGGTTGGGGGTGTTAGTAGAAGTCAGCCACAGGCAACTGACATCTATGGTGGCCAGATCATTCAACCTGTTGTCGAAAACAAGTAGGAAAGGGTAGAATATGATGATTCTGGCGATGAATACGAGGTCCTATATGGAGGTAGACAACAACGAGGACAAGGTGGTAACGGTGGTGGTTATCGCCAAAATCAATATGGGAACAACCAAAGGGATGGTGGTTATCGGAGAAATCGTTACGGGTATGACCAAGGAGATGGGAGAGATTACCGCCTGAAGGTCGATATCCCATGGTTTGATGGCAGTCTTAATATCGAAGGTTTTCTGGATTGAATTGCCAAAGTTGATCGATTCTTCAATTATATGGAGATCCCTGAAGACTGTCGGGTTAGATTAGTAGCATGTAGACTGAAGGGTGGAGCCTCGGCATGGTAGGAAAGGCTGTAGAACAGAAGACAGAGAGAGGGTAGGCATCCAGTGAGGATGTGGTATCGCATGAAACAGCTATTGCAACGCGATTTCCTTCCTCCAGACTACGGTGTCGTTAGGGACAGCGATCTGTGCACGAATACACCGCGGAGTTCATGAGATTGGCTGAACGAAACGACTTGAGGGAGAGTGAAGGCCAACAAGTCACATGGTACGTAGAAGGACTAAAGCTCCAGATTAAGGATAAAATAGGGGTCACAATGGTGAAGAATTTGGTCAAAGCGAAGAACATGGCCCTATAGGCTGAATTGATGTTGTAGGAACAGGGTAGTAGGTATGGAGGTGGAAGAAAAGGTTATGTTTATGATGTCGTTGGCAGTAGTAGTAAGTTAGGGATTGAGAAGAACAAAGGTGTTGTAAACAAGCCTAGTGAAGAAAACACCAAGAGGGAAGACAAAAGTGAGGGGAAGAGACCTATTGAGCCTAAGGGGAAAGTGCTTCGTTGTAATCAGCCTGGTCATAAGTTGAATGAGTGCCCTGCTAGGAGAAGTGTTAATATTATTGATAGAGGAGACGAAGATGAGGTATGCTGTGAGCCTGATGGGGAGGATGATTATTATGAGGATGAAGAAGAAATGGTAGAACCGACCTATGTGATTAGACGAATGATGCTAACACCAAAGCAGGAGGAGATTACCCAACGACACCAGTTGTTTCGCACTAGGTATACCGTTAGAGGGAAGGTGTTCGATTTGATAGTAGATAATGGAAGCTGCAAAAATATTATTGGGAGTGAGGTTGTTAAGAAGTTGCAGCTACCTGTCGAGAAACACTCAAATCCATACACTATAGGGTAGATCAAAGCTGTAGAGAAAATCAAGGTGAAGGAAAGGTGTAGGGTACCGTTTTCAATAGGAAAGTACCATGATGAGGCTTTTTGTGATATTGTGGACATAGATGCATGTCATGTCCTATTTGGCAGACCTTGGCAGTTCAATGTGAATGCACAACACGTTGGAAAGGAGAACATGTACAGGCTAGAAAAGGGAGTGTGAAGTATACGTTATTGCCATTAAAGAAGGAAGGGCGTTCGAGGGAGAAGAGAGTGGAGAGTCGTTCTTTCTTGACTATCACCCAATCAGGGAAGGACTTAGTAGACAATTTAAAGGAATCACGGGTGGTTCACGCATTAATAGTGAAGAATGTTATGGGTAGAAGAGATGAGATGAGTGTGGAAGTTCTTGAAGCAGTGAAGAGTTTGTTGGAGGAATATGGGGAGGTGGCTCCTAATGACCTACTTGAGGGTCTACCGCCTCTGAGAGATATCCAGCATCAGATAGATTTGGTGCCTGGGGCAAGTCTTCCCAATTTGCCACACTATAGGATGAGCCCCAAAGAGACTAAAATCCTTCAAGAGAAGGTCCAAGGGCTATTGGATAAGGGATTTATTCGAGACAACCTGAGCCCGTATGCAGTACCTACATTATTGACTCCCAAGAAAGATGGGAGCTGGAGAATGTGTGTTGATAGCAGGGCTATCAACAAGATTACCATAGGTTACAAATTCCCCATACCACGCCTAGAGGACATGTTGGACAAGTTGAGCAGGGCTACTATCTTCTCCAAGATAGATCTAAGGAGCGAATACCATCAAATTCGAATCCATCCTGGAGATGAATGGAAGACGGCATTCAAAACCAAGGAGGGGTTGTATGGATGGTTAGTGATGCCGTTTGGTCTCAGTAACGCGCCAAGCACCTTCATGCGTGTGATGAACCAGGAACTGAAACCCTTTAACGGTCGCTTCATTGTAGTGTATTTTGATGATATCCTGGTGTTCAGTAAGTCTGAGGAAGAACACCTTGAACATTTGAAGTGTGTGATGTCTGTGTTGAAAGAAAATAAATTGTATGCTAATTTGAAGAAATGCATATTTTTATCGAGGCGACTATTGTTTCTTGGGTTCATAGTCAACAGTGAGGGGGTGATGGTAGATGATGAGAAAGTGAAGGTAATCAGGGAGTAGCCTACTCCAAAAGCTGTCACTGAGTTAAGGAGTTTTCTAGGCCTAGCTAGTTTTTATAGGAGGTTTATTAGACATTTCAGTACAGTCGCTGCTCAACTGATTGAAGCTATCTTTGTAGACCTGAAAAGGCGGTTATATAGTACCCCTGTATTGGCGTTACTTGATTTTGACAGGTTGTTTGAAGTGGATTGTGATGCCAATGGAGTTGGGATTAGTGCAGTGTTGTCGCAAGAGAAGAGGCCAATAGCGTTTTATAGCGAGAAGTTGTGTTAGGCCAGGAGGAGTTGGTCGACATATGATAAGGAGTTTTATGTCGTTGTAAGAGCTCTAAAAGTTTGGGAACATTATTTAATCAGGAAGGATTTCATGCTATATTCAGATTGTGGGGCTTTAAAACACTTGAGCAGTCAGACTCGGATAAGTAAAGATATGCATGCGAGGTGAATTGAGTTTTTACGGAGATTCCCCTTTAGATTGATGCACAAGTCTGGTGTACAAAACATAGTGGTTGATGCCTTGAGTAGGAGGGTCGATGTACTACTCACTCTGAGTGCGGAGGTTGTCGATTTTGAAAGGTTGAAGGCGTCATACGAAGGGGATGGAGATTTCAAGGAGATGTGGAGTAAGTGTGCCAATAGGGAGCCTTGTGATGATTATCATATTCACAAGGGATATTTGATGAAAGGGAATCAATTGTGTATTCCTGAGTCTTCCTTAAGGGAGAAACTTATTCGAGACCTGCATGGTGGTAGGTTGGCAGGACATCTAGGTAGAGACAAGACCTTGGTTGCAGTTGCTAAGAGGTACTTTTAGCCTCAACTAAGGAGGGATATTTATAGGATTGTGGAGAGGTGCTATATCTGCCAAGTGTCGAAGGGGTTGTCTCAAAACACTGGCTTATATACTCCCCTACCAGTGCTTGAGAACATTTGGGAAGATTTGTCGATGGATTTTGTACTTGGTTTGCCTCGTACCCAACGAGGTGCTGACTCTGTTTTTGTTGTAGTTGACAGGTTCTCCAAGATGGCGCACTTTATCCCTTGCAGGAAAACCGCTACGCACGGGCCATTGCACGACTATTCTTTAAGGAAGTGGTGCGTTTACATGGTGTTCCAAAGTCCATCACCTCCGACAAAGATAGCAAGTTCCTCAGTTACTTTTGGAGGACTCTATGGTACATGTTTGACTCATCCCTGAATTTCAGCAGCATAATTCACCCTCAAACTGACGATCAAACAAAAGTAACCAACCAGACCCTCGGGAATTTAATTAGAAGCACTTGCCGTGAGAAGCGAGGGCAGTGGGATCAAGCATTGACTCAAGCTGAGTTCGCCTACAATAGTTTTGTCCATAGAACTATTGGAAGGTCACCGTTTTCGGTAGTGTATACCAAAACACCACAACATGCGCTGGATTTGATCAAGTTACCCAAGGGAATGGAGGGTAACATCGCTGCTAAGAATATGGCTGAGCAGTGTAAATCCATCACAGAAGAGGTCAAAAGGAATATTGAAGAAGCTAATGTCAGGTATAAAGAGGCTGCTGATAAACACATGAGGAAAAAGTTGTTTGAAGTTGGCAATCAGGTGATGGTATATCTTCGGAAAAAACGTTTCCCTGTGGGTAGGTATGGGAAATTACAGCAAACAAAGTATGGTCCTTATGAAGTGGTGTGCAAGATCAATGACACCGTGTATGTCGTGAAGCTCCTAGATGATATGAACATCTTGTGCACTTTCAATGTAGCGGATTTATCTCTCTTCCATCCAGATGACACACCATTGTATCCTAAAGAGAACTTGAGGTCGAGTTCTTCTTTGGTGGGGAAGAATGATGCGGATCGAATAGCCGAAGACTACTTGGAGAAGCGGGAGAAGGAGAAACGAGCTAAGAAGCCACAGTAGACTTCAACGCCGCTGGCTTTTCGATCAACACTGCTAGCCTTAAGCCGACTTTCGTTCTAAGCCACTGGCCTTTGGTTAGCTTTCATCCAAAGCCGCCAGCCTTAGGCCAGCTTTCAGTTCCACGATTTTCCTCTTTATTTATTTTTCCATGTAATTTTATGGGACTATATATATCTCCTATGGTTTCTTATAAGGGATAATGTCTTATTCTATTACATTTTACACCAAAATATTGAGAGGTTTTCTCCAATTGAGTTTGCATTCTGCAATTTGTGTGTTAGAAATCAACCGGTAAATTGATTTCTTATTTACCTTACGCTTTTCACGCTGCGTCATTAGGTTTTTCCTTTTATTATTGAAATATTTATTACCAAAAAATTATAATATTATTATATTTAATTCATTTATTAATATCATTCGACAATATTTTATTGAATAAATATAAGGTATCTTGGAAAGTTTTCTTTATCTATACATCTTAGAAATAATTAAGTCCGGCCAAAAATAATAAAAATTGAAATTTAAGTTAAGTTGGTAGAAAAGGACTGTAATCTTGAAATTTAAATAGGAGATCAGTGCCTTTCTCTCATTTACACATTTGGATCTTTACTCTAATTGGAATGCACGCCAAAAGTCACGGACTAAACAGTAACACCAACCTTGTAAAACAATTTGAAGTAAAGATAAAACGTCCCCTTGAAAGAGAAGGGACACATATGCAACATTATGAAGTCCAGAAAGGCAAAATGTGACTCAAACATCAACATTTTCCCACAAACATATGAAACAAAAAACAACCTAGTGCAAGCATACAAATTAAGGAACCTTCCTTGCAAACACCCCCGAATCCAATCCAATCTCCCTCCTCAACCTCATTCCCCATATTATAAATAAATGAAATGTACACACATGCATAACATTATCACAAATTGGCACTATATATTTTCTTCCTAGTGAAAAATCCATACCACAAGCCCTAGCCACACTTATTCAATTCTTTGCCTTTTGCATTGCACAACCATGCCAATGACATCCACTAAAGTCTCACTACCACCACAATTACCATCACGATCATCCCGCGCTCTCTACTATCATCCCTTACCATCTCAACCCCTAGATGGAAACTACGCCCCCGACGTCGACATACTACCCCGAGACTCCGCCACCACACGCCGCCGTGTAATTTGCATGGCAGTGTTGGTTTTCCTAGCGATTTTTACGTACTCACTGTGGCCATCCGAGCCGGACGTGAAGATAGTAAGGATGAAATTGAACCACATTAAATTCCACACTACACCACGTATGCTTATTGACATTTCACTGTACGTAAAACTAAGAGTCCACAACGCTGACTTCTACACCGTGGACTACGACAACCTTGACGTGGCAATAGGTTATAGGGGAAAAATGTTGGGACACGTGAGGTCGGAACATGGGCACGTGAAGGCATTAGGGTCATCCTACGTGGATGCCAACGTGGAATTCGATGGTGTGGAGGTGTTGAGTGATGTGATGCTGTTGCTTCAAGATTTGGCAAAGGGTACTATGTTGTTGGACACCATTACGGTGGTCCAAGGCCGAATTGGAGTGCTCTGCTTAAGTTTCAAGTTTAAGGTGAGTCCTATTTGTGTTTCATATGAATCTTATGGTATGGTACATAACTTATATGCTATTTCGAGTGTTTAATGGTAGATAGAAATAAATAGTTAGCTGTTTATTTAACTGTTTTAGGACAATGTTGATTAGAAAAACCCAATAGATTGAAATAACTATTTTCATTTCGTATGAAAATTTCTTGTTGCAGGGGAAAATATCATGCCAGATTTCGGTGAATACAAATAATCAAACAATTGGCCATCAAAATTGTTTCCCGGAGGTGAGAAGTAATTGCTTCTATCATATTTCTATTGGGAAACCCTTGATTCATCGAAAGTATGTTTAATATTGGGAAACCATAATTCCAATAGCAGTAGATGCTAATTATTAGGTTCTGTCATGTTAAGAAAATCTAACACTTTTCTCTTCTTAAAACCTTAAAATGTTATTTGTTCTTACCACCGCGGAGGTGGTGGGGTTTAGTATCGATGGCCGTGGCATGGTTCTATTGGCATTAGTATGCCGACGGTGCGGTTAGACCTTTTGTTGGCATTCATGTAACAAGTCAAAAGTTAGAAGTAATAAACACTAGATAGGGCGCAATTTTTTCTTTTCTTTTTTTTTTTTATGATAGGAATTTCTATTTATTATATATTGAAACTATAAGCGAATACTATAATAATCACTTCATAGGGAATGAGAAGAAAGAATTTAAAAAAAAAATCCCCAAACTAAACATGATAATTTATCAACTTAAGTATGATATTTTGTTGTAATAAACGTAGTCCGACAAAATAATTTAGAAAACTTGTTCTAATTTTAGACTTCACATAAAAGGAAAGAAAAAAAAAAAAAAAAACCTTTATGCAAGAACGCCCACAAATATGTTGCCAGCTCTCATAAATAGGAAGACATCAATACAAACAAAATTTAATGTTGTATTGTACATCTTGTCGGGTTAATTCAAAATTATGGTAGTGATCATAGCCACATAATACTCACCAAGTAGTATATAGCCCAAGAAACCATGCTACATGTGGTGCAAAAAATCCAATATATGCATGGTTAGAAAGGGCTAAGTACATCAGAAGCCGCTTTATTTGTATCCAGATTCGGCCTAGTACTTTATATTGCAACTGGATCATTTATATTTGTTTTATATTTGTACATAACATATAACATTTATTAATTCATGAATCTCTTTTCACAAATTTAAGTTTTTAGATTAGATGGCCTAAAGTCATGAGTTCAAATCTTTATGTAGTCATTTCACTCTTATTTGATTAAATTGTTGCTATAATTATGTCTTGCTTTGATGCTATACAAAGCTTAATACCACAATCATCTAAAAGTTTAAACTTATAAATATAGTATAGATTATTATACTTTTTTACTTAATGGGATATAGCACAAGAACTTATTAATCTTTTGTATGTTAAACTTTTATCACTTATTATACTTTTTAGAAGTTAATAAGCAATGATTTTCTAAATTATCACATTAAGCCAATGCCATATTAGCATTCTTCAAAGCTACAAGATTCATTGGTCGATATATATCATATGTTATGTACATGTGTTATATAAATATTAATAAGATTTTAATACATGTAACAGCAAAATGGGTAATTTATAAAATAATTACCACTTATGTTTTATACAAATTATACATGTCAAAATCCTATTAGTATTTATACACCACATATATATAACATGTGACATAGATCAATCAATAATTTTTTTCTCTAGACTTACAAGTTTTGCATAAATTGTTTATATCTATTACTCAACATATCTATAGGTTGAGTTGGAGTTATGAATGTGAAGCCATCATGTTTTGACTTGTAAAAGAAAACGGCAATGAAGGGACTCACTATATGATGCTGGAACATAAACTTAAAGAGCTTGACAAGATGTTCATTTAAGGGGGAATGACTTCCATCCTCCTTTATTCCATATAAAGTTGCTATTATAGTATTCAATTGAATTTTAAACACTGAATGATTATTCTCAATGAATTGCTATTGCTCAAATGTTAAATAACAATCTATATCCTAAACTTATAAGTTGCTATTCAATGATCACTTTATCATCTTTGACGTAAATGCCGCATTCTTGAAATCATGTTAAGTCTATATTGGCTATAGAAAGTAGAAAAGGATATGACTTTAGGGGTATAGTGGATAGTTTATTTTTTACTCTTGTTTTATTCATCGTTCTCTTTTTTTTTTTTTTTGGTTAACTAAATAAAGTAATAAGTATTACATATCTATTCAATTCTCATTGAATTGCAATTCAAACTTCCCTTGTAAATATTACTCATTTAAGATATAGAAGACTTCATATATTTATTTTTGTTTAGAGATAATCAGTTTTATACGTAAGTATGTAGAGAAACGAAGGTATTATGTTACTAACTCTATTATTATTTGCAGTGATATATGAAAGCTACGTGATGCACCAAATAGTGGAACTCCAACCTCCAACTGCCAACAAGTTCATGCATTCTATCCACTTTACGTTGTGTTGCAACTTTTTCAAGTCATGTTTATCAATTTAATGCCTTATTGCGAAAATCAAACTACAAAGCTTAACTCTCACTTGGGAAGCAAACTTAATAACGCAACGTAGAAAGCGTAAAACACGAGACCAATTCTCGGATTGGACCTCACGAATAAACAAAGAATAATCTGAGTTTATTCCCTGAAATTCTCAATTGTGCACAATTGAGGGAATAGAAAAAACTCTTCTCTAAGTGTCTGTAATTTAGTAAAACATTAAAAGCTAACCTTAAAATGACCTAAAAACTATTTATAGTCTTCTGGAAAACAATTAAAAAAGAAAATATATATGTACACGTGGGAATAAATATATGTATGCACATCTTTCATCTAGCTGATACACGGTCGTGTATAAAGCCATGTATGTTTATGTGGTTCTTCCAGACACAACACACGACCGTGCCTTCTTGCCATGTATAAGGCCGTGTATGTTTCTGTAGACTTTCCAGACACAATACACAGTTGTGCCTTCTTGTTGTGTATACGGTCGTGTATGTTTATGTAGACTTTCCAAATACATTATATGATCATGCCGTGTAAAAGACATGTCCAATCAACCCGTGTCAGCTACGATGTCCACATCATTCTCTTCCACCAATGGAGAACTCAACCCCGAGTTCTCTTCCAGATATAGGGGTTCGTCATTAGAGTAGCATGGAGATAAATCAGCTACATTGAAGGTTTTCGAAATATTCATGCTTTAAGGAAGTCCGACCACATACACATTATCATTTATCTTTGTAACAATCTTGTAAGGGCCATACTTCTTTAGTTGCCATTTACTGTTAGTGCCCACGGGAAAACGTTCTTTCCTTAAGAACACCATCACTTGACCTCCCACTTCAAATAGTTTTCTCTTCTTATGCTTGTCTACAGCTTCCTTGTACTTCGCATTAGCCTTCTCGATCTTCTCTTTCACTGCAGATGCCACAGCTTGATGTTGTTCTGCCAAGTGTTTTACAGCTACATTGGACTCCACACCCTTGGGCAAGAGAGCTAAATCCAATGCGTGAGATGGTGCTTTTGTATAGACCACTGAAAAATGAGATTTTCTAGTAGTTCTATGGATGGAACTATTGTAAGCAAATTCAGCTTGAGAAAGCGCCAAATCCCATTGTCTTAGCTTCTCTCCACAAATGCTTCGTATTAAGTTGCCAAGGGTCCTATTCATCACCTCCATCTACCCATCAGTCTGAGGGTGGGTTGTACTACTAAAATTGAGTGAGGAATTGAACATGTACCATAGTGTCCTCCAGAAGTGGCTAAGAAACCGGGTATCTCTATCTAATGTAATTGACTTGGGAACCCCGTGCAACCCGACCACATCTTTAAAGAATAACTTGGCAACACCCTATGCATCAACTGTCTTCTTGCAAGGAATGAAGTGAGCCATCTTGGAGAACCTGTCTACAACTACAAAAACAATGTCAACACCTCGTTGGGTATGAGGTAAACCTAAAACGGAGTCCATAGATAGATCCTCCCAGATATTCTCAAGTACTGGTAGCGGAGTGTACAACCCATTATTCTGATAATGTCCTTTAGATATCTGACAGACGTAACACCTTTGCACAATTCTCCTTACATCTCTTCTCAGCTGAGGCCAATGATATCTTGCAGCCACTGCCGCCAAAGTCTTATCTCGCCCCAGATGTCCGGCTAGTCCTCCTCTATGTAGGTCCCTAATCAACTTTTCCCTCAAGGAGGATTCAGGAATACAAAGTTGATTTCCTTTCATTAAGTAACCCTCCAGGATATAGTAACTGTCATTGGGTTCCTGATTGATACACCTTTTCCGTATAGTCCCAAAATCCACATCATCCTCATACAGTTCCTTCATCTGCTCAAAACCTACCACCTCAGCCCTCATGGTGATCAATAAATCAGCTCTCCTACTCAATGCATCCGCCACCTTATTTTGAACCCCAGATTTGAGCATCAAGTGGAATGGAAACTTTTGTAGAAATTGGATTCATCTGGCATGCATGTCTTTACAGATATGTGTCTGACTACTCAGATGTTTTAGAGCTACACAATTTGAATACAGGATAAATTATTTTCCTACCAAGTAATGCTCCCACATCCTCAGAGCTCTAACCACGAAATAGAACTCTTTATCATAAGTAGACCAACTCCTCCTAGCTTCGCAGAGCTTTTCACTATGAAAGGCCGCAAGTCTCTTCTCCTGAGATAATACAGCTCCAATACCTACCCCACAGGCATCACAATCCACTTCAAATAGTTTGTCAAAGTCTGGTAATGCCAACACCGGCAAACTACACAATCTTTCCTTTAACACAGCAAACCCAGACTCAACTTCTTCACCCTATTGAAACTTCCCTTTTTTCAGACACTCAGTTAATGGGGCAGCGACAGTACTGAAATGTCGTATGAAGTGCCTATAAAACCCCACCAACCCCAGAAAGCTCCTCAACTCAGTGATCGTTTTGGTAGTAGGCCAATCTCTAATAGCCCTTACTTTGTCCTCATCCACCGTTATTCCCTCACCACTCACTACAAAACTCAAGAACAGCAACTTCTTTAACATGAATATGCATTTCTTGAGATTGGCATAAAGCTTATTCTCTTTCAGCACAGTTAATACACTTCTCAAATGCACTAAGTGCTCATCCTTAGTCCTACTATATATTAAGATATCATCGAAATACATAACCGCAAATCTACCAATAAAAGGCTTAAGTACTTGATTCATTACGCGCATGAAGGTACTGGGTGCATTGCTAAGGCCGAAAGGCATAACCAACCATTCATATAACCCTTCCTTCGTCTTGAAAGCGGTTTTCCACTCATCCCCAGGTCTGACTCGGATCTGATGGTATCCACTCCTAAGATCCACCTTCGAAAATATCACCACTCCACTCAGCCTATCCAACATGTCCTCAATGCGAAGAATTGGGAATTTATACCCAATTTTGATTTTGTTGATCGCATGACTGTCTACGCACATCCTCCAACTACCATCCTTCTTTGGCGTCAATAGCGCCGAAACAGCACACGGGCTCATGCTATCCCTGATAAATCCTTTATCCAGTAACTCCTGGACTTTCTCCTGTAGGACCTCCGTCTCTTTAGGGCTCATCCTATAATGAGGGAGATTAGGAAGACTAGCCCCAGGCACCAAATCAATATGGTGTTGGATGTCACGCAATGGAGGTAACCCTTCTGGTAAATCTTCTGGCACTACCTTTCTGAACTCTTCTAACACCCCATTTACTCCTTCTGGAACCTCCTCACTACTCACTTCTTCTCCAACATTTTTCACGACAAGTGCATGCATCACCCGGGATTCTTTTAGGTCCTCTGCCATCTCCTTCTCTGGCTGAGTGATTGTCAGAAAGGATTTCCCTTCAACCCTTTGTATCTTTGGTCATTTATCCGTCAATGGCAGCAATGTGTATTTCACGCCCTCTTTTTCCAACCTATACTTATTCTCTTTTCCGGCATGTTGGGCATCCACGTCAAACTGCCATGGTCGCCCGAATAACAAGTGGCAGGCATCCATATCGACGATATCGCAATAGACTTCATCTCGATATTTGCCTATAGAGAAAGGAACCCGACACCTCTCATTCACCTCAATCCGCTCTGCCGCTTTAATCCACCCTATGGTGTAAGGGTTTGGATGTTTCTCTACTAGCAGCTAGAGTTGCTTCACAACCTCTCTCCCGAGTATATTCTCACAACTCCCACTGTCAATAATCAAGTCGAACACTCTCCCACCAATTGTGCACCTAGTGCGAAACAACTGGTGTCGCTGGGAACTACCCTCCTGCTTCGGTGCCAGTATCATCCTTCTAATCACATAGCTTGACTCCACTCCATCATCAACCTCATCATAATATTCATCCTCACCATCCGGTTCACAGCACACTTCCTCCTCTTCCTCCCTTTCAACAATGTTTATAGTCCATCGATTCAGACATTCATTAGATCGGTGCCTCGGTTGATTACACCTATAACACTTCCCTATAATTGGTTTAGCATACGGATAACTTTGCCTTGGGGTCTCTTTGATCTCAAGAGGCTTCTTCCCTTCAGCCTTGTCTTCCTTCTTCTCTATACCTCCAGCAGGCTTCTCAACTACTTCTCTAATCCTTTCACCAACCACCCGGCTGCCACTGCCAACACTATCGTACCCATAATTCCTTTTGCCCCCACCAAGCCTTGCACTTTGTTCTTGAATCATAATCTCAGCTCTAAGGGCCCAATTATTTGCCTCATTTACAGTTCTAAACACCGTCACCCCAATTTTATCCCTAATCTAGGGCTTCAACCCGTCCACAAATCGCGCTACCTGCTGACCCTCAGTCTCCCTCAGATCATTCCTCTCCGCCAACCTCATGAACTCGGCGATATATTCATGTACCGTCCTCTGTCCCTGACGGCATCGCTAGTACTGCTGGAAGAGAATCTGCTCATAGTCGGATGGTAGAAAATCCCTCTGCAACAGGTTCTTCATACGGTACCATGTCCTTATAGGTTACTTTCCCTCTCTCTACCTCCTGTTCTGCAAACGATCCCACCATGCAGATGCCCCTCCTTTCAGCCTATACGCAACCAACCTTACTCTCCTATCCTCGGGTATCTCCATATAGTCAAAAAACCTATCAACTTCTGCAAGTCAATCTAGGAAATCTTATATATTCAGATTACCATTAAATGATGGGATATCTACCTTGAGATGGAAATCACCGTCATCTGCTTGATCGTATCCCTGGTGGTTTCTTCAATATCCTCCACCATACTCCTGATCAATTCTGTTGTCGATCCCGCGGTATCTGCCACCACCAACACCGCCTCTCCTCGGTAGTTGCCCTCTCTTCTGTAGGAAATCACCCTCTTCCTCTAAAGAACTCTCATCTAGCCATTGATTTGCGGCTGCAGGTTGATTAATAAGACTGCCACGAACGATTGCTACCCTTGGTCTATCTCCACCAACGTCCCTGTTTCCGTTGTGGCCCATCACCATGGTGTCGAAACGCATAATCAGATCCTCCAAGCGTTGCTCTACGCACCCGAGCCTCTATTCCATGGCTTCGACCACTGTCCTTGGGGCCCATTGATTGGCTCCTTGAACTTCCGCATCCCGATCTAAGTCGAGAACGCGACTGCCGTCAACACCGTCATTAGCCGACATCTCCACAGGAAATTGCCTTGCTTTGATACCAACTGACGCAGCGTAGAAAGTGTAAAACACGAGACCAATTCTTAGATTGAACCTCACAAATAAACAAAAAATAATCTGAGTTTATTCCTTGAAATTCTCAATTGTGCACAATTGAGGGAATAGAGAAAACTCTTCTCTAAGTGTCTGTAATTTAGTAAAGCATTAAAAGCTAACCCTAAAATGACCTAAAAACTATTTATAGTCTTCTGGAAAACAATTAAAAAAGGAAATATATATGTACACGTAGGAATAAATATATGTATGCACGTCTGTCATCTAGCTGATACACGGCCGTGTATAAGGCTGTGTATGTTTCCGTGGTTCTTCTAGACACAACGCACGACCGTGGCTTCTTGCCGTGTATAAGGCCATGTATGTTTCTGTGGACTTTCCAGACACAACACACGGCCGTGCCTTCTTGCCATGTATACGACCGTGTATGTTTTTGTGGACTTTTTAGACACATTACATGGTCGTACCTTGTAAAAGACACACCCAATCAACCCGTGTCAGCTACGATGTCCACATCACTTAAGTTAGAGAAAGGCTACATTTATAATCAAAGCTAGATGGCATAATCACTTTGCAGCATAATTCAAAGATTCAATTGTTTTCTTTTCATACATAGAAATGGATGAAAACAAGTTTTTATAGTGCAATGAAGGTGTGCAATTTAAAATTCATTGTAGATTACAAGCAGCATGTGTATATACCTCTTTTCTATAATGAAATAAATTTTATTTATTGGATTACTAGAAAATCCAATACATGTGGAACTAAATGAAATTAAAGATGTTCTACATAGATGGAAAGAGAAAGGAGAGATTTAGTTCTTTTCTTTTATGCATAGGCTTCACACGGAGTAAAACTAACATCTATGTTTATCCACTCTCGAAACTCTAACACTTGTCATTCATCCTTACATTGATGGCATCATTATAATTGGCAACAATCTTGCACTCTCTTCTCTCACTACATCTATATCCTTTCTTTGTCAATTTGCTATGAAGGATCCTTGTGATTCCCACTTCTCTCATGTTATTCGTGTTAATTGCCCCTCTTAGTGAATTAACTAATGTCAATATTAGTATACTCGCAACTACCTAAAAGGCTACACCCTGAGGACAAATTCAACTTAGTGCTTATGGCCTTTCCCTATTAACTAATCTTATTGTATATCTTGAGATTGTTGGTGCACTACAATGCCCTACCCAACTATCATAAGATCATATAATAAATTTACAATCAATTAATGAAGCAAATACATGCATCTTTCTAGTACTAATCAAGTTGAGGCAATTAAATGAGTTCTTCAATATATTCATGGCATCATTTACTAGGCCTTCCTATTCTACACATATCTAGCATCTTGTTAACTAGCTATATTGATGCACATTAGTTGGAAATCCAAACACTCATCAGTTATTAGAGGGAATGCCATCTTTCTTGGATGCAATCTTATCTCCAAAGACTCCAAGCCTATTATTTTGAGGAGCTCTGTAAATGCTGATTATATAGCATTAGTGTCATGCTCCTAACTTTTTATAGCGACGATAGTCCATCACGTAATCAACTTAAGTAAAATACATAAAACTCATAATTACTAAGTGATTTTTTAAACCAGTTTTAAGACCTTGAAATCGTTTAAATTAATTTTGTAAAAACTTTTGACTGTTAATGTGATTGAATTGGTTGGAAATTTGAAAGTTGAGCCTAAACTAAAAGTTCAACATAAAATAAAAGTCTTAGGGCCTTCTAGGCTTAATATAAATGTCTATAATAGTCCATAGGGAGTCTAAAACATAAAAGTCTTTAGAAATAGTCTAAATCTAGTAAGAGTACCCATCACAAGTTATTAGCTACGTCACTCTCGTACACTCAGTACTCCTCCTCAAAGCCTTATCTCATGGAGTTATACATAGGGTTAGCAAAGATATCATCCTCACTTGAAAAGAAAAGGAGTAACCATTTTATAAGTTCCATTTTATTGAACTAAATAATGTAATAACCATTCTAGACTTATTACAACTCTCCATTCTTTTGTAATAAACATTAATTAGCTAAGTGAATAGGAAAATGGAATTTAATACTTATCGAGGATAATGCAATGATAGAGAAGGTTCCTTAGGTGACATAAAAAAATAGGATAAATTACATGTACGAACCGTATAAACTTTTCACAAATGCATTGAGACCCCACATTTTGAAATTGTTATAGGTTTCTCCCTACTTTTCTATAGTACCCACTATAAGTGGCCGCATAGCATGTGATGTGGATTTTTTAAATGATGTGGTAGTTTATATAAATATTACTATTTTCCACGTTAGATTTTAAGGGAAAAAATGCCGATCAATCCAAGAGAAAAACCTGGATCTTACCTTTGCCCAACTATAGGGGAAAAAAAAGGCAATTCTTTTGTAAAAAAATAAATAAATAATGTTTAGTAAATATACAATTTCCCTTCTGTATTCCCCTCTCATGTCCTTCTATTGAAATCGCAGGCCTATCCACACTCTCCCATGCTATCCTCTTGGATTTTGGCTAAACACAAGCTCAAAACTTTTCATTATGTTCTCGTAGTAAAAAGATCAAAACTTTATGACCCAAGTATAGCTTTAGTCATAAATACATGTGAGCCCACCTATAATTTCATTAGTAATTAATGAATTTGCACTTTGGAAATCTTTTTAATATGCTATTTTAGGTTATATAAGTCTAAGAAGGAGGCATTTTTTGTTTTCACACATATAGGCTGAAGCTTTTTTTTTTTTTTCTTTTGTTGTTAATTCAAAAAATGGAGGATGCTTGTGAGAAAGTAAGGCTTGTTAAGTGTCTTAAATGTGAAAAATTACTTCAGAACTTGTTAATTAGTTTATCAATAAGGAGGATGTGATGCTGTTATTAAAGGTATAATATTTCTTAAAATTCTAATCTCTTTTCCTTTTCACTTTCCTTCTTTTTTAAGCATTGTCTTTTGATTTTTGAACTCCATAAGTAATGTTGTTATGTAATGTTTGGAATTACTAGGATCCTTGAGACAAAGCAGTTGAGGTTACTTGTAAAGATTCATTTTACTGAACACTATTTGTTTATTTATTTTGCAAAAGAATTGTCTTTTTCTTTTTCCCATGGTCTAGTATAGGTCAAATCTAGGTTTTTATTTTGGATCTGTCTGCCTTTTTTTTTTTTCTTTTTCTTCAAATCAGATGTGGAAAATAATAATATTTATATAAACTACCATGCCATTTAAAAAATCCACATCACATGCCATGCAATCACTTATAGTGGGTTCTACAAAAAAAAAAAAAAAAAAAAAGGAGGAATCTATAGCATTTTCAAAAGGTGGGATTTCAATGTATTTTGAAAAAGCTTATAGGGGTAGTATATATAATTTACCCTAAAAAATAAAATAAATTTTACAACATTTGAGACACCAACAAGAGTGCTTGATATGGCGAAATATGGTGAAAATTGAGCTTTATGATAAGATGAGCCTTATAATAAAGAAACAAGTCTTAACATAGTGAAATTGAGAAAAACTCACCCTATAGTGAAAACTGCATTTCTATGTTAAATTAAGCTTTATAAGAGGGAAATGAGCCTTAATACTGTTTGTGCGGTGAATGAAACCTAAAACGAGGAAATGATCTTAATATGGTGAAACCCTAAAAAACATCCCTTATGGTAAAAATGCTGTTAGTATGGTGAAAAAGAACCATACTTGCGATTGATTATATAATAAATTGACAAGAGCCCTCTCTATCGTAAAAACAATCTTAATACGATGAAAAGAGCTTACTTCGCGGAAATGAGCTATAGTGAAACCGTAAAAACCCTGTCTACGGTGAGAAATGCATTAGTGAAAAGAATCTGCTTGTTCTTCGATAGAAAGGTAAAATAAGTTAAGATTGGAGAAATTCATTGAAACCTCGAGCTTGTGGTAAATGTAATAAAGAAGGTCGCAATCGAAATCCATGCCCAAACACCCTTACAATTACTGTTAAGAATGACGATGATAGCATGCCAATCGAAGGTTATAGGAGGAACCCAACTGGCGTGAAAGGTATTGTTCCAAATTCTAGTTTTACAGCACAAGTTATTATTATAACTCCCCGCTATTACTCAATATTAATTATTCGATAAATCATATTTTGTAATTTATTTGCATGACCTTATGATTCATTGGCTCATGCAGGATGATACCATGTTGTTTTTCTAAACGTTCTGTCCAAGGGGCACCCATTAAAATGGGTACAATGAGGCGTCGATCATTGAGACTTGAGTAGAAATCTGATTACTTTTACTGTTTTCAATGAAAATGATGTAGATGGAAATATGTTGATCAGTCGAAAATTTAGGTTGACTCATCAAGTGCAAATCAGCTTATCAATTAGGTTAGAGGACTTAATTGGCACCAAGGCATGTAAAAAAAGACCAACTTCAAAGACAACTAAAAGTTTCCTATTTGGTTGTTTCAATCCGGGTCAGTGACTTGACTTTCCATAAATTAGTATGTATGTTTCAAACCAGCAGCTTTAATTTCACATTCTTGCTGCTCATAAACTCAACAGCTACATGTGGTTGCCCCAAGTTTTTAATATAAATGAAAAATTGACAAGAAATATAAGTGGGAAATAACCATTTGTCAACAATAATTTTATAAAAGAATTTCAGTTGGCAATATACTCTTGAATAATTATAAAAGGAGCATCTGAAACTATCACGAACATCCACAAAGAAAGCATAAGCAAACCTAGCTTGCTTTGCACATGAAGCTAAAAAGCATCAGTCTCCTCAAATTCAATAGTCTTATCTAGCTTCCCATCATAAACACCTTTAAATATCTATAAAACTGACACAATCAACGATCAAGTATGCAAGTTACATGATCGTCTATATCTCAATGGATTGTGAATATTACAATGGAGTGGAGCAGAGTAAAGCAACATGGAAGCAGCATTTCCTGCAAGAAAAAGAGCACCACAAGTAAGCCCAAACACATTTATGAAAAACTTGTTGGTTATGACTATATATAACAAAATATTAATATTCATCACTCCAATTTTTAGATGCAATCTCTCTTTCTTTTCTATTTTGTACTATGTAAGTGCGAAGCAAACATTCAGCAGGAAAAGGAAATAATGGTCTCTAGCTAGGGCTAGGACACAAGAGACACACTTGAAAGATCAACAATCAAAGTGTTCTCCGTGGACTGTTTGCTTCCTATGAAGGGTTTTATCTAGAGGGAAGATTAAGGTATAAAAGTATTATTAGAAATAAAGAGGATCAATAACAATAAAAATAAAAGGTATAGAGATGTTTGGATGTGTCATGGTGTCCATGGAAAGGTTCTTTGAACTTGTGGATGGAAATAAAGACTCATTGGCTTTAAATTTATTTAGCAATTTTGTCTTTCTTGCTAGTGCAACATAGAAATTTATATTAATTTTCTGTTAAGGATGACACGAGAAGATGGAATAAGCAAACAGCAGAAAGGTATAGTTTCCGTTGTGGAGTCATGTTAAATGACACAAGAAGATGGAGTCATCTCTGTACAATTGAGACAACCAACAGTATCTACTCCAGTATAATAAAATGCAGTCACAACTAATTATTTTTTCTTCTTTTCAATTAAACAAATAGCCTAAAGAAATATGAATAGCTTCATATTACCAATTAAAATCTCGAAAGGAATTGAACCCGGAACTTCAAGTAGTATCTTATTACCAATACCTGCTCCATAACCACTAGAGGTTTCAAAATGCTATTCTTCAAACCTTGCTAACTTTGAAGATAATGCAGGAGCAGCTGTATAGAATTCCCATTTGATTTGTATCTTACAGGAGTCTTAGCAACAGATTCTGCCACTTGGGATAGCAAGGAGGAATTCCCCTGTAGTCACAGAAAACATTAATGAAAATAACTACAATGACCAGTTTTAAGTGTTTAATAACCATTGGGATACATATCTTTAATAATTCCACAAAGGATTACTAGAAAGGAGGTAAATCTACAGATTGACTCAAGACCTTAAATTTGGAATTATGTAAATGCTGATGTATGCAATCAATAGAATGAAAAAGTTATCTCATTGTAGTTCATAACGGGGCTGGAAAAAAGGTGCACAATTGAGAAATAAAATCCAAGAATAAGACCAATATATGTTGGAGAACTATCACAATAGCATCGTAGCTCGTATCTAAGAGTAGCATGCATCCAGCCTATTATTATATCACTCTAAGTGCTGCTAAGAACACAAAATCCGAAGAGATTGTGGGGTATGATGATCAGAAAAGGTTAAGTTTCTATTACTTCTACAATTTTCTATTTTGTACAAGTGTATATTTAAAGAAAAGGAAACCACTTCTATCATATCTACACTAGGATTCTAATTTTGTTCTTAAATATTGTGTTTCCATTATCTAGAGATTGCATAGTATCTAACACCTCCCCTCAAGTTGGTGCAAAGATATCTTCCATGCCCAACTTGATAAGTGAACTTTGAAAGATTCTTCTCGAGACACATTTTGTTAGTATATCAACTAGTTGTTCTTCTGACTTCACAAAAGGAAATTGGATTATCTTCTCCTCAAGCTTTTCTTTGATGAAGTGTCTGTCAATCTCAACATGTTTGGTCCTATCATGTTGAACCAGATTTTGTGCAATTTCAATAGCAGCTTTGTTGTCACAAAACAATCTCATTGGATATTCGGATGTATATCCAATTTCTTTCAACAATTCTTTTAACCACAATAGTTCACACAGTCCCTTGGCCATCCCACGAAATTCTGCTTCCGCACTTGACAATGCCACCACCTTTTGTTTCTTGCTTCTCCAAGCTACTAGATTTCCACCAACAAATGTCAAGTACCCGGAGGTTGACTTCCTATCTGTAACATTTCCAACCCAATCTACATCAGAGTATGCATCTACACGGAGGTGATCATTTTTTCTAAACAGAAGCCCTCTTCCCGGTGAACCCTTCAAGTATCTCAATATTCTTTTCACAGCTTCCATATGTTCTTCACTTAGATTGTGCATGAATTGGCTTAATAGATTTATGGCGTATGCAATGTTTGGTCTTGTGTGGGATAAGTACAGCAACTTTCCCACTAGTCTCTGAAATTTGTCCCTATCTGTGGAAGCTTGATGTTGAGATTCTCCAAGTTTGTGATTTTGGTCGATTAGAGTGTCTAGTGGCTTGCAATCAAGCATCCTTGTTTCTGCTAGTAAGTCTAGGATGTACTTCCTTTGTGAGAGGAAGATTCCTTGCTTTAATCTTGTCACTTCGATTCCAAGGAAATACTTTAAGCCTCTCAGGTTCTTCATCTCAAATTCTAATGCCAGCTGTTCCTGCAATCTTCCCATCTCTTTGTTGTCGTTCCCTGTGATGATCATGTCATCTACATAAATTATCAAGGCTGTTATCTTTTCTCCCCTATGCTTCAGGAACAATGTGTGATCTGAATTGCATTGTTTGTAGCCATATTTTTTCATAGCCATACTGAATCTTCCAAACCATGCTCTTGGGGATTGCTTTAAGCCGTATAGTGCCTTCTCTAACTTACATATCATTCCTGGTTGTGATGCAGTATATCCTGGTGGAATCTCTAGGTACACTTCTTCTTCTAATGTCCCATGTAGAAATGCATTCTTTACATCAAATTGGGGTAGTGGCCACTCCAAGTTTGCAGCAAGTGAGAGTAGTACTCTAACTGTATTTAGCTTTGCCACGGGTGAAAATGTTTTTTGGTAGTCAATGCCATACATTTTAGTGTATCCTTTTGCCACCAACTATGCCTTGTATCTGTCTATCATCCCATCTGCTTTGTATTTTATGGAAAACACCCATTTGCATCCTACCACCTTCTTCCCTCTTGGTATCTGCACAAGCTTTCAAGTATCATTCTTTTGGAGTGCTTCCATTTGCTCATTTATAGCTTTAACCCATCGAGAGTCCTACAGTGCTTCTTCTATCGATCTTGGTGACAGTTGTTGTACCAAATTCTTCACCGGTTGTGCCATCCTTTCAGTGCTGATGTGGTGAGAGATCGGATACTTTGCTTTGGTCTCACCACGATCGGGTGTGTAACGATTTGGTGGCTTGCCCCTGTTGTTCCTGAAAGGTAAATGATAAGTAGATGATAGTTTAGGGACTTGTACCTTTGCGGCATCCTCAGGAGCTTGGTCTATGGGTACTAAACTTGATGTTGTATCATGTTCCAGTATAGATTCTGTTGGTACTAAACTGGCTTCTGTAGATTCTCCCTCTTCTGTGGTGCTGTGAGTGTGGCTGTTGCTTTCATCCTGGAAGAACAACGTGTCAGGCCACATTTCCCACCCAGTTTTTTCTCTTCCTTGTTCATCATCAACCAGTTCTCTTTGATCAGATGAAGATGAATTCGGATTTGAGAAAAACATCTCTGTTTCTAAGAAGGTAGCATCCATAGTTACATACAGACGTTTAGTCATTGGATCAAAACATCGATATCCCTTCTTGTGAGTCGCATAGCCTAGGAATATGCATCGAACAGCACATAGATCTAATTTTGTTCATTCTGTCCTATGCAGATGAACATATACTACACATCCAAACACCTTGGCAGGAAGCATTAAAACTGAGGGTAGCAGTTCATGTTGAGCTAAGGTCTGTAATGGGGTGTTGTAATTCAACACTTTAGAGGGCATGCGGTTTATCAAGTAGACTGCAGTAGTTACTGCATCTGTCCAGAATCTCCTAGGAGCCTTAGCAGTTATCAAGAGGGCTCTAGTCGTTTCAAGTATGTGTCTATTCTTCCTCTCTGCTATGTCGTTCTGTTGTGGAGTGTGTGCACAAGATGTCTCATGATTTATCCCATGAGTTTTGAAATAATTCATCAGGTTTGTATTCATGAATTCCCCCCCATTATCATACCGAAGTGTCCGCAAGTTTGTTGAGAACTGGGTTCTAACCATCAGGTGAAATGTTTTGAAAATCTCAGTAACATCACTTTTATTTTTCATCAAATATAGCCAAGTCATACGAGTACAATCATCAATAAATGTCACAAACCATCTTATTCCCGAAGGTGTTGATATAGGTGCAGGTCCCCATACATCTGAATGCACTAACATGAATGGTTTGCTGCACCTCTTATTACTTATTTGGTATGTAACTCTATGACTCTTAGCTAGGATAGATGATTGACACTTCAACATATTTTCAGGAATATCATGAAATAACCTTGGAAACAAATACTTCATATACGTAAATGATGGATGGCCTAATCTATGATGCCACAGCCAGATGTCTTGCTTCTTGGTGTCCTCTCTGTTTACTTTGCATACTTTGCTCCCACTGAACTCCTCCAAGTAGTATATCCCATCTTGTTTAGTACCACGACCAATGATCTCCTTGATAAGGATGTCCTGAAATATGCAAAATTTTGGATACATTAGAACACAACAATTCAAATCCTCCGTGACCTTTCCTACTGAGATCAATTTGTTAGAGAGGGATGGGACAAGTAGTGTGTTTGGTAAATGGAGTGTGGGCGAGCAAGCCACTTCTCTAGAACCATTCACTGGGTATTTTTCCCCATTCGCATTTATGATGTAGGTTCTGTTCGAGCTGGTTTTCCTACAGACATCTTGAGGATCAAACGTCATGTGATCCGAAGCTCCAGAATCAATGATCTACCTCTGATTACCTGGTTCCTCCTTCGGTGGGAACTGGTTATTTGTTCTTGTGGATGACTCTCCTTCCGCTGGAATAAGAGACAGGTTTGCTCCCGTACCTATCGTCTCAACAACAACGTTTGCAACATGGCCTACTTCACGTTTTCTTTTCTCCTTTAATTCATGCCACCACTCTAGATATCCATGTAATTTGAAGCAGGTGTCCTTTGTATGTTTTGTGTTACCACAGTGAGTACAACCATTTTCTGCCGGTTGATTCTTCGTTCTTGCAGCAAGACTTCTTCTTTCATGTTGAAGCAAGTGAGGGGAAGGTTTATGCTGTAGTCTTGGTCCTCCCCTGGAAATCATTGCTACACTCGACATATTTTCTTCCTTCATCATCATCACACTTTGTCTTTGATCCTCCCTTCTAACATATGCATATGCTTGTTCTACAGAAGGGAGTGGTTGTATACGGAGTGTATCAGCTCGAATGTTATGCAGCCGATCATCCAAACCATCTAGGAATGTGTATACTCTGTCTTCCTGCAGCATGGAGTTGTATATCTCTATATCCATGTCACAATGCATAGGATTTGGTCGCCTAAAATTAATTTCTCTCCATAAGCCTTGAAGTGCATTGTAATAGGACTCTAAGGATCCTCCGTTCTGTCTCAGTCTGGACACCTTCCGCTTCAGATCATAAACTTGTGAAGTATTGGTTCCGTCAAAGTATGTTGTTGCAACTGCATCCCATACGGCTTTAGTAGTTAGGAATCTGATATAGTTCCCAATCAGATTCAGTTCCATAGATGTGATTAACCACCCTTTAACCACAACGTTCTCTGTTCTCCATCTTTCTATACATAGGGTCTGTTTCCATCGGTTTAGCTAACTCTCCACTAATGTAACCTAGTTTGTCTTTGGCTGCAATGTACATCTCCATAACTTGCGACCAGATTCCGTAGTTGGTTCCATCTAGTTTTACCCCCATAGATGTGAGGACTGGATCCGTAGTTGTTGATTGAGGTGTTTGATGTAGCATCTGTGTTATTCTTGATGTCAAATCATCAAGAGTAATATTGTCCGACTGGGAAGAGTTGGTTGAAGGTGTTTGGTCTCCCATTGGCCGTGTTTTATTCTATTTGTCCTAGATCTTTTCCATGCTCTGATACCATGTTCAGAAAAGGTTAAGTTTCTATTACTTCTCAAGCAAATATATATAGTTGATACAATATTCTATTTTGTACAAGTGTATATTTAAAGAAAAGGAAACTACTTCTATCATATCTACACTAGGATTCTAATTTTGTTCTTAAATATTGTGTTTCCATTATCTAGAGATTGTGGGGTATGAGTCCAAATGCAAGAATCATATGCATATTGCTTGAGAATGCGCTATACATGATCCAATAAGAGAAGCGATATGTATGAAAATGATTAGAGGTGAATAAGATAGAAAGGAGAAGTAGGTGATTTCTAATAAAGCTCAAATGCTTTAGTGACAAGTGAGTATTTTTTGTATATTGTGGTTTTAATTTTCTAAAATAAATCTAGTGGAATAATGACGTTTATAGATAAAGCAATATCATTCACATGTAATTAAAGGACTATTTATAGAATTAAATATAAACTCATAGAGAATAGGATACAAAATATTCGTCATAGTTTAATTTTGATGTCATTTGAAATTAAAACAAATGAAATTTTTGAAACCGTATCAAATAAAAATTTTAATTTATTTTTAAGGTTAAGTAAAACTTACATATAATCTCAATATTTTGAATCTTCTAGTTGGTTCCATATAAAATTATGTTACATTTACTTCTATGTATTAAATGTTGTCATTATATATTATATTAGCAGGATGAGTATCCACACAATATATGTGCCCAAAATAAACCAAAAAATAATAATAATAATTAATCATCAAACTAACTAAATTAATTATGAAATATCTTTTTTTAAAGTACAAGTTTGCATTATAGTCCATTCACTTGATAACATCTATTACTAGTTTAGCTACATTTAAGGTGCATAATAGCAAATATATATAGTGTTTCACTATATTATAATATAACCAAAATATATATATGTATATTTATATAGATATAGCAAAATAAATACATACATACATATAGGGTTTTGGATTTTTATCGAATTAGACGGATTAGTATCCTATAACGACTTATCCATTTATACTCCTAGACATAGATCAATTAGAAGATACTAAATCAATGTCTGTTTGTAATAAAAATATTACATAGAAATTCGCCATCAGTAGCCCCTCCATCTACAGGCCATATGTGGTGGGACACGGGACCTATAGATTTAGAAGTCATGGTGGTGAAATGATGGTACGGATTCGGACTCTATTTGCATCACCGAGTTTAGGGTTCTTCCGCGGAGGCAAGGCACTTAAGATTTTCCATTTTGTCATCTATTTTTGAATTTAATAACACAATTGAATCATCTAACAAAATGAGTTATACAAATATTGTTGCGATTTCATATCTTATGTTGAATGGTTGGTCTTTTTTTTTGTTTTTTTTCCTTGCCAAATAGTCATAAAATAGGAACCAAATAATATGTTAAACAAAAATATATTTTGAAGAATAAACCCTGTTGATTTAATCTCTATATACAAAAGTTAGATCCGTTTTGCAATAACATTGCTATCACTGTTCCTTTTTGGACTATGATTAGGTTGGTCTGTTTTACTTTAAGCATCAACCCATCCCATGAATATCACAATAATTTTACATAAATGTTCATGTGCCATTTAACTCCTAATGCTATCATTGTCGAACTTGTAAAATCATCGAACTCCCTATAGCCTTCTTGAACAAGTTTATGGCCAGTCAAGTCAACCTTTCTTATGGAATTCAACTGCTCTCAGCACAAGCAAAGGGATTATAAGAGCAAATGTTTATGTGGGCTACGGTTTGAAGCCAGATATAATCTTTCAGACTTGTGGGAGAAGCGTCTTTGAAAGAGGCATCACGTTGTACTCATTGATCATCGAGCTGGTTATACTTACAAAGAGTATTACTTCAACATATGTTACCATCAGCGTATATGAATTTTATACTTTAGACAAACTAGGTTGAGATTGTCGAAATCGCTATATGAGTTTTACATTTTCAACTTAAAATTATTAAATCCATACTCGATTAAATTTTTATTTATCAAATTTATTACATCATCTCTCGTTATTTACACTTATATAACATTTGCCTCAAAAAATTTTAAAGATAATTGATAATAAATTTGATAAGTAAAAGTTTAATTGTTATAACACTTGATAACTTTAAGTATACAAAATGACAGGCCAACATTCAATTGAAAATAAATCTTAGCCACTTCAAACCTTAAGCGTAAGTAATTAAGATCCTAGATCCACTCATTAGTTGTATTACTTTTATATTTAGCGCACGTACCACCATACCCCAATCTAACGGATCAAGTCCCCAGGTCTCGGTGGGGGGCAGAACTGGCATTGATAGGTGATACTACCTACCTCCAGCAGTTATGAATCTTTTACTATGTTATTTAGTTTATCTTTGTTTATTAATTCGATCAATCTTTACTTAATGCAATTTAATTAATAAGTATTAAATTCGAATATTATTTAGTTATCTACTTGCATTTGCAATGGTAGCTCAATGAATCCGTGCAGGCTGCAAGAAAAGAAAAGGTCAAAGCTATATTCTGAAACGTGTACGCCAGGAGCAAGTTGACAACTTTAAGTGCGTGAAGCTGGTTAAATATAACCTTCTTCTTCTTCTTCTTTTTGTAAAAAAGTAAATTATTTTTTCAAGCCTGGAAAAAGTTTGTTCACAAAATGGCAATTACTGCACCTGCAATGCGAGATCCTTAGCAAAACTCCTCATATCAAGAACCTTCGTTTTCAGATGCTTCAACAATATAATAACATAGGTTCGGGATCCTTTACAGAAGCAATTTATAACTTATTATAAAAGGGTAATTGTAGTACATTCAAAGTTATTAGTTGCATATAAATAGATTTTTAAACTCATAAAATATGTTTTTAATTTTATGTAAAAGCGTTCCTAAAAAATTTATGAATAGCGATAATTTTTAAATTTGATAATGATTTGGATATATCTACATATTTTAAAAGTTAGAGAAGCTAAAACTTGCTTAGAACAACATTAGACTAATATTTGAGTAAATCAATTATGCAATGGTTATTTAGGCTTAATAAGACTTTCCTATATTTCTTATGTATTCTACTATCATTTATCATTTTCTGATGAGTATTTTTATGACTTGATAAATATGCTTTTCCTTAGAAGTAGAATTGATTTATAACAAGAATAGAAGATTTGGTGATGAATTGGATTGATACTGTCATTGCTGCGATGGACTACAAATATATACACATCGCAAGGAACAAATCCGGCAAGATATCCCTAATTATAATGCACATCTTCTCCTAAAATAATGCTACAAATCCGGCAACATATCCCTCATTATACTCCTATACAAATCATCTAAATATTTCAAGAATAATTACAAAATAACTGACATATAATTTCCTAATACTCCCCCTCAAGTTGGAGAGTGTAGATCAAGAACTCTCAACTTGTTACATAAAAACTCGAACCGCTCTCTGCCAAGAGCTTTTGTAAAAATGTCTGCCAACTGCATCTTCGTAGAGACATAACAAGGACGAATCACCCCAGCCTGTAATTTTTCCCGAACTATATGACAATCAATCTCAATGTGTTTTGTACGTTCGTGGAAAACTGGGTTAGCAGCAATGTGTAAGGCCGCCTGATTATCACAAAACAACGAAGCCGGTTTATGTAATTCAACCTTCAAATCTCGAAGTATATACCTCAACCATGTTAACTCCAGACAAGTGTTTGCCATAGCCCTGTACTCAGCTTCTGCTGACGACCGTGAAACATTCGTCTGTTTCTTTGACTTCCAAGAGATGAGTGATGACCCAAGCAAAATACAATAACCAGAAACAGAACGTCTAGTAGTACAGCATCCTCCCCAATCTGAATCACAATAGGCACTGAGTGTTAAATTATTTTCAGATGGTAAAAACAAACCCTAACCTGGCGACTATTTAATGTAACGGAGAACACGCAGTGCTGCTTCCCAATGCGGCTTTCGAGGCATGCTTATGAACTGGCTTAGTGTACGTACTGAATACACTATGTCTGGTCTGGTAACTGTCAAATATATTAATCTCCCAACTAGTATCCGATACTTGCTCGGGTCATGAAGAACTTCGCCATCTTCATTTGTCAATTTTAAATTTTGTTCCATTGGGAACCTTTCCGGCTTCACACCTGATAATCCTGCGTCTTGTAAAATGTCTAAGGCATATTTTCTCTGAGACATAAAGATACCTTTCTTTGAACGAGAGAATTCTATTCCCAGAAAGTATTTTAACTCACCAAGATCTTTGATAAGAAAATGCTTGAGCAGATGACTTTTGAGTAACTTAATCTCATGCAGATCATTACCCGTTAATAGGATGTCATCAACATAAATAAAAATGGCAGTGAACTTTTTACCTTGAGACTTAGTAAAAAGTGAATAATCCGCTCGTGACTGTATGTAGCCTGCCGATTTAATAGTACTTGCAAAAGTGGAAAACCAATTGCGAGATGCTTGTTTCAAACCATAGATGGATTTCTGAAGCCGACATACCAGATTCTCCCCCTGTCGGCGAAGGCCAAGAGGTGGAGTCATATACACCTCTTCGTGCAAAGTTCCGTGAAGGAACGCATTGTGTACATCAAGCTGATGGATATACCAATTTCGGGAAGCTGCGACTGTTAACAAACAACGGAGAGTGGTGAGTTTTGCAGTTGGAGAAAAAGTCTCCTAATAATCTATACCTTCAATCTGTGATACTGTCATTGCTGCGATGAATTACAAATATATACACATCGCAAGGAACAAATCTGATAAGATATCCCTAATTATAATGCACATCTTCTCCTAAAATAATGCTACAAATCCGGCAACATATCCCTAATTATACTCCTATACAAATCATCTAAATATTTCAAGAATAATTATAAAATAACTGACATATAATTTCCTAATAATTTACAATGATTTTTATTATAATCTCTTCAGAATTATGACCATCATCATAATAGTATATCGGCAAGATCCAATTTCACATGTATACACAGATTTTAAGGAAAAATACGTGTCACCAACTTATTATGATCTGCTCTATATTACCATAAATTATATATTACATAAGACGTTGTCTAGCAGGGATACATTAGACATTATGGTATTGCTAGAGGTTTATTGATAGCACTCAGCTTTGATACCATGTAAAAATTCACAGAGAGAGTTGATGAAATTGCTTATTTAATTAGATGAGTGTAAAGAGTATATATTAGTGTTATTAGGGTTTGTAACCCTATTAATATGGTGATGGCTAATGTCTCCTTGCAATACAGTGAATGAGTGAAATGTATAATATATGGTCATACTCTACTATCGGTTTGATTGTCTTTCTTTAAGGATCATTTAGGCATTCGCACGATTCGTACTAGACAAAGATAATATAATAAAATGGTAAATATTGAGGGGGAAAAGCCATTTAATGCACACACAAAAAAAAAAGGATATATTATACGTAGAAATACGTATCCTTTCTATATTCCCCACCAGCCCCCCCCCCCCCACTTTGGCAAATAGAAAGCAGGTACAAATTGTAATGTCCTATGCGTTAATATAGTCTAATCAAAACGAACTAATTTTTAAAATTCGGCAACTGTTAGGTGTACAAATATAAACCATGCTGGACCTCTAAGGCATTTTTTATGAAATGATCGTAATCGAGCAGTCTAAAACCTGCAAAATCTGGACTATGAGGGACCATTCGCTTCACAGGAGTGACCTATAAATCCAATATTGCATATGATCTTATAGGGGCGATGCATGATGCCACTTTAAAGAGAAGATTTCGGAGGAAGTGGCTAAACGAAAAACGTCAATCTTGTTGGCTTAAACACATTTATAAGCGTCAGGATTTTTTACGATTTTATTCATCATTTTTAGTAAGATTGATTCAGTTTTCAATCTTATCATTAATTTATATATATTAAATTTTTATTATTAATTATTATTAAATATCCATTATTAATATGTAAATTAATGATAAATTTAAAAAATAAATCTTTTCTATAAAAAAAATATAAACAGAACCATTGCAAATTATGTAAAAGAACTATTACGCATCAATAGAAGCATTGACTCATCTTCTAGAGTTGAAAGTACATCTACTTATTTTAAATTGATTATTTTGCAATAACATTGCTATAACTGCTCCTTTGTGGACTACACTGGTCTGCTATTTTTTTAGGTATCAACCCATCCCATAAATGTCGCAACAATCTTACATAAATGTTCATGTGGCATTAACTCCTACTGCCATAATTGTTCAACCTAAAAAATCATCAAACTCCCTAGCCTTCTTAAACAAGTTGATGGCCACTCAAGTCTACCTTCTTATGGAATTCAACTGCTTCCTACTCAAGCAAAGGGATTATCGAAACATCAAAATGCTTATGTGGGCTATGGTTTGAAGCCATACATGTTATGCTTCAGACTTGTGGGAGAAGTGACATTGAAAGAGACATCATGTTGTCTCGATCTGATTGGTCTTCAAACTGGTTATATACTTACTTCAATATATGTTGCCATCTGCATATATGAAATTTACACTTCAAACAAACTAGGTACACATTAGGTATCGACTCACAGCAAATTTGAATTTAATCCACAGCCAATTTTTATGGACAAAATTCTTAAAACCACTATCTAAATTTTGTGTTTTTTTTTTTCAATTTTACACTTAAAACTTAGGTAACATTTAATTGCCACCATAATTTTATATTACCGAACTTAACAAAAACTTTAGTTATGTATTTGGTTTACATAATGAACCAAATTACTAAACTAAAGAAACTCAAAGTATTCATCAAAACTTAAAGAAATTTATACCATATATTAAATAATACAAAAACTTATTTTACTGGATAAAATGAGCATATTCTCAAAATTAAAAAAATAACCTTATATTATTAACATTCTTTTTAATATTATATCCATGCTAAACCTCTTTTCGTGAATTTTCATATTATTGCCAAAAATAATCCAATATCATTATAAGAATTTTTATGTTATACTATACAAACTAAACATAGTACAAAAACATTATACAGTACTTGTATTGTTCAATCTTACTAACTAAACATTACTTTAAAGTAGCTAATTAAGATCATGATCAATTGAATTTTTATTTATAGGTGGAGATGTTGACATTTTATTTTATATATATATATATATATATATATAAAGAGTTTTAGATTGATTAAGAACATAAATCTAGTACTCTAAGCAAGTTGACCAAATAAGAACATCCATATGCGGACTCTTAAACTTTCATCTTAGATTTGGCTCGGTTCCTCCTCTTTGTAAAGAAAACCTTATTCTAAAAGAATTTTTATATATTGATAATTTTTAAGGTTTTAACTATAAATAATGTTCAATTGTATCTTTGCATTGTGAAATGTTATCATAATCCCTCCCGATTGTTTATTTAACATCCGCACAATAATAGTACCATAAGCTAATCCGAAAGGATAAATATCACAAGCACCATCTTGTCCTAGCTATATCGTTGCACGAAAAACATTAATCAAAATCATTTTTGTGTATTCGGGGGAAAGAAACATTTTCGTTTAGTGTCAATATTGAAGCAATGCATCTAAAGTACCCTTTATAATATTATTCCTAATTGTTCCTATATAACTTAGAACATGGATGTGGAAACTAACTAAACAAGAGTCAGTGAATTTGAACTCAAGAGCTGATATTTAGGTTTAAGAAAATTTCATTCCAACTAGAACATAGCCTTCAAAAAAAAACTATTTTACATTTATATTTATATTTGTAGAGATGGTGTTCTAACTAATGTTGTTAAGTAAATAGCTACATAAATCTTACACTGCATACGATTTTAAATGATTGATATGTGAATGACACTTAAAAAGAGAGTTTAAGAGGGAGTTCTTAGGAAGAACGGGCAATCTTAGTAATTCAAATATAATTGTGACAAGTGAAGAAGTTATTGAGTATTATCTTCATTACTCTTGATCAAGTTTAACTTGTTAATTGTTTGAGCTTTGTCTTGATCTTCAAGAGTAGAGATTTCATATATTCCTCTATTTTTCTGTTATCTAGAATTTCTAAAGTAATAATGAGAGGATAGAGCTAAGTATTTATAGACTTTTTAAATTTATCACATCTATCAGATCTTGTTGATGCAAAGAATGAGATTAAGCTTACTAGTTTATGTTTATCTTGATTCTTGATGTGCTTACTATAAGCCAAGCTATAAGTCCAACTCTAGTAACTTGCCTTAGTAAGTATATGAGTCAAGGTTGAAAACAAATGAATGGGTCTAATGATCTCTATTATGCACACTAAGTCAACTTTTGATATTGGACTATTTAAAGCCTCAAAAACCCTATTTATCATTTCTTCTCTTTCTAAACTACATCTACCTCTCTTTCTAAAGAAAACTTTGTCTATGTAAACTTTTGACAATCTACGCACTAATGACAAAATTGTTCAATTCAACAAGTAATTCACAAGGTAAGTCATAATTCTCATCTAGTCAACACACTTTCTCTTGTTTCTAGTAAAAATTTTATAAAAGTAATGAATTCCGTTACAGTTTGGAAGAAATCAATACAAACGAATTCATGGCATGTTGATAGATTTGAACATTTTTTAAGTTATTAGAGTAATTCAAAACAAGTAAGTGTATTTTGAATTGTCTAAAAATAGGATTTTGACATTTTGACTAGATAGGATAAAGAATTATAAAGAAACTAGGAATCTCACATGTTTTAGAGAATAGGGAAAAAAAAAAAAGAAAGAAAAGAGTTTTGAACAAAATGATACACGATCAAATGTACAAGCATATACATATCCATGTTGAGATGAAAAGAAGTTTTATACAACATGAGGTACACAGCTAGGTACATGGGCCCATGTTTACATACATGGTTTTGAGTAGCACTTTTATACAAAAGGGTACACAATTGTATACATGACTGTATTTTTACTCATGCTCTCCCACATGACCATATTGTTTTGAAGTCTTCTGTTACACTTCTTTCTTCCATTTTTTTTTTTTTTCATTTATTCTAAACCAATTTTTCCTAATGTAGAGCACTAGGAAATGGAAATAAACAACAAATCCTTAGTTAGACCACCCTAGTGAACTTAGTCCATGTTATAAACTAGTACTAAATTTAGTTTCTTACTACATGATAAGTTTTCATAAGATTGATAATTGCAGTCAACATAAACTAAAACCATTTTTTTCAAGTACATGTAATCTTTATGTGTTACTTATTCTTATTAAGTTAGTTTTAAAAAATGAAACTAATGGCATATCGGAGTGGTTAAATTGTCTACTGGTTGTGCTTGATTCGATCAAAGAGCTCGTAGTAATAAAACCTTAAGGAGCACCTATTGATTAGTCTGTGATAATGCCTCTAGTGGAATTGTATACTAAGATGATTTAGTAGAGTTGTATATTATGTTTAGTGAAGTACTTTATTTATCCAAACAATGAACATCGAAAAAATCTTTATCTAATACAATATATACCAAATGTGATACAAAAAAGTTATACTATTATATTTTTCTTATTGTGTGTTGTTTTGTACTTTTTGTACTATCTTGTACTATAATTTAAATATTACCTAAAAATCTTAATATGTCTTTATTTTATAAGAATACATAACGTACTGTAGCATTTCGAAACATTACAATATATGTCTTATCACATAGGCTGATGCCCATACGAAAGTGAAGGGAAACATGGGAAATTATCTGGTTGGAGAATCTGAGAAACATGTTGCTTGCTTTAGAGAAAAAGCTCACTTTCAATTCAATCAACGTATGCTTTATCTAAATAATGACACTCACAGCCAAACTATAGGAAAGTCCAACTGTTTTCGAGCACTCTTAGTAATTCTACGACTATAATACAGCACATAAATTCGTACGACGCCACTTTGAAAATTGATCTACAAATAATGAATTAAATTATTAAGTAATTTTTTGAAATAATCAATTGATAAAGTAAAATGTTTTTTTTTTAATAAGAAAAATTTCTTAAAATGTGATATAGCACTGTATGTAACTCTTTAAGTACATGTACTTTTCATTTAGGTAATTTAATATCTAAATTCTTATATTTTTTTACTGTATTTATACTTTCAATTCTTTTGATAAATTAATTATTTAAATTTTTATTAAATTAAAAGTACAGATATATATATATATAAGATCAGTTTTGCAATAACACTGTCGCTATAACTGTTTGGTCTGCTATTTTTTAAGTATCTAACTATCCCATAAATGTCACGACAATCTCACATATAAATGTTCATGTGCCATTTAACTCCCAATGCAATAATTGTTAAACCTAAAAAATTCATCAAATTCTATAGCCTTCTTAACGGCCAGTCAAGTCAACCTTCTTCTACTTCCAGCACAAGCAAAGGGACTTTGGGTTGAAGCCATATATATATTATCCTTCAGACTTGTCGGAGAAGTGACATTGAAAGAGACATCATGTTGTCTCCGATTGCGCTTCAAACTGGTAATACACCTACTCCAATATATGCTACCCTTGAGAATATGAATTATACACTACAAACAAACCAGCAATCTAAGCAAGTAGACCAAATTACAACGTTAATATTCACACTCTTAAACTTTTTATTGTAAATTAGATTCGATTTTCCTTCTATATCTAAGAGAATTTTACACTAAAAGAATTAGTATCCATAAATATGTTTTTAGGTTTAAACTATAAATAATTTTCAATTATATCACTAAATTGTGAAATGTTATCATAATCCCATTATTTAACATCCACACAATAGTAGTATCGTATTGTCCTATATCGTTGCACGAAAAACATTAACCAAAATCTTTTTTGTGTATTCAGACCAAAAAAAAAAAAAAAATCGTTTTTGCTAAGCGTTAACATTGTTTCCATATAACTTGAAACATGGATGTCAAAACTAATTAAATAATAGTAGATGAATTTGAACTCAAAAGCTCCCATTTAGGTTTAGGAAAATTTCACTCCAACCGAAACATATCCTTCAAAAATACTATTATATATTTATATTTTTAGATATAGCGTTCTTACTAACGATATCACATAAATTGCCACAAAATTTCATACTATACTTACTTTCAAAGATATAATGCGTCAATAGCTCTTAAAAGAGATAACTTAAAAAAAGTGATTAAGATGAAAAATAGATAATTTTAGTCACTCAAATAAACGCATGATAAGAGAGTTATTAAGTATCAGTTTCACTATTTTTTATTAAGTATTAACTTATTTTTTATTTGAACTTTATTTTGATGTAGAGATTTTATAGGATTACACCAATTTTTCTAATCTCTAAAGCTTCCGAAGTTTCAAATGAGAGAGCAAAACAAAGTATTTATACACTCTTTTGCTTTGTGATATTTATTGGATCATGTTGATAATTAAAAGACAATATTAAGCTTACTCATTTCAGGTTTATCCTAATGAACTTTCTATGAATGTAAATCCAACATCCAATCTTTGTGAGTGGTGAGCCAAATTAAGAGTGGTTGACGATGGATATACCATTCTAACAATCCCTATTTCGCTCACCAAATTAAGTCTTCCTAATTATAGATTAAACTTCTTAAATCATATCACTTAACTTAAAAAGTCAAATCCAAATAAATAATGAATTAATAATATATTTATAGTGAACTTAGCACAATATAAATTCAACCTTCTATCATATCTATAATATTAAAACTTCAAACATTTTTTTCATGTCTTATACGATTTGAAAAATATTATATATATATATATATTAAAAAATCAACTTACCTTCCTTATTCATTATTTTACTTTTCATCCTACTGCTTTCTTACCATCTTAATTTCAAAAAAGCAACTTCCATTTTCCCGTGAAGACATCTTACAACCATTACTTGCATAAGAAAAAAAAAGAACACCTAATGTTATTTTTTATATTACTATTTGATATGAATAATTTAGATTTTTTTTTTTTTACTTTGAAGCATACTGATATATATCCTTCTAGTATAAATTTTCAAGTGCATAGAGACGAATAATTCCATTACATAGACTAAAAAATAAAAATGTACGCGAGAACGTAAATGCATATGAATTCAGGGGAAATGAAAGAAACCAATAAATCTTTAATCCACAATATTCTTATCTGTGATTATGAACATTCCCAATTTTTATTTTTTATTTTTATTTTTATTTTTCCTTTCTTCACCAGTGAAAAAGGGTATCTACTTTGCTAAAGAAATTACAAGGAAAGAAACATGTATCAAGTTACTCTAGGACATGAATTTCGCAGAAATTGCAAAACGACATCATCGTCGTACTAAAAAGAAGAAGAAGAGCTACTGGTACACCTAAATGTGAATAGTTTTAATCTTTTTTTTTTTATTTTTCTAAGGGGTGTAGCGAGAACTATATAGTTGGAGGGCTGAAATTACTTTTTTTTTATGTATTTCAATATTATTTAATGCAAAAACAAAAAAGAAAATTTTTAAATTTCTAGAAAATAATAAAAAATGCTATTATATTTTTGATAAATAACATCTAATGTTATTAATTATTATAAAAAAAAAAACAAAAGAAAAGAATACCATTTAAGTAATATAAAATAATTGTAATTTTGAAAAAATAAAATAGTTTTTTATGAAATTTGAACCCAATATTTCATATTAATAAAAACAGACATTTAACCATTTAGTTATTTAAAAATATATGTATAATATGTAATATTTTCTTTTCAATAAATTCTAACAATCAATCTTATTCCGAGCTTGGATGAGAAAACTTTAGTGTAAAAAAAGAAAAAAGCATTGAGTTCCACCAGATTATATTTATAAGTTTTTTATTATTAAAATACGTCTCACCGTCCGATCTAATGAATCAAGTATACGTAAATATGTTCGAGTCCATGTATCAGCTGGCTTCGTTGAAAAGCATCCTTACATTTTCAAAGTTACTTGAAAAATCCCTGCAGGCTGCGGGCAAAGTGGAAACCAGAGAGCTGTATCCTGAAATGTGTATGCCTGAAGCAAGTAGACAACTTCATCAAGTGCATCAAGCTAAATAAATATAACCTTTTTTTTTTTGGTAAAATGTAAATTATTATTATTATTATTAGTTTGGGAAGCCCAGAAAAAAAGTTTGTTTAGAAAATGCCCCCAAAGCCTAGCAGTAAAAGTATCATTAATACTCATAAACTTTTTGCCTGGTGACCTCCATTGTCCAAAATGATTTCTCCTTTGTCCTTTCCATTCCAAATGCAATTATGGGCATGTTTGTTTTTTTCCTTTTTTTTTTTTTACCCCTTTCTTTCTCCTTCATATAATTATGATTTTATGTCATTAAACATTAAAGCAAGAATATGAGAAAATAGTATCGATAAGCAATCCATAGTACCACGAAATGATTAGAGAAAACGACAATATTAGCTCAAAAATATTTATTAATGACAACAAAAACTGGTGATGGAAAATGATATATTCTTTTAGAAAATGGAAAAGTTCATTCCATATTTCTAATTGATAGTTTTTATAATGGCTAACTTATATGATTGCCTGTCGTTTTCATCTTTTACAGTCTTTTTTTGCTCTAAAAGCAGTCAAGTTAATATTGTGATAATACACTTTCCGCTGGCCACTGAAAATACACCAATAAGATTTGCCAATGCTTCAATAGCATTTTCCATGAAACCACCTCTATCTCTGGAGTCTGGACCACTTGTGTCGTCCTTTACATAGACCTTATACAGCTAAACTTTAACCCCCTTGAAGAAGTTGGTCATGTTTTGGCTTTGACATCCCACATCATCTCACGCACACTTTCCACTGAAGAAAACAACCTTAAAGCTCCAACTTCCCACTATACTCTTAACTATATCAGGCCTTTGATATGGATGTCTCCAGCCACCGCAACGCAAGAAGCCAATGCCGACCACCGAGGAAACACGCCTATTACCGGCTGATGTCGTTTAATGAAGCGTTTGCGGGATCAAAGCTGCCATTTTGGAGGATATGGTGGAGGAAACTGATGAAGGAAAAAAGGAGAATTTTCCGGTGCTCTGCTGCTCCAGTACATGTTCCTTATGATCCCTTTACATACTCCCTGAACTTTGATCCTGGCTTCTCATGGACTGATCCAGAGAACCTGTCAAGATCATTCTCTGTCCGGTTTGCAGTTCCAGCAAGAATCCTGCATCAAACTGCATTGGTTAGCTGATCACAATGTCAGCAATTCGTAGCTTACTATAAAGGGGTAATTGTAATATTTCTCCAAGGCTATTGGTCAGCATGATAGATTTCCTAAACTCTTTGAAGTGTGCTTTCAACTATAAATAACTTTTAAAAATATGCACATATTCTTAAGAATAGCTGAAATCCAAAAACATCGCTAAAAGGATCGAAATTAATAATAGTTTTGGGATTTAGTGATGTTTTGGTAAATCTGCATATTTTCAAAAGTGATGGGAAAGAAAAGACATGCTTTAAGATTTTATATCTATCCGCATCTGACCAATGTTGCAATCTGCCTATTATGATGTATAAGTCAATGATACCGTGCTTGTTTGCTATTATATTGAGTTAAAACACATCTATGCGCAATGCTTATTTAGGTTTGACAATACTTTCCTATATTTCTTATATATTCTACTACCATGTACCATTCTCTGATGAATATTTATGACCCTGTAAATATGCTTTTCCTTAGAAATAGAAGTGAGTTACAATTATTTTTATTATATTCTCTTGAGGATTATGATAATCATCATAATAGTATAAAAGCACAAGCAACATTTAATTTCTCATGCATACACAGAAAGGATCTGCTCTATGTTATTGAATATCACATTGCATTGTATAATTGGGATAAATTTGTCATTGTGCTACTGTTATGCTTTGTCGATGGTACTAGCGTTTATACCATGTACAATTTCACATGAAGTTAATGAAATTGCTTGATTAATTACATAAGTAAAGAATGTATATTAGCGTAATTAGGGTTTTCTATCCCAATTAATAGCCTAATGACTGATCTATTCCTATGATACAATGAATTATACAATATATGGTTATACTCTATTATTGGTTTGATCATCTATTTTGAAGGGTTTTCAAGGCAACTGCAAGATTATTAGTGGACAAAAATAAGATAATGAAATGGTAATTACCGGGGGAAACAAACTTTTAAAAGACAGTAGAATAGGTTGTATGCAGAAATAGGTGCATATTCTATTGATCTTTGGCAAATAGAAAAGCAAAATGCACTTACAACTCCACTTCCCTTGTACAAATCTCAATACCGTATGCATTAAAAGGTCAATAAAAGATACACCTAAAATTGGATAAATCTGATTACATCTGTTTTCTGCTTGAAACAATTAATCAGCAACAATTAGGTCTACAAATATAAGGCACAATTTTGAGATGATCTTAACTGAGAGTCCAAAATCTAGACTATAAGGGACCATTTGCATCAGTAAACAGAAGGGTAAGTGGCATGTGAAATTCATGCCAAGAACCTCTTTTTGTTACCTACATAAAACCAATCCAATTAATTGTTTACCCAAAAAAGGACAGTCATTAATAATGTCTACAACAGTCGGACTCCACTCAAGGGACATAATCCCAGAAAGTAGGGTATGCTAAGATTTTAAGTGGTATCACTTACACGTTTGGCAACTGCCATCATTTCATCTCCATTTGATCAAGTCATCTGTTTGATAGGTTTAGTCAAAAATCTCAACCCACAAGTAGCGGTTGTTAAATTATAAAAATAAAAGCTCACGGCATGACAAGTTTAAGCTATTACATAAGTTGGTCGTGGAGCTAAACTTAACAGAAATGATGGCATTTATTACTAAATTATGCTACTTTACAAGACATTTTTGTTCATCCTAGATCTAAGGAACTGGAAACACGTTTTACTGAGAACAAAATTAAAACACCACTTCCGCTAAAATCTTCCTAAACTAAGCCCTGATATGGATGTTACTAGCCCTTGCAGTTCAAGCAGTCAATGCATCAGCAAAATGTTGAACATCCAGTGACCATTGCTCTTACCTGCTAGTGTTGTTTAATAAATTTTTGGTTGGACTAAAGCTGCACTGTTATGGTGGAGACAACTCATGTAGGAATAAAAAAGAGAATTTTCGTGTTCTCTGGTACTCTGGTACGTGTTCCATATAATCCTTCTACATACGTTCTGAATTTCGATCCTGGCTTGTCCTGATCTGATCCACAGAACCTATCAAGATCATATTCTCTGTTTTGCTGTTTTACCGAGAATCTTTCATCATACTACATTAGTTAGTCAACTACCACGCAAGCTTTTTAGCAACTTATAGCTTATAAAGCCAATCTTGTTCATTATTCAATTTACTTAAGATATGCATGCGATGTTTATCCGGTTTTGATATGTACGTTTATTGTAGAACTGGAAGTGATTTTCAGGATTTTTATGATCATTATAGTAGTATTACCCACTGGTTGGTAGCTTCATTCCCAGACGGCATTTTTTATTCTATACCTGGGTTGCTCTTTTTCTTCTATATATAGTCAAAATCATGATTTGAAGTAGATGAAAATATAGATGCTTACAATTGATGTGTCAAAGTATGAATCATACCGATCTATGGGGGCTTCCAAAGGCAGATTTGAAAATGGTCTTAATTGCATAGTCCAAAACCTGTAAACAAAGGACTATGATGGACCCTTTGCATCGGCAGAATTTCAGGGCTCGGGACATGCTGAAATTTATGCAGAGAACTTTTTCTACCTGCACAAAGTCATAACCCAACTACTTCCCTTCCAAAGAAAGGGCACTCATAAATGCATACATTAAATTAACTTGTGGGACACTGTGGGGAGGACATAAGATCAGAAAGAAGGCCACGCCAAGAATTCCAAAGGCGCTACTTGTTCGCTTAGTAACCGTTTAGCAATTGCTGAGATTGCAGATCTTGTCGAAGTCTCATACGCTTTTTACTACTGTGAAAAGACTGAAAAACTTCCCTAACTGATCTTTTCTTAGAAACCACCTGACTGCTTTCGAAAGGCTTAGGGATTGTCAACATGCATTGCTTATTCAGAGCACCGCGTAGAAATTGGAATGCTTGATTTTCATAGTTGCATATATCTAGATGGCCATGTTGTTCTGGTAGTTCTTATAGGCTGAGAATGTCATAACTGAATAATTAATTGGTCAAAAGGAGCCAAAAGAGCTCACAGAAATCAAAATGCAATAGAGAAAGGAATGGAATGTGAGGAAAAGAATGTATTCTCGTACATTCTGAAATGCATATAGGGGCAACTATTTATAACCCATCACAATGTTGGCAGTGAAAACAATTCTATCTAAGGAAGGCTGAGTTTACCTGGGGGCCTTTGGATCACATACGATGCTTTCAGGAAGCACAAGTTTGCTGATGCAAGTTCAAGACAAGAATAAGTCGTAATTGAAGGTGATACGCACACTTCTTTTAAACGACACCCTTATCGCATTCAAACAAAGTGCCAGAGAAGGGATTAGAGTTGGGTTCTGTTCCACTCCATTCAAGTGCCACATTGAGTCATTTGAATGAAGTGACCCTCGCTCAAAGATTTGGATCCTGCGTGACTTTATTCAAAGTTGGAAATCCTCTTTAAGCCATTCGAACTTCGAGTGAAGTCTCCTTTAGATGCGAAACCTGAAGCTTTTGCCTAGCTTGGTTTGGATGATTCTATTTACTATTCAAACGCAGTCTCCAGACAGCTGAATAGCACTCTGCATAACCCAAATGGCGACCTTTTTGCTTTAGCGTATTACTTCTATTTATTTATTTCTAATTAATCAAAAGTTAATCAAATGAAGGGTTTACTCTAGTCTCTATGTATTATAACATAATTAGACCTTTGAATGCACTTTTAATGAAGTCTTTCTGTTTGACCAAAAAATAAAATCAAGTCTTTCTCAACTCATTTTTCTTTTTATCAATCCTTAAATAGCGATGAACACCCAACTATCTTGATTCGTACATCATATCAAATCAAGATCATTATAGCATAATATTTTAAGAAAATTCTTCATGTCTTTTTAATACCGAAAATCATAAATAAAATTTAATTCAATTTATTTCTTAATTAATGTTTGAAATCAGTTTTCGATTTCAAACACATCAAAGACTCTCAAGAGTTATTTCCCTACAAAGAATGAGAACTTTGGTTGCCTCAAAAACCATATCTAAAACCCATTGAAACAAGCTTTTTCCGGCAAAAATTGACATCCATTCCCATAAGTTTTTCTAGACATAAATCGGATTCTTGTCTCTCTGAATGATCTAGTGGGACCTCCCATGCTTTTTCCTTCTTAAAAAATGAGAATTTTTTATGCTGACCTTGGAAACCCAATACCATCATCTATAGTCTCCACAACAGGCAATTATTCAGCAAAATTTGATAAATGCATACGCATGGGCATTTAGATATCTAGATGAGATGGCTTTCACTCCCAAAACCATTTATCTATAAATGTAAACAGGCCGACTCATATAGAGTACTCGATCCAAGAAGGTATTTTCCTATATGGTTTAAAACAGGTTTAGAAAAAAATGTTAAACCCTCAATTAAGCTCTAACTTATTTTTATTATCTCATTTCTTATAGTACTTCTAAAGTTTAAAATTTTATGACAACTTTTACTGGTGCTATTTATCTTTTCCGATGCACGATTCCAGTTCAACATCAAAGGCTGATTGAGGTGTACTGAAAAAAAGTTCGATTCCCTATGGTTGGTGTACTTTATTGACTATTGGGGCTATCAATGATTTGCGTGCATACGGTGCAAATTGGAAAAAAATAATAATATGGCATTTAGACAGGGGTATTAGGGAGGGACCCAACAAAATAAAAAATAAATAAAATAAAATACCGACAGACAAATAAACTGATAAATCAAATTAAACTATAAATTAAATTTGAAAAGTTGTTTTTATTTTTAAAAAATTATAAACTAAATCAACCGTAAAACGTAAAATTAAACATAATCACAATAATCACTATAGTAATCATAAAGATTTAATAATAATTCTTTCAGTAAATAATATAAATTTTTCTTATGCGTTTATATCATATTTAAATAAAGAATTTCAATGATAACGCTTGATGTCCTAAAAAGATGATTTATAATCAACCAAAACTCATGGTTTTTGCCAAAAATTCATTCTCATGAGTTTTTCAACCCGGATTGAATGATTTTCATTCAAATAATCTAATACAATATTCCTCATTTATAAAAATGAGAATTTAGCATGGAGACCCAGATGCCAAAAACAATGGCCTATAATATATCAAAACAGGCAATCATCAATAAAAACAAAAAAAAATCCATATTTATGAGTTTTTTAGGATCTGAATCTGATGCTTTTCACTTCAAATCATTTGATGACACCTCCCCAACTATTCCTCCTTCAAAAAATGGGAATTTTGGAGTGTGACTCCAATTAACAAAAATTATAATCTGTAACCTATTAAAACTGGTAATTCTCAACTTGTCTTGCAAAACTTAATCCGGATTCTCTACAAAGTTTACGATTCCTTGGACTTTGACACTTCTTTACCACAAGCTATTAAGATTCCATGTAATTATAAGCCATGAGTCATATGTTTCTGTTTATATAGATACCCAAATGCACCATAATAACAACAATAATAATGACTTTCATGAAATCCCATTCCCACGATAATAGCCGAATCAGAACCTAAATTAATATGTTCATTTTTAATCAAATTAGATCATCTCTAATATTCCCGATAAAAAACACTATTCTCGCAAAATAATAAAATAGGTTTAATTCTCTCTAATCCCAATCACCCCTTTTAAATTATATAGCTAGCTAGTCAGTCAAAGTAAATCACCAACTTAATCCACCCCGAAGCATCTCAAACTTTTCTTATGGACTATGTTATGTGTACAACCTTGTTTCGATTAAGCATTGATGCAACAAATAGAGGAACGGTGGCGTTACGTTGAAAAAGAACAACAATGGTTAATGTGCTGGAAGCTAAAATCGAAACTACTGTAGTTGGGGCAATAAAACTAAGTATCGTTTCGTGTAAAAAATAGTAAAATCCGTTGTCAATGTCAATATTCGAATCTTACCTTAACTAAGAATCCTAAATAAGCAAAACAAAGTTAATTCGAGAATATGTTGTCGAAACCCCAGCATTAATTGGACATTTATGTCTCAAGAACCATATCTGTTATGCTAAAAACACTGCTTCGGCAAGAAGAATTGAATCATTTATATACCAAGTAAATTCAGCTGCTATATTCCCGGCAACCTATACACCATGGTCAAAAGTCTCAGTTTTCATACGAGAAGACATTATTAGAAATCATTGAATTGCAGTAAGTGTGAATAAATAAAAATTTAATGAGCGAAAGTTTTGTAACCATTTATTGTAAATTGTGTGACATGAAAATCCAACCTTTGATGCTAATTTTGTCTATACATGCTATATTTAAATGTTTGTAAAACAAGATTTGAGTGAATAATTTTTTTTTTTTCTCAAGGGCTTATAACCCAATTTGGCATCAACATTAATTTTTAGGAAAATAAAAAGTTTGAATCCTCCTCCCTATTAGTTCTGTAATATATAATTGCAAAAAATAATAATAATAATAATAATAATAATAATAAATTTTTTATCCTATCTTATGTTTGGCAATTACATTTTAAATAGAAAAAAGATCCGAATGTGGAAAAGATAAAACTAGATAGACCTATAAACCTCATTTTCTATAATATTTAGATATTTTAATTATTTGCGTAACTATTTTTTACATATTATGTTTTATCATACCCTATATTAATTCGGATCATATCCGACCTACCATTTTCCGACATTTTGTCCAATCATTCAAAGCCAACCTTGTTTCTACTTTAGCATTCGCTTTTAATAGAAAATATCGTAATGGACAAAAAAATGGAAAAGAATTATATATAAATAAGCAGTAGACCATATAATTAGGACTAAATACTAATAAGTAAAGGTTAACGGAGAAAAATAATTCCAAATTACTATATTCTGACATAATTTTATGGAATAATTTTGTCTTTACTAGTACTGTCTGAACTTCATTTTGCTATATCACGCTCAAACTTTTTATTGCTAAATAATAATAAGAAAATGAAACGACTGGGTCTATAAAAGAGCAATAATCAATGGGTAATTAAGTTATGATGAAATTAATAACCTAAAGTAGGATAATGTTATATTATATTACATATTGATCAGCTAATAATTGAGAAACAAGAGTAAAAGAAATAGTCAATGATATTAAAAGATAGTAATTGATTAAGAGTAGGAATAATATCTCATTTCGTATATGAATCTTATATCATTTTTTAATTAAACACTGAGTATTAATTTTTATATTCAATTTAACTTCATGCTGCATTGACTAGCTTTGGCAATCAACCACGAGCAATATTTTTATGTATTTCTCTTTTTTTTTTCTTGTAATTAATCACAATTTCATGATTATTTAGAACTTATTATATTTTGCCTATAGATAAGCATGGTATATAATAGAATAGTATGAAGACTTAACTTCTTTGAATTAAAATTAATGAGTTAATTTCTTTGAATTAAAATTAGTGAATTAATACTCTAATTTACTATTCTTATCGATTGTTTAATAATTGTCGTAATTGTCATTCCTATTTTATCAAATTCAAATTAGGCCAAGATTTATGGTTAAACAAAAATTGTTGGCTATTCTCTAAGACAAAGTTTTAAAATAATTTATGATTGGGTTGGTTGATCCATAGGTGGTGTGAAATTTCGACGAATTTTTAGTAGAGTTGTCGTTGTTTTGTGGGGTTGCTATTGCAATTTCTTATATTATGATTGTTATTAGTTGATTAGTTATGGTAAATTTTGGGTGGTGTTGACTTGTTTCATTGGTCTATGGAAGAGAATCTGAAGCTTTTGTTTATTTTCTTTAAGTGAATTGATAAGATCATGAAAGATGAATTTCACATACATGTCCAGAATCAATAGTGTGTTTACCATGTTCTTATTAATGATGGCCCTTTTGGTATGATTTCAAAATATGCTTTAAAAAAATTGGTCTTAGATGTAGTGGGTCATTCATGTCCATATAAGCTAGCTCATCAATGAGGTGATTGAAGTAACAAAGCAAATATAGCAATGCCTATGAGGATAAAATTTTGTGTGGTATTGCATTTATGAATGATTTCCATTCATGTTTAGGAAAACCTTGGCAACTATATTGCGATGTGTTGTACAATCTAATGGGAAACATAAATTGTTTTATTAAGAATAGGTGAATAGTCTCGCTAACCATAACCCAAGGAGCTTCAATTGGATTTAGATATGGTTAAGAATTTGGTATAGAGGTGGGAAGGTAAGAGAGAAGCTTGAGATATGGTGATCATAACACCAATTAAACCAAAATTAGGAAATAGCGAATATGATAAAATAGTTGAGGAAAAGGCTTAAGAAAAAACCCCTAAAAAACATACTATAAGACTATTAAAGCTCTATAAATCGTGGTTACAATGAAGAGTGAAGAGTTAGTAGTTGATGTGAAGACCATAAACTTAAAAGCATAGGGTGAGACATGTCTTGAGCATGCAAAAATTGATTCAACATGAAGACTAACTTCTTGTTGATAACAAAATCACATTGCTTGTTGAAGCATCCTTAGTTAACCAATTGTTATATGGTTTAAGGAATCAATTGGTTATTCGAATTTTCTTCCTTGATATCCATTTCTTTAACCGAGTCCATGACAAGTGAGGGAACGTTCAATTATGTTTGAAGGTCAACACTCAGGGCACATTTACTTGGAGGGAATGGCTATTCCATCGCCCATTTATTTCTCATGGAATTTTTATTACGGTGTTTACTTCAATTTTAATCCGTACTAGCAATTCCACGAAGAATCATAATTCCTCATTTTGCTTAATTGCAATTCTTTAGTTGAAATTAATAATTGCAATTCAACGAAAGAAAGACTCCATTACCCTTATCTTCTTCATCCTCTTCACCACACAACACCACCATACAATTACCACCCCCACCACCGAGCCTACTAAACCCACCACCTAACCCACTCAAACCTACCAGCCAACCCACTTAAACCTACCACCCAACCCACTAAACTCACCACGCCTAAACCCAAACCCACCGAGAGAAAGTAGAGCAAAGATTAAGAGAGAGAGAGATAGAGTAGAACAGAGAGAGAGAGAGAGAGAGAGTTGATATGAATGGAATAGAGGAAAGAGAGGCAAAACGAGCATGGGGGCATTTTGGTATTTTTATCTCTTACCCATAGCTTAGTTCTTATCTAATTCAGCAAACTAAATAATGTAATAGTTATCCATTACATCTATGTAAACAATATAATAACAATCCATCCCTTATTACAACTTTATTACATTCCCCCAGTAAGAGTTATTTATTATGGTCTTATTATATTCAGCGAAATAAATGTGTCATCAACTTTATTAGGATTATGTGCTTAAACTTAATTTTTGCAGGTTAGTATTTAATTTGATAAGCTAAGTGAAGCAATTTTGTCATGAGATTTGAGGACAAATCTTCTCTAAGAGAGAGGGTATGATGTATCTTGAGTCTAAGAATTGCAAACTAGGATAACCCAAGGCAAGCCCACAAAGTGACAAAGTCAACTAGCACATAAAGAGAAACCAACATGTGTTGGTGGTCAACCATATGTTAGACCTAACAGAGTAAGTGGTTGACCACCTAAGCAATGAAGTAGGTTAAGGAGAGCACTTGATCAACCTAAGCATCAACTTGACTGTAGAGATAGTCCACTGTGAGCAGCTTTCTTGCACAATTTCTAAGTTTCTTATTTTATATCCTATAATTAATTTGCTCTTTTGTAATTAGGTAGGTTTGTTTTATTTTGCTATTAAATAGATTTAGTTTGTAATAGAATAGTATGAAAAATTGACATTTTCTTTGAATAGTTATTCTTCTAATTTAGTGTCCTTATTAATCCATCTACAATTATGGCGAATAATCCTACTTATTAAAGGGGACAACTCTAGAAAATGCCCCCACTCATTACCACAAAAAGAGAAAAAATTAAAACCCTTCTTTTGATCACCAAGCACATAATTACATGAAAATGCTCACAAACCCACCATTAAAGGGGGTAATTCTTTGGTGTCCTACCATCATTTTCTAATTATAGTAAAATTTTATAAATTACAATAAAATTAAGACATGATAATAATAAAAGAAATCTATCGACAGTGTTTATGAAAACTTACCTATAATTTTTTTAATAATAAATCATCTTTGAATAATAATAAATAAAATACATTAACAATAAAATGAGCTATATCGTAACCTCTTAATAACAGTACCCTAGAATTCCCCTATCAAAAGACAGCTCATCCCCAACAAATCATGCCAAAATATTAATGGATAGGTTATGTCATTGTAAGCTTCTTAGTCCAATGATTTAAATATTCATAATACTTTGATTTGAGCTATTCTTCAACGTTACACGGCAAACATGTCTAAAACAATTCTAGTTCCTATATTAATAAGGGGCAATGCAATTACTACAAATAGAGGAAAACTAACTATGATTTTCCCTTGAGGATATCATTTCATAAATGGAAAATGGAAGTATTTATTACGAGCCTAATGACAAGCATGGAAAGAACCAATGTCGGATACTACAAGTTATGGCATTGGACTAATGAATGGTATCCTCTATCTATTCACTAGAGAGGAACGGAATGATTAGGTGATGGTGGTTAAGGGGCGACCGGCGATTGTCTTTGACAATGGCACCTAATTTTCTATAGATTGAAGAACACCCAATCATATTTTACAATTTCCTTTTTTTACTAAATTTATCGATTTGTTAAATAATATTTACTTAATTATTCCATACACACGGCACGTTCTTATTAACTATTTAATCTATAAGTAATAATGTGGCGAAATATAAGTTGAATTAAATAATACATGTAACAATTGCAAAATAAGAGTGTGAAAATCGCAGAAATTGATAGAATTCAAGTAATAAAAGCGATATTATCCCTAATTTTATAAACTGATTGTTCTAAAAAAATACATGCTAAGATAAACTTTATATACCATATATTCTAATATAAAAATTAAAAAAAATCCAAAATATTTAAAGGGTAAAATAATTAATATATATACTACAAATTACAATAGTCCAATTACAGTATAGAATCAAGGAAAACCTTAAGACATAAATTTAATACCATCAAATGCATGTTCGAAATCCTAGCGTAACTAATGGGAAAAAGGAACAAAATTAACTAATAGCTTTATATATTATCCTTCAAGAATCAACAATTAAGTCACTTCATATATATACTGGATTCCAATTAATCCCATGGATAGCAACTTTATAAATATTAATAAATGCATTTACCTTAAACGCATAAATTAAAACGTTATAACATTAAAAAAATAAAATATGTTACGTTTTTGCATGGTTTTACGTTGTTATAAATTATTCACCACCTTGTCCTTCCTTCACCCCCTCTCTCTCTCTCTCTCTTTCTATCTCTCTCTCCATTCCCCAAAGAAGAAGAAGCTAAGAAATAGTAGTCAGAACAATGCCAAAGAGAAGGCTAAAAAAATCCCTGCAAGATTACCTCTCCAAGATAAAAAACCCTAACCCTAATAATAATACTTCTCCAGAAAGCACAAACCCCAACCCTAACCATAACTCTAAACCAAAAACCTGGTTTCTTTCTGCATGTAAACTCCCAATAAAAACTCAGTCATTTGCCCAGAACCGCACGGTTTTAACCCCTACCGATCAGCATCGTGATCGTGGGGTTACGCTCGCGGATATCGACAAGTTCCTCCTAGAGAATTTCCGCTCTCTTTGTGTGGATGATGATGAGGATGATGGTGACGTTGATGATAAAATCGACGCTAGGAGGTTGAACAACGCGAGGGTTAAGAAGAAAGGAAAAGAGAGAACTGAACCGAGACTATCGAGAGAACCAAACGGTTCAGCCACTGTTCCGATCTTTTTCGAATCTCCCCGGTTCTTGCTCGATTCCCCGCCAGATATATCCGGTTCGAGCCGGTTCTTTGTCACTCGAGCATCATCGAGCTCTCTTATCGAGGAGGCTCGGAGTAGTCTCACCATTACGGAGGACATCGCTTCCACCTCTACCACTCCAACGATGGAAGAGGACTGCACCGAGGAGGTGAAGCTTCCCGACGACTGCATTGCCATATTGACGCAGTCCCGGAGCCCGTACGAGGACTTCAAGCGGTCCATGAAGGAAATGGTGGAGGCACGGACGAGGACACAGGATAAGAGAATTGATTGGGATTTTATGGAAGGGTTACTATTTTGTTACTTGAGGTTGAATGAGAAGAAGTCTTACAAGTATATACTGAGTGCTTTCGTGGACGTGATCATGGTGCTGCGCCGGAAATCTCGTCGGACAGCGACGGCGGCAGCTAGGGTTAGGAGTCTGGCGAGACCACAGGAGATGTTTTTGGATCCGAGCGCGAGGATCGCCAGAAGGAATAATAATAATAGGAGGAGAGAGATTGTGACGTAGCGTGTGGATTTGGTTGATTTTAGGTCTTGAAATTTAGGGCTTTGTCGTTCCCATGCAATATTATTATTGCATGTGCTTGTGTGTCAATAATCGAAATAAAATCTATAATTTAGTGAATCTCATTTTTAACTTTTTGTTTACTAGGAATGTTTTAGGTCCAATTTATCATCTAAATTTTTATTTATTATTGATTTTAATTATTAAATGGTATATTAACCATCGTAAAGTTCAACTTTCTTATGTTTAAATGGAAAAATTAAAAATATATATATATTGGTTTCAGTGAAAAACCTAAGCAATCGGGTAAATTGGGAGACTAAAAGTCTTGTCCCTGGGATGTTTCCTCAGGTCTGGCGTCTACCTAGTCTTCTTTGTAATGCTGTGTATAAAATATAAATATATGTAAAAAATTATTTTAGAATAATCAATTTGACTTTATTGGTTTGAAAATTCTTATACAATATCATATATACGAGAAAGTCATGTTTAAATTGAATATATGAAAGCTCGATTATCGTGATATGTATATCAATATTTATGATCATTCATTAACAGCTGCATATCTTACAGGTATATTTTCTCAATAGGCAGTGACTCATGTAAAAGGAATAATTTTATGAATATTTAAACACAAAAGGCAAAATGCCCTAGAAATTGGTAAAAAGTTCAGTCTCCAGCAATCAACATTTCTCGGGAAACCAAATTTTCAAACTGGTTAACAGCTCACACCAAAAGGGTTCAAAGTAATGCCAAAGGGTGCTTTGGTTAAGCGAACCGGATATGAATTTTATGGTATGTGCTATCATGTCAATAAGCCAACGTGTGTTATAAGTTACTAGCGGAGACATACATCAACTACTTAAATGGTTCAAATTCAAGCTCGACTAGTCACAAAAAAAAACCTCTCTTCACTTTAATATGCAAAATAGAATAATAGATATCGGAATCAATTCTGTCATCTTTATCATTAACTCCGTTTCATGTTACACGTCGTTTCAATGGAACCACATTAATTTATCGGTTGCATGCAGGAAGCATAGTTGATTCCAGTCATATTCCTTCCTTAAAATGCGTTACGTGCTTCGACGGTCCCACGTATAGAGGCGTACAGGACGGTTTTACTTCATTTCGCATTTCTTAGTAAATCGGGATATAAAGCATACCGACATAATCAAGCATAACTGACCAGGTTAATTTGTAATGTTTTAGAATATTATTACCATAATGACTACTAGAAGAAGCTCGAGGTGTAGACACTAATGGCGGTCTTTCCTTGTTAATAACATAGATAAGGATGTTCTGTCTAGACCAAGTCAATTCAAACTTTTCGATCAAACTTTTTCGTTGCTTCTTCATTTTTTTCAGCTTTGAAATTTTGGAAAAGCAGCCACGATGTATACAGTATTGAGTGACATAAACATAGTCCAAAAAATATAACTCAAATGGAACTCGAATCCATCTCTGTCAAACTCGATACAAGATAATCTCAGACCTACTCAATCCATTCATCATTTACAATCATAGCCTACAAATTCAGAGTGGACCAGCACACAGCTCTCTGCACCAAAGTAGGGCACGATATTTCCAAAATCATGAAAATATAAGAATGTACAATTGCTGCATATTCCCTTGGCAGTTGAAGAATAAATATGTGATGCCGTTGGCACTTGATAGATAAATATGTAGTTTACATGGTTATTTTTCAAATTAGCAGTAGCCACAGGCCAATAGGACTGTACAAGAGGCCCCAAGCACGTCTAGAGAAGACGATGTCATCAATAACAATTCCAGTACGCAGGTAGGTAGTCACTGTATAGCACCACGATCATTAGCAGAAAGCATATGGTAAACTTTACCTCGGCTCTCAACACCAGATCGAATGATCCATGGTCTCTGCCTTCGAGCAAAAGGACAATGAACAACATTTTGTTGCTGGATGAACGGAGTTCAAAGAACTGTTGTTTCCACGGCAAAGAACAAAATACCACCATCGGTACAGGGATAATAAATTTACAATTGCTCCTTGCATCTCAAATTGACTTCTGAAATTTGGTTTACCGAGAATCAGGTGTATGGATGCAAAGGTGAAAAACCCACTCCACTGCCAAGTTTCCATTTCAATGTCGCTCTAAGAACAAAGGGAATATTAGCCAGGGAGATAATCTTACGGCCTTTAGATCTGCCAACAGCACAAGGAGCTTAAGATCCATCTACACAAAAAGGACGCCTAAAGTGAGGAGAATAGTCTGATTGACTCCAGTAGTTCATCCTGCCAGCATGATTACACACCACGGCTTCATTGATTCATGCTAACTCCTTCCAAGACACTGGTCTCCAAGCAAGAAACATATAAGTTGAAAAAGAAGAAATTTCATGACTTACTATACTGACACTCTGCAAAACAGAGACAACAGCTGCTAACCAAGTAAATTTAGGAGAAGAAGTGAGAATAAATAACTGCAATTACTGCTAATCTTATGATAGAACAACAATTTCCAGAAATATAACCAGAAAGGGAACGAGAAAGATATATAATAAATAATTATTTACAAGAGAATGTTTGCAGTTACTGCTAGTCTACTAAAAAATCAACGACAAATTTTAGCGATGAGAAAAAGACTCGGTGATACTATTGATGTACATTTAGAAGGTACAAAATGTAGTCTGGTCGAATACTCCATGAATATAATGAATACCAATTAGAAATATATGAAGATCCTAAACATCTTCTCCACAATATTAAATTTGAGTTTATAAAAAATTTTGAATAAAGAAACTTTATTATGGACAAGAAAACAAACAAGAGAGACTGAGAATAAAAGTGAACAGATTCCAAAAACTTCAAAAATTATGCAAGATTTCAAAAACAAAAGACAAGTTCATGTATTTTGGCAGATTAGTATTGGGGGCAAAAACCTAACTTGGGAAGGGAATGTTTAACGGTGCCTGAACTGAAGCAGTTAAACAAGGAAATCAGAATCAAATGTTCCCTTGCAGCCTTTCACTGGTGACTGTTTACTGTATATTCACTCAGCTAAAAACCAGGAAGACATGTGCATTTAATTGTGTCTAACATGGTATAGCCTATAAATGCCTCCAGTATTTTAAAATTATGAGTATTTTTTTTATCACAAATCACCAACAATTCTATCAAAGTCATGGGATTATCAAATTCAAACAAGCCACTTTTACAGGACGCCTTCCTTAATTGACCAAAATATTTCAAGTTGAACTTAAATCTTAATTGGCTAGTTGTAAATAGCCCCCAACATAAACGTGCATTACGCCTTCTTTTGTCATTAGATATTGAGTATACTTACAAATAACATATGATTGTGGGACCCATTAATATATTTGGTTGTAAATGTGTCATTAAGCTAGGTTGTTTTGGATCAGAGATGCATTCATGGCTCGATATGATGGAAGCATGACTTGGCAGTGTATGACAATAGTGACAAATGATCCATGTTGTTGCCTGTATGATCAATTTGAATACCGTTTGACCCAGTGTTGATGTATATACAACGTGACATGATTATTAGTACTTGAAAGTTGTTGGCAAATACCACCATTAGGTCTATTTCACACTATATATTTCACTTCTATTTCATCTAAATATATGTCAACTCCTGCAGGAAAAAGGTTAGTTGAATGCCCAATTTAATGGCTAGTTTAGTTATTTTATTAAAAAATTTAAAAAAAAAAAATTCTTATATTACCTATGCAGAAATGTGAGACAATAACTGCTAAAGAACACTTCTAATAATTTAGTTGGTCTAAGAGTCGATTTCTGTTCTTCATAAACTTGTAACTTTCACAAAACCCAGATTCATGAAAGTGCAAGTAAGAGCATAACTTAGTGTTTTAATTGAACATTCCCCTATCTGGCAAACCTAGTATCTTGCTTCTCTAGGGGAAAGAGGGAAAGAGATGCAATGAAATTGTAAAGTTGCTAACCTCAACCGGATGTAGTCCCATCCTTTGCAAGATACTGGTCATACAAGAGATGATACTTTGCAGGAATAAAATCTTTAAATCTGTCACAGTAGAGATGAACAATTATGAGATCCTGATCTCTGTTGTATTGAATAAAAACTTCATGCAGCTAAATGCAATGGATCATCAAATAAACCATTTGCTAGCCAACATAAAGCTTAAAACAAAGAACGTGCTTTTCAAGTAATTTCACTGCCTCGGCCAAAAGAGCCATTTTTATGCCCATGAGGCTCGTGGTTTTGTAAAATATTGCAAAATGAAAGTATTACAGAATTCAAAATACCACAGAAATCATAAATCACATGGCAAATCCTCATGGACCCTTGGACATGTATCAGCCTAGTTTGTTTTTGTTGTTCTATGATTAGGGTATCAATTTTGTGCAAGTGTGTTTTGCATGCACGACTGGCTGCCCTCTGCTGACTTTGGGCCTCTCTTTAAATACCTCTTACTGAATTATCAAAAACAAATATTTCATAAAAATTTCCTTCCAAAAATAATTCAATGCTTTCAAAACACAAAACCAAATTTACCAATAAGAAATTACTGTTATTGTATCAACATAAATAGGGCATAGGATGAACCCCTTTTAATTTACCATAGAATACAGAGACCTTAAAGCTGTGAATTTGAAAAGGCAAACACCTTGCTTTTATATGTTCTTTCCTTCATAAACAAATTTTTCCAATTAAGCACCACCTTTGTCCAATATATTTCAAATTTTCCAATGCACACCATCCAAGTCCAAGATATGTTATCTCTGACAGGGGAAGCATATTATCCCGCATATATATTGCTCAATTTAGAGTCAAAAGGCAAAAGTCAACCAAATACCTTTCAGAAAGAGATAGCCTTTCCGGACCAGAGAATAATCTAGAAATTGACTGCAAAACATAACCAATTTTCATTGCTTTCGACTTCAGTGCCTTCATAAAACCAATGAACTCTTTATATTCTGTAGAACTAAGTTTTTCTCGAACCTGTCAATGATAAAGTAAAGATGCTTAATAAAAAGTCATAATTAAGGCATTATGGATATCACAACAAATACATTTGATGAACCAATGTGTCCTCTGGAATACTAAACATTGGTGTGGGGGAACTCATAAATGTATCAGAGTAAACAAACTAAAATCACGAAGACCCTCAAAAAGTACATTGACTTAAAAATTTTCAAATTGAAATCCATGATTACATTGTTCAATGCAAAATTAGTTTTTCTGAGGATATAGCACAATGAATTACAAGTTCTCATGCTCACTTTTTTTTCTTTTTTTGGGTTAGTCTCCCATGCTTGTATTGTCCTTAAAAGACAAAAAGGGATAAAAGTGTAAGAAGCTTCTTATATAGAAGTAGATAAATGAGAACATAATTTTAGTGTTGCCTATATATGCCTTTTAGCCAACATCTAATAAGATTCTACACATTTTACCAACCAACTGCACAAATTAAAGAAAGGTTAGGTGAGAAAGTACATTTCCTTAAAGCTAAATCCATGGATGCAAGGCATGTAAAAATACGGACATGTAGGAAATCTCTCATAAGTAATATTAGGAGAAATTTCAGGAAAGTTAGTAGAAAAAATTAAGACTAATAAGTTAAGGGAATTAGTTGTAATTAGTTGCTATAATTAACTGTAGACTTTCCTTATTAGTATAACAAAAATTGTATCTATAAATTAGAATAAATTGTAAATGATAGAGAATTACAGTATTAATAAAATCCCTACTTTTTTTTCAATATGATATCAGAGCATCTTAGGATTTACGAAATTTGATTTTTTCTTCTGGCCTTCATCACTAGAATTCTCATCTATTTCTAGCCTTCATTGCTAGAATTTTTATTTATCACTATTTAAAAAAAAAAAAGAAAAAGAAAAAAAATCGAGTGGTCCTCCAACAAGCAGTCTTCTGTGAGTACCAGAAACTGAAGCTCAGCCTACAGCAACCACTGTGACACAGACTTGGTTATCTGTCTTCTCAGCGAGATACTTGTGGACAGCAGAGAGATAGACGTGAGCTCCAGCGCCAACAAGCTCGGCATACTTACTGTGCCAACCACTTTTCTGCCATCCTTCTTCGACCACAACACAGATTAGGGTTTGAAGAACATAAATCAACACGCTCGGCATACCAAGCCATGTTTCGTGGAAATAAACAGAAATCAAAAGTAAGGCTGATTAAGGTTTGGAGAACCTTGGACACTTTACATTGCTTCACTGTTTCTGCACTTCTTGTTAATCCCAGCCTTAATTGCTAGTTCATTTCGTATTCTTTCCAGCCTTCATTGCTCTTTTCTTTTTCTTTTTTTTTTTAACCTATTATTTGATCATATTCCATCATGAAGGAAAATTATATTACACGAAGCACAATAGAGCTTCAGAACATCCAAGCAGCATATAAACTAAATGAAAAATATTATTTGTAGTGGTCTCAACTAGTTCGAACATTCCTAAAAGGAAAAGGAAAAGGAAAGTTGGGTCATCTACTAAAAACAGCACCGAAGAGCGGAATGCTAGGATTTAAAGTATGGGAAGAAGAGGATTCAATGATCATGTTGTGGTTATGGAATTCCATGACCCCCGAAATTAGTGATACGTAAATGTTTCTTCCTACAACAAAGGCGATTTCGGATGCCCTTCATGTGACATATTCCAAGGTCAATGATGCAGCTCTTATATATGATATCAAGATAAAGACAACCGAAGCAAAACAAGGGACGAAAACGGTGAGAGTATGCCAATTTTCTATAGAACTAATGGCAGGAACTAGATTATTACAGAACACTTGATTTGAACTGTATTAAATGTGCAGCAATCATCAAAAAGTTTATAGAAAGGAACCGAGTTTATGATTTCTTGATTGGTCTAAATTCTGAATTTGATCTTATAGGAATTCAAATTCTGGGCAGACCTGAATTTCCCTCTCTAATTGAAGTAATATTCCCAATTCGTGTAGAAGAGAGCCACGGGGGCATTATGTTAAGAGTTGCGTTCAACTGAAAATTTTTCCCTTATAAGCTCTAAACCTCAAGCGCTAGTATTGGACAAAACTGCTGCAAACAAGACCAATCAGTCAAATTGTGCAAAAGGATCGTGAAGCGTTGTGGTACACATATTGCAAGAAACCATAGCACACCAAAGAACGATGCTAGAAATTACATGGGAAACCATCCAATCGTAAATGGGGGTAGAAAGGTGGTCAACAAAGGCAGGCTCATGTATCAATTCAAGACCCAACTCAGAAATTTGGAGGATTTTTTTTTTTTGGGTAATTAAATTTGGAGGATTTAACATGGAGGAAATTGAGAAGATTAGAAGTATGCTGAGAACTGTTGAAAACCGGACCACTAGCTATTCTCAACAAACAAATCAGGGTACGTGTTCATTAACCCTTTCAGGTGAGAATCTAATCTCTCTTGGGTTAAACGCTTTAGGTAATGAGCTTATAAATGCCTAGATCCTTGACTCTACTGCCACAGATCATATGAACCATATTTCAAATAAATTTAAAACCTATAACCCCTATTCTAGAAATAGAAAGATTGATGCCGATGGCTTTACAACCACAATAGCAGGAATAGGAAATGTTCAGGTTATCCCAAAACTGGTGCTTAAAAATGTTCTTTATGTTCCTCAATTATTTACAAATTTGGTTTCCATACAAAAACTTACAAAAGATCTAACTAGCTATGTTATATTCCATGATTCCTATTGTGAATTTCAAGACCAGAGTTCGGGAAAGAAGATTGGACTTGCTAAGGAACATAATGGACTCTATTACTTAGATATATCAAGTCAATTGAAATTCAATGAATCTACCGTATCCATGTTGTTTTCTTCTTCCAATAAGATGTCATCTGGTTACATCATAGGCACTTAGGTCATGTGTCCTTTCCTGCATTGAAATAATGTTTCCCTCTTTGTTCAAGGGATATGATGTTCAGTCTTTTCATTGTGATATTTGTGAGTATGCAAAACACACTCGTGTACCATTTCACATCAATAATAAAAGATCTTTTCCTTTCTTTTTAATCCATAGTGATATTTGGGGGCCATCAACTATTCCAAACATCTCGGGGTCTAAGTGGTTTGTAACGTTTATTGATGATTGCACAAGAGTCTCTTAGATCTATTTACTCAAAAATAAGTCTAATGTGAGTCATATTTTTCCTAACTTTCATGCAATGATTCAAAATCAATTTGGCACCAAGATAAAACACTTTCATTCGGATAATGCTCAAGATTATTTCAATCAAATCTTGAGTCCATATTTCCAAGAAGAAGGAAAGGAATCATACACAAATCATCTTATATCACCACTCCACAACAAAATGGAGTAGCAAAAAGAAAAAACCAATATCTTCTTACGTGCACTAAAGCCTTATTGTTTCAACAAAATGTGCTAAAAACATATTGGGGAGAAGTTGTACTCACATCAACTTATGTCATAAACAGAATTCCTTCCAAGGTCTTGGGGTTTCAAAGTCCACTAGAAAACCTATCCAAATTCTACTCCAATATTTGATCTTCCTTCAATCTCACTCCTCCAGTTTTTGGGTGTAGTTCCTTTGTCCATGTTCATAGTCATAATCGTGGGAAGTTAGATCCTCATGCTCTTAAGTGTTTCTTTGCCAAGTACCCATCTACTCAAGAGGGTTACAAATGTTATCATCCACCTACTTGAAAACTCTATGTCTTAGCTGATGTTACATTTATTATATATAAACCCAATTTCACCACTCTCAGGGGGAGTCACATACACTTGAAGATAAGGAGTCAAACTTTCCACCACTAGAGTTGTTTAAATCTAAATCTCAAAAGTCAATTCCACAATCCGATGGGTTGAAAGAAAAAAGGGAAGGAGATGATATAACTTTTGACTAGTTTCGGTTTGACCAAGTGTATACAAGGAGAAGAGATCCCATCATGACTACAAGGCAAGAACAATCTTCTAAACCAAGCTCTAGAAATGAGGTAACAATGAGTGAATCAAATCTGAATTCTACACCACCAACAGCCCATCCTTCTACCAGCCCTGAACCACCTTGTCCCGAGCCTCTTAACCTTGATCAAGACCTACATCTATTGCTGTAAGAAAAAAGACCCAAGAATGCACCAAAAGACCCCTATACCCATTGTCTCACCTTGTGTCTTTTGAGAAGTTTCCTCTAAGTCATCAAAGTTTCCTTTCCACCTTAAACACAATTTCTATTCCTAGCTCATTGTCTGAAGCATTATCAAAGAAAGAATGGAGACTTGCTATGGAAGTAGAAATTGATGCATTACAGAAGAGGGACTTAGGAAGTGATTGATTTACCAAAGGGTAAGAAAACAGGAGATTGTAAGTGGGTGTATGCAGTAAAATTTAAGGCAAATGGATCCTTAAAATGCTACAAGGCGAGATTAGTCACAAAAGGATACACGCGGACATATGGAATAGATTATCAAGAAACATTTGCTCCAGTAGCAAAGATGAATACAATGAGGATTTTGCTATCCTTAGCTGTTAATTTTAATTGGGAATTGCAACAGTACAATGTGACGAATGCCTTTCTTCATGGAGAATTAGAAGAGGAAATCCATATGAGCATTCAACCAGGATTTAGTGGGGTTGACAAGAACAAGGCTTGTTGATTAAAAAAAGCATTATATGAGCTAAAACAATCCCCAAGTACTTGGTTTGGACAGTTTGCCAAGATGATGATAGCTAGTGACTACAAGCAAAGTCAAGGAGATCACACACTTTTCATCGAGCATTCGACCTCGAGGTGTGGTGGTGAGGAAGAGGTGGGGGGGTGTTCACTATTTTAAGTATGTACATAGATGACATTATTGTGACAAGAAACAATGAAGTAGATAAGGAGGCCTTGAAGCAATGTCTAGCTAAGGAATTTGAAATAAAAGATTCAAGAAGATTGAAGTATTTCCTTGGAATTGAGATGGCTCGATCAAGGTGAGGAATTTTTATTTCTCAATAGAAGTATGTTATGGACCAGCTCAAGGAAACAAGCATGACAGCTAGCAAACCGATTGAAACTCCCATTAATCAAAATCACAGATTAAGTGAGGCTCGTGAAGATAAGGTAGTGGACAAAGAGATGTACTAAAGAGTTATTGGGAAACTCATCTATCTTGCACATACTTGGCCAAATATAGCTTACTCAACCAAGTTATCAATCGGTTTATGCATGATCCTAGAGAAGTTCACCTACAAGCAATCTATTGAGTGCTTCATTACTTAAAAGCACATCCAGGGAAAGGAATCTGTAATTTATCTGGTAGTTTACACAGATGCGGACTATGCAAGGTCTCCAGTTGAAAGGCGATTAACTTCAAGCTATTGTACCTTCCTTGGAGGAAACTTGATATTCTGGAGAAGCAAGAAACAAAGTGTGGTAGCAAGGTCAAGTGCTGAAGCAGAGTTCAGAGCTATGACATCATGAGTATGTGAATTATTGTGGGTCAAAATTATCCTAGAGGACCTGAAGATTCAATGGAGCAAACCAATGAAGCTATACTATGATAACAAATGAGCTATAAGTATAGTCCACAATCCAGTGCAATATGACTGAACGAAACACATAGAAATAGATAGGCACTTTATTAAAGAAAAGCTAGACAATTGATTGATTTGTACTCCATATGTCCTAACAAGACTTCAACTTGCAGCTGTGTTGACAAAGGGACTTTGTAACAACATGCTTCATGAGAATGTTAGCAAGTTGGGAATGGAAGATCTATATTCACAAGCTAGAGGGGGAGTGTAGGAAATCTCGAATGAGTAATATTAGGAGATATTTCAGGAAAATTAGTAAAGAAAATCAAAGCTAATAAGTAACGGAATTAGTTGTAATTAGCTATAGACTTTCCTCGTTTAGTGTAACAAAAATTGTATATATAGACTAGAATAAATTGTAAATGATAGAGAATTACAGCATTAATAAAATCCTTTTTTTTTTTTCAACAAAACATAATTTCAAGCCAAAAGTAGGTTGGTTACAGATATTGCCAACAATCTCCCAATAGATATAGAGGTGTGCAACATAGATTTCAATGGACCTGTTGCCAGGAAATCATGAAAGTTGATTACATTGTCTAGTATCAACAAAACCAATCACTTGAAGTAACATACCTGTACAAGGAATGTGGATCCCTGCATTTCCGCATCATAGCAAGGCACAGGATCAAGCTGAGAATTTTTGCCTTTGTCAAATGAAAAATGAGTGTCACTTCTTCGTAGACTGCCACCATCTTCAGATTGACACACAAAATCATCTCGAGAACTTCTTCCACCGCTACCACCATTTATTGTTGAATTATTAATTTCAACCAAATCTGAAGTCACGGGAATTCCCTCTGAGTGCAAATGTCTGAAACCAGATGAAGACTTGTAGTCCTGACCATGTCTTTTTTGCAAATCTACACCATACTCTGTGACTGAACCTTTACGCTTCTTTGTCGAACAAGGTGCAACAATTTTCCTTCTAATTTGTTCTTCTGATGATGAACTGTTGGTCAAATCCACTACACAGCAACTTTTAAGTATATTTCCCATCCCTGGAATCATCAATTTTTTCCCAGAGCAGAGTAAATTGCCAGTAGAAGTCCACATTGTCTGTAGAGTTTTCTCATATGGAGCAAGGGATGAACGATTCGCTGGAGTAACTTCTTCCAGTTGGCTGAAAATATTGCCTCCTTTAACTTCATGAGATGGCGATATTGATTCATCAAACTGAACTTCATCAACTGGAAAAGGTTTTCCCAAAGATTGCATGGTTCTTCTCTCTCCTACAACACCTATGTAATTATGTCACTTGTTTAGCTGATCTTCTATCTCAAATTTATGTCTATTTGAATATTAATCATAGTAGGGAAGTCAAAGTTGGTGTAGTAGATGGTGTCTCTACCCTGTATATGTTGTCCAAAAATCGATTTTTATTCATAAATTTTGAATTGAGAATGCAGAATAAATGGATTTTCACATAAAATGAATGGACGAACCCTATATCTCTCTATTTTTTACATGTTTTAGAAACCTTGTAGAAGACAAAAGTGAAAAAATAGGGAAGTTTTAACCAAAAACTAAGACCAGTCATTTCTTCCAAGACCTAAAAATTATTAATAATGTGAAATCGCACCAAAATCAATGAGAAACATTTTAGGGAAAAAGGGGATAATAAATTCTAGGGGAAAAAGGCCAAAGCTCAATATTGGTAGATGTGTCAAGAAACTAAAACAGGATCCTCAATCTACAGTTTCTACTGAGAAATGTTTCAGCAGAAAGGTATACCACCATTCACGCTGTGCACAGGCTTCGGTTTGGTCATGTGACCACTTCCTTTATTTCGAAAGAAACGGGTTAAAGTAAAAACAGTATCTCCAAACCTGGAATAGCACTGCAAACATAGAGAATTGTATCAATTGAAGAGATTAAGGGTCCCAAAAAAAAAAAAAAAAAAAGAAATTCCAAGAGGTACAAATAATTCACCTTAATATGAGGCTGTATCCAGAGAGATATTTGGGATTGACGACTCGATTGTGCAAATCTGTAAGCATGTCAATAGATGAGAATAGAAGAGGTGACATAAACGGAAACGAAATCTAGAGTCAAATGATTACAAAGAAGTTGCAAAGCCATCTGGAAGTGTATAACAAGAAATTGCAGAACCTCCTAAAGCAAAAAGATAAGAAACAGACAGGCAAGAGCATATAATATAATTTGCAAAAACTTATAAATGAAGTTGGAGCTAAGTGATATATCTGTGGTGGAGCAAGTGGAAGCTGAAAGTTGCACAAGTTTGTCTCAACAAACTGATAAGTATCTCAAGGTCTAATCAAATTTGATTTCGTAAACACAAATTATCCAAGCAAAAAGAGAAAGATGTGATGGGAAGGAGCAGAGCTTAAAACCATGTTGGTCACTGACCACTTATTAAGGAATGTACAGATTCAAAAATTTTGATCAGAATACAAGAAGTTAATAATGGTTACCTTTCATCACAGAGGATTATTGCTCCATAGTCACTGCGATGACGAATAACACGTCCAATAGCCTGATTCACAGCTCTTGATGCTTGTTGGCTGTACCATTCATCTCCAGTAATACGCTGCACAGTAATGCTTCTGATTGAATTGCAGAAGGTAAAGGAGGATGCCTATAGCAGCAATCTCCATGCAAGGAATAATAACCTTACCTTTCCTTCTTCCTTATCCGAACATGCCTTTTCATCCAAAAAATCACGCTTCAGACGAACCTATCACAAGTAGATATCAAAATTTGAATATATTAACAACACAAAATGAAGGTTTCACTCATTATAGGACTTGGACGAACATCTCACAACTAACATGAGGCAAGCCAATTAAAGATGAGCTGTCCATTATTAAACATTTTAAACATGTGTTAATGATAGAGAGAGGGAGAGAAGTAGAAATGACCATGTCCATGCATTGAAGTAGATGAAGATACGCAACAGAGGATCTATCCATGCAAATTACTAACAAAAAGTCGATCCAAAATGGATGCCCTTATCAGTAGTATGAGTAGGAGCAGTAGGCTGTTAGTCAACACAATGCCATCACTGTTTGAGAGTAGGGGGTTCAAATGACTAAGGAATTACAGACTAAGGGCTTTTGGTCACTGCTTCAGAAATGAGCATCATCTGGAATTCTTTCTATTTGTCGGTGTAATGGTATAAACTTGCCAGATGAGAAAGCTTCACCCTGCAACCCTATCAAGTACTGAAAGCTAAAGTCAATGGCATTTTCTCAACTAGCTAAGGCAAGATAAATAAGCTTTCATTGCTAATTTTAGTTAAACCAAAGGTGCTGTAATTCAATTAGTTGCCACAGAAGGTAGTTCCATTGAGTAGTATGGCAATAGAAGGTTTCAAACTTCAAGATGTGTAACAAAGATATTTAACACAACAAACTGTAAACAATAGAACTTTTAGGCTATAATCACCAAGTATAGCTTATCAATTGAGAAAACTATCTAAAAATCAAGAAGCTTGCCAAAGGAAGTTGATTTAACTACAAAGCCATGTTTCTCTTTATTCTAGGTGAATGGATGCGTTTACACCTGCCAAAAGCAGAAATGTAATAACACTTGTAGAGGAATGTTGATTAGGTTGCTACTAACAAGCACCCACAGAGGGACAGGCTAACATCCATAGACTACAAATAAAATAATATATTAGTAAGTTAGACTTCACGAAGAGTAACCATTTGAACAACTCAATGAAAGGGAACTGAGCATTGTCTTATGTCAGACAAGCCAAAAATTGCCGATATGAAGGTGAAGTTCAAAAGTAAATTGTCAAGATTTTGAAAAGGTTCTTAGGCCCCATCATGATTTCTCGATAGCTACACACTACCAATAGCTTCAAGCTTATTTGCAATGAATTTCATTAGGCTTCACAAGTTCACATAAATTCCTTGCTCAAACCTTTGGATCTGCATGAGTAGCAAATGGCAGGCCCGTGATGACAACAGCTCTCCCAGCACGATCAGCAAAATCCAACCCTTCACTTACCTGGAAAAGCAACAATTCCACATGGAAGCTTAGAATTCAAGAGACAAAATAGTGCATGATATTATTGACCTTTGATATAGGTTAAAAGTCTAACAACTATTATGGGAAGAGCGTATTATGATTTAGGCAGTGAATGCTAAGACCTTCTAAAAAATTAGTAATAAGGAATATATAAAGATGATTATTTGCAGCAACTTTTCCCATTGTTGTTGATGCATATACCTAAACTCAACCTCAGTACTAAATCATGCAGTCCTATTCATCATAATATTAGTGACAATGGTGGTCAAACAACATTATATCATTGCATATGCCAAAATGAGAAAGACACAGCTGAAACAAGACATAAGATTGCCATTCAGTAATTCATACATTTCCAGGCCTTTCCAATGGAACAATGACTACAAGCACAGTCATGAAAGAGAATACTTAAAAAGGGTATAATAGGAAGACCTTTGCTGGCTCCACGGGAAGTGTAGCATAAGTTTAATGTACTCTCAGGAAGTGGTGTTCTAGGACATCATAACTATAGGATAACATCTCTCACTCTTTCCCTGTGTTTTTGCACCAACAACAAATTGGTTCTCTCCCCCTCAACTAAACACCATATAAACCTTTATGATAGATTCACAAAAAATTAAAGCACATATTCATGGGCAGGAATATGTCATGCTTTTTCCCTAATTTTTTCACATTATGAGATTTTGCTTTTACTTCAGGAAAACTAGAGGTTGATGATTTATACATACATAACTATAATGATGTTAATCTCATCTCTCTTTGGACTGACTTTTGGCACCCACATGGCACTTTTATTGAGGTAGTACAATTCTAGAGAAATTCGCAACTCTGGCATCCTTTCAAATGCCAAGTCCATCTTGGATCCCATAGGCTTGGAATGACCTCTGGAAAGGATCTGGAAGGAATCTGGGCTTCTAGTCCTCCATTAGCTGTTGCTGAATTGAGGTCACAAGATAGGTTGATCTGGAAGACCAAACCTGATGAAAAATTCTATATTAAATTGGTCTATGATGCTCTTAGAAGATCCAGCGACTATGGATTGGATTCATTGTGTACGGATTAGAGAACATGTATCCTGGCATATGATTATTTTGCAGATAGCTCTACGCAGTAGGTTGAAGACTATAAGCTGTTGCAATGGGAAGTCAATGTGACTAATGTTTCTTTTCTATGCCAACAGGAACAGGAGAATTATGAGCACCTCTTTTTTGGATGCAATTATTCAACAAAGACTTGGAGATCACTGCTGATGAATTCTCTTGCCCAGCTACTTTTATGGACTTTTCACAAAACCTATACAACTTTAAAAGTACCAAGTAAATGGCCTTCAATTTTGAGATGATAATTCCTTTTGCTGCTACTCTCTACTTCAAATGGAAGGAAAGAAATAAAAGACAAGTCAATGGAAGACCTGCTAGACATAGAGCCGTAGCAAGAAGGATATTTTCTTTTGTGCATGCTATAAAGCTAGATTAGTTATGTGGTTTGTAGAGTCTTCCTTTCTATAAGGATATGCTATATGCAATTTTGTGTTATTGCCCTATTACAATGATTAAAGCTTCTATATCCATTCCCCTCATACATCTTTCATGTTAATATATAATGTTTAATTCCCAAAAGAAAAAACTATATGCGTATATCTCAACTACTTTTGAATTTATATTCCAAAAAATCCATAATAATGCATCATTTCAAATTAGCACTAAATTGAAAACATCATTGGCCCATTCACTTCGCCATGGAATAAGGGTAGATTGAATTGCAATTCAATATGAATGGAATAGACAAGTAATAGCCTATTACTTTATTTAGTTGAACAAAAATACAAATCTTGAATAGACAAGTGACAGATTAAAATTACAAAAATACCCATATATTTTCAAATCAAAAGCAGTGACTATCACGAGCCCCAATACCTAGCCACCACCCACCACCAATCACCAACCACTACCACCAATTGGCATGACCCTAATTCATCATCCAGTGTCTACCATCTAATAATAGAAACAATTTCAGCTTCAATGGTGGGTAGAGACGAGCAAGAGCATTGTCTCCATATGCATTTTGATTATCCTGCTTATCAATATCATATTTCTTGCATATTTCACTGTGAAAGAGAATATATCAATGACGGTCAAATTTTTTTTATATTTCAGTTTCGCCATTTCTTCAACTCTCCCCATGTAACTTTCTTCAAGCACAAAAGTCCATGGCAGAAATAATATGGAACATGTTTTGGTATAGAGAGAGAGAGAGAAAGATGAGAGAAATTATCTTTTTTAACAATAATTCCAAAGCACTAGTTAGTAGAATCTTAAAAGTGTTTGGTGGGAAAGGGATTTATCTTAAAACCAAATCGCCATAAACAAAAGATCTAAATTATTTAAGATTCTAGGATTCAAAAATGTTTGGTTGAAGAAGAAGAGAGGACGAAGAAGAAAAAGGAGAGGGGTAATTGGGGAATATATCCACTAAATAGCCCTTCATAAGGTCTAGCTCCATAATAGCTATTCAATATTCGACATGATTTTCACCTCATCAAATAGCTATTCATGCCAAGTAAATGTTGCAATAAGCCCCTTTTAATAAATAAACGGAGAATAAGAATTCTATTCCTCCCTATTTAGTAACGATAACAAGCCATGTGTGTGCTGATTGCATCTAATTATCACGTAGTATGCAAATAAGTATATGCTAAATTAACCATTTGCATGGGTATTATTTACACCAAATTAAAATGACTAATTTTCAAAGAGTAATTATACACTGAATCATGTTCACCTTCTATGGACAAGCATCAATACCAAGTATTAGAAGCAAACTATATCAACTAAAATACAATTAGGTTTGCAAAGTCAAATGATTTTCTTCATTTTAAGCTTACTTTTAATCTAGTACAAGAGGAAATAAATGGATATGAATAATCACTCTGTTTCAATATCATTCCATACCTGAAATGCCAAGAAGCAAACTATACAAACTATCATGAAGCTGATTGGGATGGCAAAAAAGAACTGTTCAAGAGATATTACTACTTAAGAGATGCAGAAGAATCTTTCCTCAAGCAAAAAATCCAGGATTAGTTGGCTAAAGCTTGGGGACCATAATACGAAGTTTTTCCATTGATCTTTATAATTGAAATATCATAGGGATGCCATAAGGTTGATTTGTGATGATCAGGGTTTCTCTCTCTTAAAAATGTGAAGTGAGAAAATCCTCTCTGGTTCTCTCCCCCCTCTCCACTTCTCCTTTCTTCCCATAACCCTAACTCTCTCGTCTCCTCTTTTCTTTCCTCCATAAGCCTCTCCCTCTTGTCTCCCCACATCCTCTCTCCTTCATTCCCTTAACCCTAACTCTCTCGTCTCCCTTTCTCTTTCCTCCATAAACCCGTTCTTCTCGTATCCCCACCTGTTTCCCCTTTCTTCCCATGAACTCCTTTCTTCTCTTTGCTCGTCCTTGGTTTTCCTCCTCCGTTTCCTTCTTGGACCTCTTTCTCCTTTGTTTCTCCTCTTTATCTTTCTTGAAACCCTAACCCTAAATTTAGCAAAATGTGATGAAAACTTTTGTTAGAAGACACAAAAGGGTCCTGTTTGAGGACCTCACAGCTAAAGCCCTCGCTGAAGGGACTATGAAGCCTGCTCATAATGGATCGAAAATACATCAACCAGTGACGATGGTGGAATCTTCGAGTGAGTCCTCAAAGTCAAAGGTACCAAGACCAGTTTCGAATGTGGAGTTACCAATTGAGGGAAGAGAAAATGGGCTGAAGCTGAAGCAGAGCATGGAGTCTGAGGATAAAAAACAAGGGGCTGAGGCAACCTTACAGAGGCTAGATGAAAGGTCAGTAACTGTTGGGAGGAAAAAGGTGGCTGGTTTTAGAAAAAACAGAAGAGAATAAACAGGGAAAGCTAAAGTATCCTCATCTCCTTCAAGTAACAACCAAAATACTCTATCTGAAGATACCTTAAAGGAATTAACTAAGGTGGTGAAAAACATCGAAAGTGGTGTAAAAACGGATTTGGAAAAAATGGAAAAACCAGCAATGTTTTTTGGGAAGAAAGAAAGACATGAGCTAGACATATCCTTCACGGAAGTAGTGGTGGGCAAGAAGCAAAACACTACCTCACCATATCAGGCACCTAAAGTCCACGTAGCATTGGAATATCATCCTCCGCAAAGAGCGGATGGAAAGGTTCATGTCAAACCACCCAAATCCATTTCTAATGTAAGAGAAAAGTTGTGAAAAAACACATTGGTGGGATATTTCCTTGGTCGTAGCTTGCCCTTCTCGATGGTACAAAAGATCACTAGATCCATGTGGGGTAATATGGGCTTAGCAAAAGTGCTTTCCAATAGAAATGGTTTTTTTCTCTTTAGTTGAGCCACCTTTCATTGGAAAGCACTCTTTAAGTTTTCTCTTTAGTTTTCTCTCATCAGAAAACCTAAAGAAGAAAAAAACAACTTCCATTGGAAAGCATTTCCACCAAGCCCATATTACCCCACACAAATCTAGTGATCTTCTATACCAACAAGAAGGGCAAGCTACAACCAAGGAAATAACCCACAAGCATGTTTTTCCACAACTTTTCTCCTAAATCAGAAACGGATTTGGGCGGTTTGACACAAACCTTTCCATCCACTCTTAGCAAAGGATGATATTCCAATGCTACGTTGACTTTAGGAGCCCGATATGGTGAGGTGGTGTTCTACTTCTTGCCCGCCACTATTTCTGCAAAGGATATGTCCAACTCACATCTTTCTTTCTTCCCAAAAAACACAGCTAGTTTTTCTATTTTTTCCAAATTTGCTTTTACACTGCTTTCGATGTTTTCCACCACCTTGGGTATCTTCAAATAGTGTGTTTTGGTTGTTACCAGAAAGAGATGAGGATATTTTAGCTTTCCCCGCTTTCTTTTTTATGTCTTTTCCAAAACCAGCCACTTTTTTCTTCCCAATAGTTAATGACCTTTCGTCTAGTCTCTATAAGGTCACCTCAGCCCTTGCTTTTCCTCCTCAGACTCCACACTTTGCTTCTCCTTCAACCTGTTTTCGCTTCCCTCAACCGGTATCTCCACATTCAAAACTAGTCTTAGTACCTTCAACTCTGAGGATTCACCTAATGATTCCACCATCATCACTGTTCGATGTATTTTCCATCCATTACAAGCAAGCTTCACGGCCCCTTTAGCAAGGGCTTTTGCTATGAGGTCCTCAAATAAGACCTTTTTGTGTCTTCTAATAAAAGTTTTCATCACATTCTGTGAAATTTTGGATTAGGGTTACAAGAGAGACAGAGGAGAAACGAAGGAGAAAGAGTTCTGAGAAGGAAACAGAGGAAAGAGAAGAAAGGAGTTTGTGGGAAGAAAGGTGAAACATGCAAGAGAGGATGTGGGGACACAAGAAGAAGAGGCTTATGGAGGAAAGAAAAGGGGAGACAAGAGAGTTAGGGTTAAGGGAAAGAAGGAGAGAGAATGTGGGGAGACAAAAGGAAGAGGCTTAAAGAGGAAAGAAAAGGGGAGATAAGAGAGTTAGGGTTAGGGGAAGGAAGTAGAGAAACAAAGAGGGGGTGAGAAGGAGAAAGGATTTTCTCACTCTACAATTTGAAGAGAGAGAGTGCTCTCCTTTGGCACAAAGTTTGTTTAAGTGGGAACTGGGTGATGAGAATTCCTTATCGCTTTGGTACAACAATTGGCATCCTAAAGGCCCTTTGTATTCTTTGGTATCGAAAAGGACTATATACTTGTTAGCGGATCTTGTTGAGGACCTAGTGACCACGAGTTGGATATTCAAATCCGTCTCAATTCCCTTGGCATGGGGGTCCCTTCCTTGTTTACCTATGATTACTTAGGGAAAAGGGCTCATTAAAGAGAACCCTAGATCTCTTGCAATTGTTGTTTTTGGATAATTCAAAAATTTGTCTTTATTTTTCTTTTCTTCTTTTTTAAGTACAATCCGACACAAGGTGTGGGAGGGCGACTTGCTATCCGCAACTACCTTCCTATTTTTCTTCCCCCACTACCTCTTCCATCATGCCACATCCTAACAACCTTCCCTACCTAGCATGATCCTTAACTGCCCTAATCCACTAAACCTACGACTTCCCTTACCACTAACTAGCCAACAGACCTATACCTTGTTCTTCATTACAACTTGGACCCTTAGGTTGCCTCAATGCCCTAATTGCTAGAGGGTGTCTTCCTATTTTTGCGGGTATAAACCTTCAGTGGAGCGGCAGAAGTTTGGCCACTAACATGGCTCCCCCCCTCAAGATGGCAACTGACCTCAGGTGCGAAATTTGGGTAGCATTGCTCTATCATCATGGCATCTTCCCACGATGCTTTGGCCGGGGAGTAGCCTTCCTAGTGGATCAAGATTTCTGGCTTGGTGCTGCTAGGGCGTGCTTGGAGGATAGCTTGTGGTACTGGAACTGTATATCCTTGGTGAGTGAGCGGTATCTTAAGCTGTGACAGTAGTTGTCCAATGAAGCGTTTGAGGTAGGAGATGTGGAAGACCGGGTGAAGTTTGCTATTAGAAGAGAGCTGTAGCTTGTAGGCAACGGAGCCGATGTGTGAGGCGACAATGATACCTCATGTTATAGCAGTACTCTGCCCAGGGAACCCAATCTGTCCAAATGCGCGGCCTATCACTAGCGAAGCAATGCAAGTACATTTCGGTGGTACGGTTGACCACTTCCGTCTGGCCATCACTTTGGGGATAATATGCAAAGGAGAAGGATAACTTAGTTCCACTAAGTTTGAAGAGCTCTCACCAAAATAAGCTAGTGAAGGTGACATCGCGATCACTTACGATGGTCTCGAGCAAGCCGTAGTGGGTGCGGAAAGCCGTCTTCTCTACATCCGCTAACCGCATCCTCACTTGGTGGTATCCAAAGGCCAAATCCAGTTTAGAGAAGTATGCCGCCCCATGTAATTCCTCCAACAATTCCTCAATTACAAGAATGGAGAATTTATCCTTGATGGTCCTTTCGTTCAAGGCACGGTAATCCACACAAAAATGCCATGTTTGGTCGGCCTTTCGAACCAACAGCACCGGTGACAAAAATGGTGATCGGCTGGGTCAAATGAACCTTCTCCTAAGCATCTCCTCGCACTACTATTCAATCTCGTCTTTTTTATTGTGGGGGTATCAGTAGGGCCGCACAACGATAGGTGGCGTGCCCGATAACAAGCTGATAACGTGATCACATGAGCGCTGCAGGGGAAGGTCTTGGGGCTCATGGAAGACCTCCTTGAAGGTGGTAAGAAGTTGCTACAGTTCATGTGTTTGATCGGCCTCTCTATTGGCTACTACGAGTTGTGGTGTCTCTACTGCCCCAACTATCCCTTGTATTCTAATGCATTCTTTCCCCTTCTGGAATGTCATTTTCATGGAAGAGAAATCTCAGGCAATAGGTCCTAGGGATTTCAACCAATTAACCCCGAGGACAACTCCTACACCGTATAAGGGTAAGGAGTATAAGTCTAACTGAAAGGGAATCCCATCTACCAGCAGTGGTACCCTTCAGCAAACCCCTTCACTTCCAATTCTCTCACCATTTGCTACCACCACCTATAGCTTAGCACGGGCTTCTACCTGTAACCCCACTTGTGCTGCTAATGGTGAGTTAATGAAGCTATGAGTGCTTCCCGAATCCACTAAGATCTTTGTTTCCTACCCCAAAATATGTCCCACTACTTTCATCATTTGTGCCTTTATTAACCCTGCCATGGCTTGCAGGGAGATTTCCAACTCGCCCTCTGCCTCCTCTCTTGTATCCTTGCCACCCCTGATCTACCACTCATTGTCTTCCTCTTCGCACTCCAACCAGAAAGCCTCTTGCACTTACGTCCCACCGTGAATGGTTCATCGCAATTAAAGCATAGACCCTTGGCTCAACATTCTTCCAAGTCGGGCTTACTCAACCTCCAGATGAATGGTGGCTTAACCCCACTCGGATGGGTGACCATCTAGCGTGGTCTTCCCCTCGTATCCTCCTTCGTTGGTTAGCCTTGCCTTTCGTACAGTCAGGCCAGATTCATGGCCTCTGAGAGACTAGATGGCTGGTGGAGCTCCACTTCCACCCCAATAAACTCCTTCAACCCACTAATGAAGATGCCGATTTCGTTTTCAACCGTGAGGGTCTCAATCTGGGTGGATAGTTGTTCAAACTTCCGTTGATACTGGTCCACTATCGTCACCTAATGCAATTTGGCCAATTCCCCTACCTTGTTGCTTCGGATAGGCGAGCCAAACCTCAAATCACACAAGCATTTAAACTCACGCTAACTCCCTATCACATTCTCTCACGCCAACTCCCTATCACATTCTCTCACGCCAACTTCATGAACCACAACTGTGCATCTCCTTGCAGGTGGAAAGCTGCTAGTTCCACCCTATCCTCCTCCTTCACAAGCTGGTGTTTGAAGAATTGCTCGCTTCGGTTGAGCCATGCCAACGAGTCGGTGCTTCCGTCATACTTTGGAAAATCCCACTTGGAGTATTTGGGAATGGTCGGACCACGTTCACGCCTTTCCTCTCCCTTCGAGTCGCCACCTGTCTCCAACGTCTAGTCCTACTGCTTGGACGTCAAGCCTTCCCTCGAAAGGGTCTCCACTTGGGCGGCCAATTGCTCTTGCCGAGCTTCCATCCGCACCATGCGCGCCCTATCCTCTTGGTACATAGCCACGACGGATTCAAGTTGTTGCTACACTTTCCGCAAGTCTTCCATGCCTAGCTCCAATACCAATATGTTAGCAGATCTTATTGAGGACCTAGTGACCATGGATTGGATATTCAAATCCGTCTCAATTCCCTTGACACAGGGGTCCCTTCCTTGTTTACCTATGATTACTTATGAAAAGGGCTCGTTAGAGAGAACCCTAGATCTCTTGCGATTGGTGTTTTTGGATAATTCAAAAGTCTGTCTTTATTTTTCTTTTCTTCTTTCTCAAGTACAATCCGACGCAAGGTGTGGGAGGGCGACTTGCTATCCGCAACTGCCTTCCTATTTTTCCTCCCCCACTACCTCTTCCATCATGCCACATCCTAACAACCTTCCCTACCTAGCCTGATCCTTAACTGCCCTAATCCACTAAACCCACGACTTCCCTTACCACTACCTAGCCGACAGACCTATACCCTATTCTTCATTACAACTTAGACCACTAGGTTGCCTCGATGCCCTGATTGCTGGAGGGTGTCTTCCTATTTTTGCAGGTATAAACCTTCAATGGGGTGGCTGAAGTTTGGCCACTAACAATACTCTTCTAACTTCACGAAGGAAGCTAAAATCTACTGTATAATCAATCAGAATGGGTGGGATTGTAAAGGGTGAGTTGTGGGACAATGTAAGAGAGAAACTGAATGGTGCTTTCATCCCTAAAACCAGCAATGATGATATATTTGTTTGGAGAGATAAGCCCATAAAACTACTCACTATCAAGGAGGCTTATGGCTCTCTTCGAGCACAAGGTAATAGGAATTGTTGGTTCAAGGTGGTTCGGCAAAAAAAGTTAGCTCCTAGATTTTCCTTTTTCTTATGGCCGGTGGCTCATCAAAGACTTCCTACCCTTGACAAATTGGTGCTTTGGGGTTTTACTCCTCAAAATTGCTGCTATTTCTGTAATAGGGAGGAGAAGACGCATTCCTTAAGTGTGATTTTGTGTGTGACGTATGGAACAGGTTGAAGGAGATGAGACTAAATAGTATGGTGGTGTCTTCCCAAGCAATAGATATTCCTGATCTCTTTAACTCACTAGGTCCTAGGCTGACTTCTTCTTGGAAACTATTATTTGGTTTTGTTATATATTATATTTGGAAAGAAACGAATGAAAAAATATTAAGTCTTAGTTCTCGTTTGGCTACAGATGTAACCTTCACAATCCTTTTCTTATTTTCATGCTAGTGATAGTTGGTTCTGATGGTGTTTCTTGCCAAGATTTCAATCCAATCATCCTTTGTTTTTATTTGGAGATTAGCCTGAAATTTCAGGATTCACGTGGAGCTTCTCTTTTGTATAGTGGGCTATTGCCCCTTCCTTTTTGTATACTTGTTATTTAATGAAAAATCTACTATTACATAAATAAATAAATGTAAAATAGTTTAGATCCTCTTTATTTCAACATCAATAACAATAATTTTACAATTTGCTCAAGGTGAATCTCCATGGACCATTAGACATGGTCAAGTGCAATATCATCAGCCCAAAAGGAATAGAAACATTTGCACACATCTAAAAGGTATAGAAGGATAAAATCAGTGGATATGTCAGAAAGTTTAAGTGAAACCATATCATGTAGCACACAAAACCATAAAAACTGAATGCACCCAGGAAATAAGTAATGCAAAAAGAAACTTTCAAGCAAAACATGAAACTTCTACATTGAGTAAACATAGACATACCTTTCCCCGGCAAACTGCAAAAAATATTGCTCCTAACTTTGAACTATCATTAAGCTTTGACATGTAGTCCTGCAAAAATAAACATAATGTAGCAGACTGATCTTCAGGGTAAACTGAAGGGAAAACAAAAAATATATACAAATTCTCCCCTTTGATCCATGTAATCATGTTGATATGTTTCACTAAAACTTTATTCTGAAATAAGTTACTCAACAAAGTTGTTCTTCAAATCACTTTTTCTTTAATGGTACAGCTCCTATACTCTCATCTAGAGATCAAAAGGTTTAAATCCTATTCTCCTCTCCCTCACCCCAAAAAGAAAAAGAAAGAAAGAAAGAAAGGATAAAGTGCTTCTGAGCATCAGGATATGTAAACAGTCTCAAAAGGGGTTCTCTCTAAAAATTCAGATGACCCAAAGCAATATGACATCAGGCTATGTACTGTCATACACCCAGATGATGGTTACTACACATGGTGCTGCTGAAAACATGGTGTACTATTGGCAATGAAAAATGAAATGACATTGATAGGATACGACAAGAAAAGTGGCAACAACAGTGTCTGTGGCCATAGAAACCACAATGACAGTAGAATTAACTATAGTAATGGCAAATGGTAAGAGATAATGTCGGTAAAATTGACCAGAAAATGGCATGGTATGGGTAAGACTAGAATGGTCAAGGTGGTAATGGCATAGCTGATGTTTAAACAGTGATAGTGCTATCATTCAGTGGTAGCTCATTACATTGATTATTGGTACCTGTGGAGGACTGATGCCTATATTGAATTATAGACGTGGCCAGTGTATGCTGTGCATAAGTCAGTTTCCGATGTACAGGGATGTATAGAGGAAACAGCCAGGCACTGCTCAGTAAAACCTGGTCGATCTCAGTTCACTCCCAAATATTTTGCAAACAAGCCCCAGATGGGATGTGCATTACACATCATTTCTTATCATCTATTCATATTGTCTTCAAAAACTAACTACTTTGACAACATTTCTCACTTTCACAGCTAATCCAAATCTATGGCTCGTCCTTTTACTTTGGTGATCACTACTAGATCACCATGATGGTGACAACAGTTCCAGTCAAAGCCTACCATAGTTTCCACATCACACAAAATCAATAGGGCTGAGGCACCCAAAGGACCAAGTTCAGGAAAGAAAATCCAGTCGCTCACTAACGTTTGCCACAAACCCAAATCAACCACTTCTCTGATAAACTATAAGGCAAAATTGATGGAGAATGATCATCTTGTCTCATACCTAAATGCCAGAGAGAATGGGCACAATATGAAAGAGAGGAATAAATTTAGACTTCTAGCCAAACTTTAGTGACCCCTAAGTGGTCATTATTGCCATAAGCCATTTTTATTTCATAGGTTTCTCTTTACTTCACCAACCATTGTAAAAGTAAAACAACATTTCCCCCAGTTAGTTATCAGAGAAAGAAACACAATCTTGAGGCTCCGAATGGTTATACCTCAATTGACACATTAAATAGCGATGTTTGCCGAGGTTCTACAACAGGTCTTTTGTATTTACAGATTCTCTCCCAGACAGTACTAGAGTCAGCTGAATTGACCTGTAAAAAGAAACATGGTAGATTATAGTCGAACACAGAATAACCATCCTCCTTCTGAAGTAGTCTTTGATGCTATACCATATTTTTCCAGCATTCAATGCATCGATCCAAGATATAGTAAGAAGGAAAAAACACTAGCAGCCCATCTGGCACGATACGGGCAAAATTTACTGCAAAAACATGTAAAATCTCAAAAGAGTAATTAGTATCACTTAAAAAGCAAATTACTACAAAATTTATATGAAACATTATTAGATCATATTAATCACTTCAAATTTACCAAGTAAAAGATTTTCCCTTGACAGCTTATTCCATAAGTGCATGCTCGTGCTTAGATTTGGCTAAAAGGCATTTTTCAGATTGAGGCACTACAAAAATCTACTACCCACAACAAAGCATTAAAAGTGCTTCATAAATAGCAGTTATTATTTATAAAGAACATACATGTGTATGACATTAATTGAGAAAAAATTGCACAAAGATTCTAGAAGTCAGCTAACTAAAACTTATGGCTCCAATTTTTAATTTACCACATAAGATTTTCAGGAGAGCTGACATCAGATATTTGAGTCTAGGTGTTTTTACTTTGTCTTCACCATTACAATGACTTGTGTTTAATTAATTCAATTGAATGTTGATGCAGATGAATTAACTACAAAAGAACTGTATAGAATCTATCTTGTTTGACTCCAATGCAATACTCTAAGCAAACACTCAAGAGATCCAAGAATCAAACAGTGACATTATGAGGCTTCAGGTGCCCACTTTAGCTATTGAAATGTCATTGGAAGATACTACACAAGGACAATACTAGAATATCTCCAAAAACACTATGGAGATTCGAAATTAACGATATTAAATAAAATAATGAAATTCTCCCAGTTCAACATTGAGGACTAGAAGGATCAAGAAAATTTAGAGAGAGAAAATGCTCTCTCTTCTCTCTAAGAAAAAAGCCCTTAGCTCTCATCTCCTTACCATCTGTTCTCATTATCATTCTCATCATTTCTTCCATCGTCCTTCTCACCATTTCACCTGTCTTCTCCATGTCCTCTTCATCCATCTTTCTCTCTCTTCTGTTTCATCAAATCTTATTTTCTCTTCCTCCTCCTTCCCTCTTTTCTTTGTCGTCATTCTGTCTTTCATTCCTTCCTCGCAGTTTTCCCTGTCGTCTTTTATCCTTGTCTGTCCTCTCTGTCCTCAGTCCCACACATCATTCGTTGTCCTTTTCTCTTCTCCATTTCCTCTTTTTCCAGTGTGTATGTCTTGTCAGAACTCTCTCTCCTCTTGACTTTTTAACCTTCTTTGTTTCTCTATCTATCTCGTCTTTTTTCTCCTAGGTCATTAACCTTGTTTTGTCCAGCTTTTCTTTTGTTAGTTTGTCTTGGGTTTGCATCACTTCTTGTTTCAAATGAGGGGTGACACTTCTGGAGACCTCTTCAGAATACTCTTGGAATCATCTCCCACTTGGGTTTCTAAACCAAGGGAACAAAAAGGTTTTGGGTGAGCAAAACCCAGCTCTCAAGTAGCCTCAGAAAAGACAGCAAGACCAGACCTCCATTTTCTCGAGGCTACAGCCTTGTCCTAAAGGAGCCAAGGTGAACCAAAAATTTGCAGGAGGCTCTTCTTCTTTTGGTGATACTACCATTGAAGAGTTGAATGATATCTTGGAAAATGTGGAAAAGAAAAGCCACCCTCAAGCCAAGTCTTTTGCAGCAGCAGTAGCCCCATCCATGGAGAATCGAGCACCAGATTTTAAGCTACACTTTTTTCCACCGATTTCTAGAGGAGCTGTTCCTAGAGTTCGTCCCCCTACATCAGTGGTCAAGAGGGGAGCAAAATATTGGGAGTTTATGTTGGTGGGATTTTTTCTGGGCCATAAAATCCCGTTCTCTTTGGTCCAGTCTACTGCATTGTGTGTGGAAGGATTACGGGATCATCAATGTTTATGGGAGTAAGGACGGCTTTTTCTATTTCTGCTTCTCCCAAAGTGCAAAGCTGGATGCCATCTTAGGTAAACAACGCTTATTGCTACTACAAAGGTGGTGTGTGGGGTGTCTCTATCAAAACCCCAACATTCAATAATCCCACCTGGGTTGTGCTATCCAGCATTTCCTATGAATATTTGGATGCTGAAGGGGTAAGCTATATTGCAAGTGGAGTGGAGCTACCCTTACAAGCTGATACTCATACTACTCATAGGGAAAGAGCAAACCAAGCACAGGTCTTAGTGGAGATAGATGCAAAGGATGGATCTATACCTCAAGTTGAAGTGAAGCATCTTGATGGTTCCGTTGCACAGGTATAGGTCAAGTACTAGTGGCTCTCCGCACACTACCCACTTTGTAAAGTACGTTGCCATAATTGTGAGCATAGCGCTCCCTTAGGACAACCAGCTCAAGAACCACAAAGGAAGGAGCTGAGAGTGTTTGGGTGAATGTCGAGAGGAGAGGAAAAAAGTCAATGGAGGGAGAAGGGCCTTCCAAAGTTCCTAACCCAGAACCTTCCACTGCCATGTGCTGTCAGCAGCCTACTGTTGGTGAGGAAGTTACCTCCCCTACGAAGAAAGAACTGAGTTTGTTATCCATAGTGACCAAGATAAGGAAGTGGAGGAGAAACACAGGAGCTGGATGTACAGGGTTATGAGCATTTGCCAGTGAGTGAAGCTTCTGAATTGGCTCTTACATTACAAGATGGGGGTCAAAAGGTGGGAGAGCAAGTTTTATCGGAATTTCCTGTTGTAAAGGTAGCAGCCAATAGAGTTTGAACCAAAGATTCTGGTGGGGGTACAAGCTCAAGTAGTGGAAGGAGTTCTTCTAAAAGTAAGAAGAAGAACAAAAGATTCTTCAAACCTAAGCGCCAATTTACTTAAGCACTATAGATATTATGGGGTTTTGTTTTGATGAATATAGTGGCCTGGAATGTATGTGGTCTAAATGAACCAAGAAAATGTACCAATGTAAGGAAGATGTGCGTCGAAAATGAAGTTTCTCTTATGGGGATTTTGAAAACTAAGATAAACCAATCAAATGAAATTTTTGTTCAACAGTCTCTTAATTCCAGATGGCAGTATCATATTAATAGTGCTGCCAGGAAGAGGATCTAGGTTAATTGGGATGCAAGAGTTTGGAGAGTACAAGTAATAAAGGAGCATGATCAGTATGTACATTGCAGCTGCCACAACCTTGCTGCAAAAATGGTTTTGGTGGTGACTTTTGTTTATGCTTCTGATAGAACCTTGGAGAAAGGATCTCTCTGGGAGGGTATCAAAAATCTGAAAGCTTCTTGTTTAGACACACCTTGGGTTGTTCATGGTGACTTTAATGTTGCTAGATCGGTTTTTGAAAAGGTTAGGGGCAATCTATCCTCCATAAGGAATGTTCAAGAGTTCAACAATTGCCTAGATGAAGCTAAGTTGGTCGATCTGCAATTCTTGGGTGATTTATATTCCTAGAGTAATAAGCAACCAACAAACCCCATTTTGAAGAAGTTGGATCACATCCTTGTTAGTCACAACTGGTTATAGCAACTACCAGATACAGTGGGGCTTTTTATATCACCTCTCATATCTAACCATTCTATGGGAATAGCAAATATGAAGTTCTTAAAATGGAGAAGGAAAATTCCTTTCATGTTCTTTGATTTTTGGGTTGACCATGAGGATTTTCCTCCCATAGTTTTGGAAGTATGGAGTAAAACGATCTCCGGCTCTATGATGTTTGCAGTTGTATCAAAGCTTCAGTTACTTAAGGGCAAGCTTTGGAAGTTGAACTCCCAGAAATACTCCGATAGATCTGCAAGAGTTAGTAGCTTAAAAGACAACCTGTTTTCAATTCAAAGGATGATTGCTTCAAGCGACATAGAGCTATTTGATGAAGAACGAAGAGTGTTTAAGGAGTACTACTTAATGAGAAGTGGGGGGGGGCGAGGGCAGGGGAGGAAGAAAGTGGCTCCATCTAGGCAACAAGAACACCACTTATTTCCACAAGACTCTTATCTAACATTACAACAGGAACGTTATACGTTCACTGTTTCGAGTTGATGGATTGATTGCAAAAGGGTATGTTGAGGTTCATAGAGAAGCTATTTCTTATTTTACTAGTTTATTCAATAGTGGACATGGTTTAGATGCCGATGTGGGCATGGATCTTTTGTTTAATTGGCAAATTAAGTGATGCACAAGTTGAGTTCCTAAATGCTCCCTTCATGGATGAGGACATCAAAAGGGCTTTTTTCACCCAAGCAACCAGTAAGGCCCCTAGCCCTGATGGGTTTTCAACAAAGTTCTTTAAATCTGCTTGGCCCATCATTGGTGAGGTTAAGGAATTTTTGCATTTGGCTTCTCTTTTGAAAGAAGTTAATAATTCTTTAATATCTCATGCCAAAAGTTCAAAACCCATCGAGGTTGTCAAATTTTAGACCAATTCCATGTTTTAATGTTATTTATAAGGCCATTTCTAAGCCTCTTGCTTCTAGGTTGAAGGAAGTTTTGCCTTCTTTAATTAGCTATGCGAAGACAGCTTTTGTCCCAAATCGGCACACTACGGATAATATTCTTTTAGCCTAAGAATTGATTCATGGATATCACTTACACCATGGCCCACCTAGGTGTACTTTGAAAGTGGACTTATGACACGGTAAGTTGGAGCTATTTGGATTGTGTTCTTCAAAGTCTTAATTTTCCTCCTTTCTACTGTCATCTTCTGGCTCAATGTCACTCTTACACCAAGATTCTCTTTGAGTTTGAATGGGGAATTGGTGGGTTTCTTCCAAAGTTCGACGGGTCTTCGCCAAGGAAATCCAATCTCACCTCATCTTTTTGTGTTGGCTATGGAAGGCCTTATGGGTTATCTTAGAAAGGCAGCCTCCTTGTCATCTTTCTCCTATCACTAAAGGTGTAAATGAGAAAATTACCCATTTAGCCTTTGCGGATGATCTCGTGATTTTTTGTAAAGGTGATTTGGTGTCCATTTCATCCATTAAACAAGCCTTAGTTTCTTTTGAGAATGTATTGGGTCTTCGAGTAAATGATAGCAAAAGTTTGGCGTTCTTCTCAAACATCCCCATTGTAGTTAAACAAGCCTCTCTTCAATGCTTTGATTTCCAAGAGGGCACGTTACCAATTCTCTACCTTGGAGTGCCATTATCTCCCTATAAATTTAGAAAAGAAGATTGTGGAGCGTTAGTGGAAAAAACTATGGGTTGTATCTCCTCTTGGACGAGCAAGTTCCTTTTTTATGCAAGTAGGCTACAATTGATAAAGTCTATTATCTTCTCCATGAATGTGTTTTGGGCTTCAATTTTTGTACTCCCTTCAAAAGTCATAAACCATATTGAGCAAATGATGTGAAAATCCTTGTGGAGCAAGCAGCTTGACATCTCAACCAAGGCAAAATTGAGTTGGGAACAAGTTTGTAGACTTATCTCCAAAGGTGGCCTAGGAATTCCCAAGTTGAAGTTATGGAATAAAGCTGCACAATTAAAACATATTTGGCATTTGTGTAAGGATAGTGCCAAAGATATTTGGGCAGAATGTTAAATTCTGTTCTTCTTAAAGGTAATAACTTCTGGACTGCCAAATGTCCAGCGTTTTGAATTTGGAGTGGGAAGATACTTCTAAAGATTAGGTCAGTTGTTCATCCCTGGTTCAAGTGGAGGGTTGGTGATGGTGTTATTATCTCCTTTTGGGCTGATTTTTGGCTACTGTTGGACCCTTTAGTAGATTTCTTTTCTGCAAGAGAGGTTGTAAAATCTGGATTACCCCTTAGATCCAGATTGTGTTCCATTATAGAGGGAAATGAATGGGTATTTCACCAAACTCAATTCTGCCAAAATATAAACATACCACCCAATCTTAAACCTAATTTAGCCTCGCAAGATGTGCTCATCTGGTTTCCTAACTCATTGGGTGCTTTCTCAATTAAAAGCGCTATAAAACGTTGAGTATTCCGAGTAATGGGGTTTGGTGGTGGAAGTTTGTGTGGTGTGCAAGTTCAATACTGAAGCACTCCTTTATTCTTTGGCTTGCTTGGAATTCGAAGCTTTACACTCTTGACAAATTGCGGGCCTAGGGTATATCAAGCCAATCTTTGTGTTTCTTGAGCAACAGTACAAATGAGAACCATATGCAAGCTTGGTCAACTATGGTTGGAAAGCTAGGCCTTCCAAATTCCTTCTCGTCCTAGCAAGGAGTTAATACCGACCTACTAAATAGTAGGCCAAAGTCCCCCTTGACAAAGTGTGCATGTGTCGCCCTAGCTATAGCAATATACTTGATTTGGAGAGCTAGGAACTCAATCCATTTGGGAAAACCTTGCCCTCCCTCTTCTCTCCTACCTAGGCAGATACTTTTCTATCCATATGTACTTGTATAGTGATAATAATCGGTTCACCTTAGTTTCCTTTTTTTTGGTTCTTTTGTAAACCCTTCCCTCTTAGTGCAATCGTAACTTCCTCTTATTATTAATGAGATTTATTGATTTATCAATAAATATGATAGTACTAGAGGATTCATACCGTAAATACCAACAGTATCTTTTTTTTTTTTAGGTAAGTTCATTTATGTAAAGAGATAAATACAAGCCTACTAAGACAACAAAATAAAACTTGCACACATACAAAATACCCTAAATGGATAAAGCATTACAAAAACAGGGGAAAGAATATGCAACGAGATAGGGTTGCTAGACACTAGATTAGACCAAACACAAAATGAGACATTAAGCACATACCAATAGCATTTCCAAGATCTTGCTTGTATTCTAATGAATCACGGTTGTGATAAGAGGAATTAAAAGGGTAACCAGAAGGACCAGCCGGTACAACTCCAACCCATATTTGATCTGAAGATATGACATGAGGGTTTTCCAACCTAATGGGAAATTTTCTGTCAATCAAAACATTTTTCCATTAGCTATATTGACAATGTATCAGGACAAAACAACTCTTCAGAAGTGACTTACAAGTTGAGTTCTTGTGCAAAGGAATCCAAGGGAGACAACGTGCCAGATGTCAAAATGATAGAACCAACACCCAACTTGGAAAATTCTTCCATAGCAATTCCAGGATTAAAACACCACCAGCTTAGTGTCCTAGATAGATTGCCTGTAACATAACAAAAAAAAACTACCATACTTGAACCAAAACTAACATAGCAAGGCTGGCTTTATATTTATGCTTCAACTCTCCCTTTTATGCAAGCTAAAGCATCAACTAGACCCATTGTGTGGAAGTGGTGAATAATGAATAGCAAGTTAATCTATGCTGCAAGAATTTTAAACTGCAAACTTCTCACTCTAATACATTAAGAAATGTCCACAAACAAATCTAGAAGTCTAAACTTTTCAATAAGGATATTTTCTATATTTATGCAACAAGGATTTTAGAATATTATTTCAAATAATGACAGCATAGGCATCTATATTGTTCAAACTTCACAATGACCATTTCCAACAAAGGCATGTCCTAATTAAAAGGTTCCACAGGACACCAAAAAGAGCAGTATCAAGAAGGTGAAACACTTTTTCTCATAAAAACAAGCACTGCTAACTATCACTACCTTATCATATGCAATTATGTGGTGGAGAAGAAAAGAACATACAACAAGCACCAAAACTAAACTACAACTCAAACACCAAATTGAACAACTTTTTCACAATTACCTTTTGAACCATCTGAAGAGCGTGTCTCTACTTCCCGCACATGAAGCTAAAAGAGCAAAGAAAACAGTCTCAAACTGAGAAATCCTTGGAAATAATAAGTTTAGCATCCATTTAAATTAAATGAGGAAACAAGAATGGCTGGAACCCTTTCTAGACTCATATTTTATACCTGGATGGAAAACTATATAAACTTACAAGATAATAAGTATGCTTGCCAAAAAACATATTCAAACTTACACGATAATGTTTTGCATGGATATTGTCCCTCCCTTTAAATATGAGCCTAAGAATGTCACCCATGGTCTCAAGCCTGCATATGCTACTGCTGTGCTTGTCATCTTGCTGCATAGATTCTTCTAGTAGCACAACTGCTTCCTCAATTATACCAATGAGCATAGAAGCGGTTTCATGATTGACATTTAGGTCAGAAAACAGATCGTAAATGTATAGGCCAGGCTTGGTGAAACCAAATTCCTTTGATTCAATAGGTACTTCAGCAATTCGCTTCTCTAGTTTCAGGAGTAGTGCTGCATAAGAAGAAATGTAAGCTACAAATAGTTCGTGGCTGACTCAAGAGGCAGGAACTAAATGCCATCAAAAATATCTCTTCATGCTTTTGATAAGATGAGAAATTTTAATAGTACTTGTCAAGCTTCCATCTGAAATCAGTGTGTTTTGGTTGCAAAGACCATTAGTCATACCAAACCATATTTTTTTAATAACCTTTACTTAATGCCAGAAACAAAGATGAGACCATAGGAATGCACACGTAGCAATCTGAAAATGTTTATTATAGCAATCTTTTCTCTTTTTTGGCCGAGCAACCAAGGTTTGCACGTGTAGCACTCTGGAAATTTTTCCATAATTACATTTGTAGCAGAAAATGCTTTTATCAAAGGAAAATGCTCCATTTGAAGAAAATGATCTCACTTCAGAAAAGACAAGCAAAAAATATTTCTCATTCTTTCTGTCCATGTCGATGTAACCATAAAACTCCACCTACAATTGGCCACTACAGCCATGTTCTATAAACCCAACCACCAACAACCACTATCACAATTAGCTGCCAAAATAGGTATAACCATCAATAGTTCTAACAAATAAACACATAAACAATCTCAAGGAAAATACTTTTGAAGAAGAAAATTTTTGAGGAAAATAGCTTCCAAAGTAAAGTACTTCATGCATAAGAAATACCAGTTAGAAGTTGAATACTTTCTCTCTTTTGTTCAGTCAGATAGACATGCACTCAATTACCATATTCATCTGGATAGCAAGGTACTTTATAGCATTTCTTCTAACTACTACTAAAAATTGAAGCCAATGAATTTTAATGTACAAGCTTCAGAATCTCTTCTTTATCAAGCAACCTAGCTATTCCGTTTAAAAGGTAAAACAGAAGCTCCATCAATTTTGCGTATTCATCTGGATGGCAAGGTACTTTATAGCATTTCTTCTAGCTACTACTACAAATTGGAGCCAATGACTTCTAACGTACATGCTTCAGAATCTCTTCATCATCAAGCAACCAAGCTATTCCATTTAAAAGGTAAAACAGAAGTTCCATCAATTTTTGCATCACTCTTCAGTGGAGAGAAATGAGAAGAAAAAAATAAATGAATCATTGAATGTTCGCTCAAGTGTTAGGGAAGAATAGTAAACATATCGATCAAATTCCACAAAATCAAGATTTCTATCAAAGGCAGCAATTGTTTATTCCAAATCATACTCTCGTTTTCTTTTTTTTTCTTTTTTTTTTTTTACTCTCTCTCTCTCTCTTTTCACCCTTAGATGAGCTTAACCAAGAGAGTCCTAGGCTAAACCATAAGCATTCTCATCCATTTCATTGGCACGAATGTTGGCTGGAACCACAAGGAACCAACCTGTCCATAAACCTTATACCCATAAATGCTTGCCTTAGTGTCTGGTCTGACATACAAAGGAAAAAAAAAGAAAAAAAAAAACAAAATGGCACGTATACTTTTATCACATATGATGTCCCCAGTAGTGTGTAATTTGCTCACCTCTAAGTATGGCAAAATTATCTGGGTTCCGAGATTTGTCATTTGATTTATCTCTTCTTGATACAGCAAGGTCAACACAATCTTTTGCTTCAGAAATACAAGCTGTCAGAATCCCAGAAGGCAAATCAAAAGAAGCTGCATCTGCACATAAGCCTTCCTGTATTGAAGTGGTATGTAAGTAAATAAGCAAACAAACAATAACCAAATTGATAAACATGCAAGGCTCCCCAGACATAGACAAACTCGCGTATTATTAGAATAGTGGAGGAATGAGTAGATAGTTAACGTAGAAGTAATTCACGATTTTCTAAACCAAAAATTCCATTTGTTTCCTGCTTACCAAGTTGTGTGCTTCATCAAATATGAGTACACTATTTTTCCAGTCAACAGCTAGAGACTTTCTATAACCACCATCAATTAGGTAGTTGTATGGAGAAAAAAGAATATCAACAGTCTTGTGGAGTTCACGCGATAGATAATAAGGACATCTGCAGGCAAAAAGTAAAAAGTTTAAGCCACATAAGAAAAGGAACAAAGCTTTTAAAGCGGGCAACAGCTAGCGAATTGGAAATTATTTCTTAAAAAGGAAAATTTATCAAACATCTTCACATTAGAGTGCTAGAGAGCATACGGTCCAGATTTTCTTCCAATATTGACCAAGTCCTCTATGTCGATAGGATCATCTCCAAGATAAGGATTGTGCCTCATATACTCTTAGCAGAAAACACCAAAATAAAAATTGAGTCAAAGTAACTTAGAAAGAAAAACCAATCAAATCTCGAAACAATCCATTAATGAAGCAATAAATGAAATTAGTTTGACTACTTTCCTAAAGAGCAAAGAAACTGTGCAGCAATATATTAACTAGTAAGCACTGTTATTACCAAATATCCCATGGTAGAAAAAAGTGAATGACTTTAATTTGGGCCTCTGCCATAAAAATCACCCCAATGCATCTCAAAGTTGTGACCGAATAGAAATCAATGCACGTAACACTTTGATGTCTCATGTATGCTTACATAAACTTCACACCACACATAAGAAATGTGTGAAATTACCTGAAACACCAGAATAGTGCTTGCAGCGATGTTTTGCCCCTTTCCTGCAAACAAGATGACAGGCATTGTTCTGTGCTCTTCCATGAAGCAAGCTCACCTTATCATGAATGCATAATTGCTCTCTAGAACCTATAACGACCATCTTGGGCCTGAAATCAGCACAACTTCAATATTGAGTTCAAAAATCAAGTTAAAAGTTAAATATTAAGAATAGACATCTGGTTCAGCAAAATTATGCAGGGACACTGATACCAAATTAAGAGCTAAAATAGACATGAAACTTTCAGCTGTCCTTATCATAGGACACCAGCAATGAATGACTTCATATCACCATACGAATGTAAATAATCATATCAAAATATAAAAGAATCACAATGCAGATAGTAAAACTAACACATGTTGCAGGATACAACTACTGCCCATTCATTTCCCATGAACTATGTTGATAAGAATACAGTTAGTACCTATAGAAGTGGTGCGAAATTAATGCAGATAGCATGTAAAAGTCGAACCTCTAAAAAGCAGTTATGAGAGCCATATGACTCACATTCATACTAATGACAGGGTAGCCATGCTAATCAGCAAAACTGAAGAACATGTTATTAGATCATAGAATCCACTGGCTGCTAGAGTTTGACAAGTACCATGTATCAGGTAAGAGCATCTTGGGGATGCAATCCTATGAAATGTAAACAAGTACTACCCAAAAAGATAAATTGCATCAAACTATTTTCTTCAACATCAAAGAAATTACCAGGGATGTACACATAACCATTAGAAACACTTGCAATATATTAAACAACCCAAGGCACAGAGCAAATAGAAGTACTGGGAAGAGACTAACAAAATGAAATACACACTCTCAACTGAAAATTAACACCCAAGGAACATCTCTGTAAACTGAAATGTACCTGTAGTTGCTTCTTTTCAATTCTTGAATCACCTGACGTATTTGGCTGTGAGTACGTGAAGTGTACACGATGGTTGGAAGATATGGGGACTCTGATGGAAATTGTGACAGTTTGTCATCATCTATTACACCTTTGACACTACCAGTTCTAAAACCTCCCAAGCTTTTCCTCCAAGCTAAAGTAGCACAAAGAAGGCATAGGGTTTTCCCGGTTCCAGTGGGACTTTCCAAAAGTGCATTACACCTCTATCATATCATGAATAAGCAAATTAATACCTAAGAAGATATGGAAATTGTAGACAACGCAGCAATTGTATGTTCATGCAACTTTATGATCCTTAATATGAGAGATACTTTTGTGTTTAGTAAAGTCTGCACTTAAATAACTATCATTATAAATAAACTAAAGCAGCAAAAGAGGAAAAAAGAAAAGAATTACTGCCGCTATGAGCCGAATAGAGTTGGTGTCCACCGTAGGGTTGGTCCTTTTGTGCTTTACAAAAGGCCAGGATGCCTTTGATACTATTCTCATTTCACATGATCCAAGAACTTTTATAATGTCGATGTAGTTCTGTTTGAGCAACAGATCCTTCTTTTGGGTAAGTAAATAATTCATTAAATGAGAAAGAAGATACAACCACATAAGTGGGAAGAGGGGACCAAAAAACACCCACAATTTACAAAGGCAACTAGAGTAAAACAAACAAAATCAATTTAAAGGAATCTTGATGTAGCTTAGGATCTGTCTAAAGATAAAAGCTACCAAAGAGGGTGGCTTTCCCAGATGAACATGCGCACCCTCCAGAGAGTATAGACTGCTATTGAAAGCACAACACAAGAAGGAATGGATGCCTTTGACTGTGGTTGTCAGGTGAGCACTAAAGTGATTCCTTGCCAAGTGGAAAATGAACGTGTACAACCCAACTTGTTGATGACTTGGGTCCAAACCTGTGAGGAGAACGAACACTGAAAAACCAGGTGCCGATGATCCTCATCCCCATTGGCCATTATTGCACAGATAGAACTACGGATGAGAAGAAATTCCCAAAAATGAAGCTTATCAAGGGTATAAAGTTTCTTGTTCCATGCAAGCCATAGTATGAAGGAGCAATGCAACATAGATTTAGAGCACCAAACTATGCTCCACCAATTAACTCCGGGCTGTGAGGTTCTTGTAGTTTCATAGACACTTTTGATGGAAAAAGAGCCCAATGCTGCAGGTTCCAGGAAAGGATAACCAAAATATGCTTGTTAGGGCATATAGTAGGAGGAATCTGGAAGTTCTCCAGAAAAAAAGGCCTTGTGGCAGTGCCAATCATTACTAGAAATCAAGGAAAATAACCCGGTGCTTAAAGGGGCAACAAATCCTCACATGATACATCTTCGTAATTAAAATAGAGTAGAAACGTGAGTTGGCTTTTAAAGTGTCCGTAGAATTAGAGATGTGAGCTATTCGCTTTCAAAAGAAAGCAGTAAAAAATAAATGAGGGCTTAGAGATGGATTTTTCTCATCTAGCATTGAGGCTACAAATAGGTTATTTAAAGTATATGGCTCCGTTATAGTGGTCAGCCCAATAAGTAGTATTCAAGGAATTACAATGATAAAGGGAGGAAGCGCAAAGGAATTTATTGTTAATCCCAACAAAAGCTCCTAGAACCAGTTACTCTAAATAAAGTTAAAATTCAAGATGCCGAACCAGTTTTTATGGAGACTTTATTCTCTTGGCATCTATGGCCCCTGCCCTCCAAACAGTAGGGGAGTCTTTCAGCTCTTACTGCTCACAATCCTGGACCTACATGACACCTCTTCCACCATAGTAGCAGTCGTCTCTTTTAGCTAGACATGAGTAAAAGATTGGGACTTTTAGGGCTGAGATAGCTACCGTTGCCTTGGCCAGAGTTGCCGTAGGATGTGTTTGTGGAATTGTAAGCCAGGTTCCAAACACAAAGCTGGTAAAAAGCAGGTTTCCTTATCTTTCTAGATACTTTTGACATTCTGCGATGTATATGATTCCAGTAAAATCCAAATCAACTCTATGTGCCCTGCAGATCATACTAGTGCACAAGTGGGAAAAACAGTCCCTGCACCCTACACCTGCATGGAAAGTTTCTACATACACCGCTATCTAAAAGCACAGGGGAATTATAAGTAAAATTAAGTGATAGGAGGCACTAAAATCAAACCTAAGGTTATGAGTAGGAAAGTGGAGATTATAGCAATAAGATGAGTAGTCAAAGAAAATGTGGAGAAAAAATAGCAAGTAATGCTACTAACTGGGATATGATGATCACTCACAATTAACTAGCCCGCTGAAAAGTTCGTCGGGAAATAAAAACTAAGAAAAATTAATCAATTCTCTGGCAAATGCAATCGGAATGTCCATACGTTAATCAAAATAGGAAGTGAGGAGAAAGACAGAGAAGGGAGAATGATATTTGCTCTCATTCCTTATCAAGTCTATCTATCGGTGCTTCAGTTTATTTACTCTAATTATCACAAACAACATCGCCATTTTCATTTACACAAAGTCATCTCTCAGTTAATAACCACGTACTTGAAAAGGTCAAATTAAGGTCCGCATTTGCTTAACAGAGAATCCTTTCCCGTATATTTTGTGACATTCGCTATAAATTAAGCCTAAGCATCACCCGATTAATCTCAGAATGTTCGAAAAGTTATGAACATCATTGCCGATCGTACACATTTAAACATGCCCAATCACCAAATTCTTAAGAAAGAACTCAAAATCAACTATCGTTCTTCTAAATTACTCTCATTCCAAATAGTTATCATCTTTAGTACTGATAATGACTCTTGCAAACGTGCATAAACCACCAAAACTCTAAAATCCGTCGAAATCAAACTCGCAACATGTACTTGAACTGAATTGATCCCGTTACTCACTTCTTGAAGAGATTGGATGACTTTTTCCATGTACACGATCTGGCAATCGTAAGCTTCGTAGGGGAAATCTACATCGACTCCTCTGATTTTGTATATCGGCATGTCGATTTCGTCTTTCTAGATTTCAGTTCAATGAGTTCCAGTGAAATGGTTCGCTGGACTTTTGGGAACGTGAACCCTAGTAAAGAAGCTTCACTAGCAAAGCTTGCATGGGAATTTACCGCCAAAAGGGAGCGTGCGAACGAATTGGTCTTGGGCTCGGTTAGGCATTTTGGGCCCGCTTTGGTGTCGCTGAAAATCCGGCCCTCTTTCTTATTTTCATTTGTTAACATCTACCCGGGGGTTTTTTTATAAGATGTGAAATTACAAAGTAGCCCCTCTCCTAAAAGAAAATTACCGGTCTTTTGTTTTTTCTCCCGATTATTAAAATCTGTGAGTCATAGGGTTCGCGTATCATCTTTGCAAAAATCCGGAATGTGTGCACTTAAAAAAATAAATATATTAATATTATCGATTGATAAAATTTCTTAAAAATATATATATGGTACATCTTATTATTTAAATTTTATATATAATATTTGATAATCTTTTATGTCTTAATATGCTAAAATAAATGCTTGATAATCTTTTATGTCTTAATATACTATAAATGCTAAAATATGTAGTTTTACATGACCCCTTCATATCCACTAGCATTGCTTAACTTGTTATTTTAAATTTGTTCGGTAGTTAATTAAATCAATTAGGTGAAAAAAAAAAGTGGGATTTAAAGAATAGTGGAATAATTATACCAATTATAAAAAAGTCATTGAAATGTATGAAAATTATATGATTCAATATATTAAGACAAATAAGGTAGTAATGAGTATTCTTTCCTTCACAAATTAATCTCCAAAAAATTAGAAAAATTTACAATGAATGAAGTCATGAAAAGTTCAGTTGAAGAGATAGTAGGCTGCTATGATGGATATTTGGTTAATTTATTAGATTTATCACGATATCCTTGTACATTATCACCATTGCAAAAGATGTATTAAAGTGGAATGGCATGTAAAGAAATATTGTGCACAAAATGTAGGTGAGGCACTAAAAATCTCCATACGCTTTAATCATATGGATGAAATTATTCTTTTTACCCGTCATACTACACTCTTTCCAATATCCTTGATTTTTAATAAGTGTTAATTAGAAATTCAAATTAAAATTTTTATTCTCTTGAAATCCATTTTATATATTATTGAGATAATCCAGTAATGAAATTTTAAAAAAATTTTGTACACTCATCATGAGTCACGTTATAAGCAAAATATAATCTAAGGGATTCAACTATAATTCCAATGAAAAAAAAAAAAACAAATGATTTAGCAAAAATATAAGTCTAGTGAGCTTATGTGATATATTTACTAGAAACAAATAAAATGTTTGGAACATTTGTTATAAAACTCTTGCATTTTTTTTTTAGTAATATAATTGTAGAAATACGATGTTTTCACATTAGAATCTCACTCTATGAGATTTGAACAAAGTGGTGACAAACCATAAAAGTTTGCAAAGCAAGACTTTATTAGAATTTCCCACATGGACAATTTCAACAAAACTTCATTCAAAACTCTCACTTAATGAGATCTAAACAAAGTGTCCTAAAGAGAAATACACTTAAATATTTTTTTTTCCAAAATATTATACCCAAAAAAGTATTCCAAAAATAGGTTGTGAAGGCTCAAACCCCAACCGCACCTTTAACAATTTGTAGTAAATGCGTAAACATAGTATGTGCCTTTAGTGTAATTTTTTTTTAATTATTAAAAAAAGTTATGAAGAATCATATAAATTTCTCAAATTAAATTTTTCTATTCGTTTACACTTTATCTTATAATATAAAAAAAAAGTCATCTTTTTTTTTTAAATGAATCTGGTAGCTAATAGCCCATGAAAATATAGCAATTCGATTATCATAAAAATACCAAACAGTAAGACATTTAATTTCACTTATAATATACTCAAATCAGTTTATATATATATATATATATATTATGGGCTCTATGACTATAAACGAGTAAAAAGTTACGACCCCTCAAAGTTTTTTTTTTAAAAAAAAAGCCGATGGTGATGCAAATTTTTTCTGACTTTAAATATTCATAACTTTTCAATCGTTTAAAGTTACGAAGTTCATAATATATTAAAACAAATTTATTTAAGTGTACATAAGTATGACCAAACTACGTGACTATCTAATATTTTTGTGATGGTCAAATTGCTATGTTTTTATAAAATATTAGCTACTAGAATCATAAAAAAAAAAGACAAGACTTAGTTTTTTTTTCGTATATTATAAAATAAAGTATAAAAGGTATGAAAAATTTAATTTGATCAATTTAGATGATTTTTCATAATTTTTTTTGCAATAATAAAAAAAACAATCACACTAACGGCACGGACCTATCTGTGCCTTTAAGCAATTTGCTTAAGGATGTAAATAGGGTCCGCGCCTTTGGTACAAATTGCTGAAAGCACGGATTGAGTCTATACCTTCACAACTTATTTTTTAAATAATTTTTTTTGATACGTTATTTTGCAATTTTTTTTAAACAACAATATTTAAGTGTATACCTGTGTCCTAAATCCTTTTGATTTTCAATGAGAACTAAATCCCATACGACTTCCTTCCGATGGTTTAAGAAAAGTAACCACTAAATAAATTTGAATAAATTTAAGTGTATAATTGTGTCCTATTGTTTTGTTTATATTATTTGTTTGTTCATTTATCATTTAAGTTGATGGTTTTTATGAAGTTTGATTAAAATCAATTCACCCCTCCCTCTTGGGATCTTAGCCATACAATGGATAGGAAAGTCAAGTCTCCAATTTGTTTAAGTGTTTGCACACTTATAAAGCAAGGACTATGGCAACCTCGTAATAAACTAAAATTCATGAAAGTTTTTTTTTTTTTTGAAATGAAAGGTTAAGTTATTAGTAGACCCCCTTTGTTTCAATGGTTTTTAAAGTGTAAAATGAAATATTCATTAGACAACCTCAAACTATGGCAAATTATTGAAAAATAAAAAATACATCAATAAAGAGATTGAAGCCTTGAAATTAGATAAACAAGAAATGAATGTTTTATAATATGATTAAATAAATTGAATTTTAAAAAACTTACACTTTCCCCTATGTAAAAAAAAAATGGGATGATTCTGAAGAAACATATAAAATAAATAATGAAGTAAGAGCTTCAAAAAATTGGTATATTTTGTGGCAAATTTGAAGAATTTCAAAAGCAACATAGTGAAACAATCAATCAAATGTACAATAAATTTATGGACAATTTAAATCACTTGTAATATCTAGAATTGTTTATTAATACCAATATTGTCTTGAAAAAATTTAAGCCATCACAAAAGGATTGGAAGTCAAAAGAACTGCTATCAAGCAGCAAACGAACTCTTAACAATGAAGACGAAAGAACATCTTGGCTCTTTTATGGATTCATGAGACTATCGAGAATTGGTACTAAGAATCTAAAGAAGACAATGCTTTCAAGTGATAAAGGGAGTAATCACCCTAAAGGCATCGGATGATAGCTCGAGTTATGAAGGAAGAAATGGTGATAAGATGGTCATATTTGCTTGAAAATTCAATAGATTTAGAAAGTTTCACAAGCAATTGAAAAGGGATGAAAGTAGCTACTCCTCAAAGTCTATGAGAGAGCAAACCAAAAGGATGTTTTCAGTTGCTTTGAATATCAAAAATTGGGTCACACTTAACAATATAACTCATCTATTTGTGGACTACACCACCTCAAACTAGACCATCACAACATAAATTCAATGTAATCAAGCCACATGACCACGACCTTTTAACCCATGTGACACATTTCCACTTGAGCACATTAAACTTCCATCACCTATGTGAGCATGGCCATTGGATCCAAGCAATCCATACTACCTAATTACATCAAAATCCATCGATCTCATCATCACCATCAAACCCACATAATTAGAACCACCTAACCATGATTGTGGTCCATGTAACAGAAACATAATATAGTTAAAAAATATAATTACATAAATAAACAGCACAATTACAATACAAATTCACACAATTGTAATTAAAAACACATCATTTACAATATATATTCAATTTTATATACTTTTAACATTAGTATAAAATTTACAGAATCAAACCCGTGACACGAATTACGGTGCCTGGCAAAGTCCTATTAAATAATTTTAACCCCTTTCGGTTGAGTCTCAGGCTGGGGACCGCTTTGGGTAATAATTTTTTCCCCCATGTAATAATTGCTCACACTTTTTTCTGTAATCATAATTACTCTTGCTCTCACTTTGATGATACCTTTTTTAATTCATGTACAGTCCTTCTTTGTCGTTTTGTTTCAATCGGAGAACTGCTCCAAACGAGCAAGATCGAACGGTCCACATCAAAGATGCTCTAAATCCTGAAAAAAGAAAAAAAAGAAAAAAAAAAGGTCGGTGCACCAGTCCAAGTTGCTGTTATCGCTGCATGTACTCGCACGTGTGCGATAATTTCCTAGTTACCTTGTTTGGATGAAAACTTACGGATCCATAAATGTTGGTTTCTTTATTTTTTTAGTATTTATAGAAAGTCTGCAGTTTTTAATGATTCTTCTATTGTGTTTTAGTGTTAGTTAGATGCATTAATTATGGATTGTGAATACCTAGTTGATGTTAAGAGAGAGAGAGAGAGAGGAGAGGAGATGGAAGAAGGAGAGGAAGACGAGGGAAAATCTTCGAGTTAGTGAAAATAATATCCTGTTTTTAATGGCACACTGAAAAAATTATAGTACTGTGATTGAAAATGAGCATTGAAAGCAAACGGTGTTAGGTCATTTGTCTCGAGTAATAATATTGAGAGACAAAGTTTTAATTAAATACCATATTCAATTTTTTTTTGTAATAGATTGATTTTTCGAGCAAAGTTTAGATTATGCCTTTAATATTATTACAATTTTTTAGTAAAATGATAGTATCAAAAGTTTTAGAGAATACAAAACAATCGAAAAGCTTTCAAAATGATAGAGTAATAGTTTGAGTTTTGCATTAGATGATATATTGTACTAGGTTTTTCTTTTTCACCATGACAATAGTTCTATCATCCTTATCGCTCCTCAAAGCCCATTCTTAGTCTCTCAACTCTCATTATGATCTCAAGCACGTATGCCCAATAAATCAAGGGTAAAGGTAGAACCATATAATGAAATATTAGACTTATCTTATTTAGGTTAATATTTGCAGATAGCTAAATTTGGTTTATAGGTTTTTAATATAATATTTTAATATATTTGATTCCTTGAACTAGTATGATAGGACTTAAGAGTTAAGCTTATGATTTGAGATTATCATAGAAGATTTAGCATAATAAGCTTGAGATAAGGCTCATTAGATCGGACTATCCAATATAACATTTATCAATAAAACTCATATATTAAAGACTTTAATAAGCCTAAATTCATTAAAAACTCATACAATACTCGTTCGCACAAGACTGTCAATAGTCATCACTATTTAACAAATGAAACCCATAACTAGACCCTATAAATGCCCAAGATATCCTCACTCAAATAAACTTCCTTTAGGAAAAATGTAATTACTTTACCGGATTTTCTTTAGAAAATCAAAACCACAATATACCCAAGAATACTCACTTATCACCATAACGTTAAGACTTATTCGAGATCTTCTACTTTTTCTCCTCATCTCATTCACTTATGATCATCCTTGCACGTGGACCCATGCCCTCACAATATTAAAACTATTATTGGAAAAACATTCACTCATTCAAATTAAAGTGTATCCCATACATATCTATATATACGTAATACTTTTTAATACTCAATAGAAAAACAACTTTAAACTTTTCAATAAAATAATCATTGCAAAGGTTAAAAGTATAAACATTTTATCTTTTTTCATTAGAATTTAACTATCACTATACGGAAAAAAAAGAAGAAATTAATACATAGAACTTGTGTAGGTTCTATTAACATAGAGCATAAAAAAAAAATTGAACAAAAAATTACAAATAGAACCAAAAAAACAACATTAAACATAAAGATAATATTCTATACTTTTTCATGATGACTTTGCAACATTGCTTCATTATATATACATTTTAAATATAAGTAATTAGACAATCGGTTGTTTAATAGCATTTAATTTCATAATATTAATCATGGAAAAAAATTAGTACATGAAGTAATATGACAATAACTATTTACTAATGTCTTATGCAATATGACCAAAACATGTATAGTATTAATAATGTAAATTTTTTTAATGGTATAACTACTAATAAATAAATAGTATTTAATGAGAATTTATATTGTTATCATTATTCTTTGAGAAGTGAAATTTATTTTTTTTTATTGTGAAAAAAATCGTAAAAAATGAATAAAAACCAATTATTGAGAGATAATAAATACAACTTAAAAATATAAAACGACTTTAATAAGAATAAGCCCATAACCTTTAGTTTAATACACGATGAATATAATCAATTACCATATCTAATATTGTATTAAATTTTATTTTGTAAAATATAAATATAAGTACATATCTTCTACTTTTTAACAAATTTTAATTATTTTATTTTATTTTTAGTTTAGAGAGATTGGGACATCTTCAGCAACCCAAATCGTATAATGGAATTCATACCATCAATTTTCAAAAAAGTCTCATATTTGTTAAAACTCATGCAATAATAATCGGAAACCTGTAAAGGAAAATTTAATGAGTGACTCTAGGACATTGGTTAGTGGAAGCATCTATCAAATGGGCCAACAGATAAAAAGACTTCTAGCCATGAGTCAAATTGAAAACCCATGTGGTTGTAATAATCATAGAAGAATATGCTTTTTAAAAAAATGTTTAATCCACCCACTTAGAATAAGGAAAATTAAGAGAAAATTGATTTTAAATACGATCTTTTTTATCAAAGAATATGTAAAATATATGTAAAATGAGGTGGAGTTTAACAACTAATACCCTATTTACTTCACCGTAATATGAATTTATTATGGTCTTATTCGATATAAAATAAAGATTACAATGTCTATTTCACCAAAATCATGGAATAAGCATTTAGAGATAAATTATAATTATTAAAATCGATGAATAGCTATTCCAATTGAAAAGCTTAGAATTCCAATTTGGTGAAGCCTCCCTTTTCTTTTTCCCCATTTGTCATACACTGTAGCAATTGGATCTACGAGGAATGATTAGAAAGTTCTCAAGCGAAGGGGAAACTGGAGAGAGAGGTAAACCATCGATCGTCATCGTCGTTGTAAGAGAAAGTTGAGATATGTCCAACATACCCAGAAATTTGCGAGGTGTCATCATTGCGAAGGAAACCATCGATCATGTTGCCAAATCTCCATCAATAGTGATCGTTGTAGTATCTCGTCAGCCATTCGATGTCTTGCCAGAGCTGGGTGTCTCTCCACCATTGTTTTCTTCTGCGTTCAGGTTTATTTTTCTGTGTGGCCAAGCATCTCTCCATCGGAGTTAGGTTTATTTTATGATCTCCATCAATCGTGACTATTTTCTTTTTTATTGTCGCCAACCATTCGACTGTTGCCGGTTTATTCCAATATCACTTGCAATAGAAGAAATTTACAATAGCACGTTTCCCGGATACATTTGGGTAGTTACACACTAATGCTGACTCGAGATTATAATTTTTTTGAGACACAATCCAATTTTGGGCTTCAATATCGTCTATTAACATTCAAGAGTATTTTCATCATTCTATTTCTTATTCCTTCTTTTATTTCCTCAAATAAACAATATAATCTTAATTCATTACATAGTTATTTCATTATAGACTTATTATATTCAGTAAAATAAATGGGGCATAAGTGGAGTTGATTGAGATAAAGTTAAAAAAGAAAAAGTGGTATTTCATTGTAATACTTGTTTAAGATATTTTATTATTTTCTAAAAAAGCCCATGTAGGAAAAAAATTAACAATAATTGGCCTTTTTATCAGTTATATCTTATGCAATTGATAGAAGAGAATGACTTGGACCTATTCCCTCTCAAATAATGGTGTTCATGTAGCAGATAGTATAAAAGAAGAAAAACAAGACAGTATAATTCTCTTATACTACGTTTAGTGTATACTATACTAGATAAAGATTTTTGTGATATTCATTATTTAAATACAAAAGTACTGCACTAAACATGATATGCAAAATACTAAATAAGATTTTTTGTATTTTTGTCAAATGAATTTGATTTTTATATCATATTTTAAATTGTACAGAATATAAACATTTTATCTAGTACTTTATGATCATTGTTGTTTAGTAACGAAAAAAATATACAATAAGAGACAAAATATTTTGTCTAGTATAGTATCATAAATTTATAACAACCAAATGATATATACTTAAGTAGCATTTAGATTGTAATATTAGATAACATAGAATAGGGAAAATAAAATAGTATGACTTTTTTATACCATATTTAGTATGTGTAGTATTAAATAAGGATTTTTGTAATATCCACTGTTTAAATATATAAAATAATGTACTAAACATGATATACAAAGTATTAAATAAGGTTTTTTATGTGTTTTATCCAATGAATTTAACTTTTATATCATATTTTGGATGATATAAAAATAAATATTTTGTCTAATACTTTAAGATCGTTTTTATTCGATAACAAAAAATATATATAAACTAAATAAATGACAAAATGTTTTGTCCAATCCAGTACCATAAATTTTTTATAACCAAACAATACGTTAGTTACACAATATCAATTTGTATTCAATGTACATTGCATATCTGTGATAACAAACTCCATAATAGTGCACAGTGGAACAAAATAGCAAAGTTCTTGGATATACTGTACTTAATTTGCAAAATTATTATCAACTCGGTTGAGTTCTCTTGATTGTATTTCAATGTAGCATTTCAACTATAAGATTTTATCTAATAATGTCGATAGTTTTTATTACAGTGACATTTTTTAAGTTTGTAATAAAAGGTAGTGGTAGACCACCATTAAGGGCCGTGATTAATAATTACAAAAGATACTATAAGGATAATTATGGCCCATTTATTTTATAAAATTGAATAGATAAAAATTTTAAAAGTTATTTATTAGAAATAACTATTTTTGATAATAGATTGAAAATTTATATTTTGGTGTTTACTTCTTATAAATTTTTATTGTAGGAAATATTTATTCTAATGTTTATCCTATCTTGTTAATTAAGGTATTAAATTAAAAATACGATTAAAAATACTAACGTGTTCCTATTTAGCCACTATTTATGTAGGGCATAATTGTCCAAACCTTTTTATTCTCCAGGGAGGGAAATAAAAAATACAACTATACATAAAGCAAAAACTATTTTCGATAAAGAGGGAATAGGAAAGTTACATAGAATAAAAATTCCTAGACCCATTTGTAAATAAACAATATAATAAAAAATATTTTTAAAATAATTATTCTATTATTTTTCTATTATCCCTAAGTAAATGCTCCTTTGTTCTCTTTCTAAAATGATAATTCATTTTTCTTATTTATTATTAATATTTTTTATAACAAATGATCACTAATACTGACCATTAGAGTGCTACATTTTTATACCTCAAGTTTGAAAATTTTAAATATCATATATCTAGTTGAATGTTTGCTTATCAAAGTTATAACTATGCTTTTAATCAAAGAATTTTTGTCATATCATCTTTTAAAAAACAAAAAATAAAATAAATTTAATAAATAAAAATTCAATTAAATATGATATTCGATAATTTTAAGATTTAAATTTAAAATTTAACAAATAAAATATGACAATTAATACTAAGCCTTGGATATAGAATTGGAAAAATTCATAAAATTTACATAGTGATCATTACATTATCCCAATAACAAAACAAATGTTATCATTACATATGTAAATAGACAGCATCCAAATTCCCCTCATGACATTGGCTTTCTTAGGCTTATTTAATTCTTTGGTACCTAAAATCTCTATCTTGTAGCACTTTAACTATTGAGCCTGTGATTGCTCAGTTTTACCTTTCACACCTGAACGCGGCCCCACATACCATCTTTGTCTTTTTCCGCTGACCCCATCAGATAAAAGAATTTAGCAATAAAGTAATAATAAAAAAAAACTCCTTTTTTCTGTTTGTCAATAAAATAAGATTCTTTTCCCAAAAGCTTATTTTAGCTTTTGTGAAATACTAACAGCACCGTCAACAAATACTTCAAATACTATTAGGAAACTAAAAAAAGATTTTTAATTTCATGTATTTCAATATTAATTATAAAGTTTATAAAAAATAAATACATAAAAAAATTAAAAGTTTATAATTCAATATCTTAACTAAGTGATTGTGAAATACCCATAAACATTTTTTAATAATAAATTACATATACTACTACTCTACGACCTAGTGATAAGATGATCAATTGATTCTCTAACAAATGAAATCCATGTTATATTAGGATTTATAACTATTTTAATGGCCAAGTGATAATATCAAGAGTCATGTCTACTAGACCAATACAAGGAGCATGTCAAAAGAAAGGGTTGCAATTTTTTATCTTTCAATTGAACGATAATATTTATCAGTGTTGGATTATTAACTAATTACATTAACCTACTATAAGAAAAAAATATTAGAATAAAATAACCCACCTTAATCCATTTGTTTTTGGTAAATTATATTTAATGTTAGATTTAAACAAAGGAGTTATAATTTACGGATCACCAAACATCATTAAATTCTGATTATAGACTTATTTTATAGGGTTTTTTTTCTTTTTCCTTTTTCTTTATTTTTAAGAATCAAACTCTTACCTAAATCAAGACCTTAGACAATACTCTCTCTAAAGTACTAACTCGTGTATTTATAATTTTATGGTTCTTCACTTACTGTTACCTAATGCAAGACCATATAAAGTGCTCATTTAAAAACTGCATAATTACAACGATGGAGTTCTCCTACTTTGCTTGAATAGTTATAATCTTCCATCCTTTATTCCCTATAAAATCTGTTAACTTTTTTAGTGTAGGATTTATATATTTAAATAAGTAAACCGAATGATAAATCACATAAGAAGGTGAGTTTTTAGACACGTCCCTAAACTAAACATTCAATTTATAATACGACCATTTTTTTATCTTATCAACACTACCACACCTTACCACCATCACAATAATCCCCATACCATCACCACCGCACTGTTATAACCAACAATCTTCACCAATATCACCATACCACCACCTTAACTACCATTTTCCTTCAACACCGTGTGTCTTTCTATTTGAAGATAATTATTCTTTTGAATTCAATCAAGCTATGATGGTAAACAATTGGAGTTGAGATTTACATTAAATCAATATTACTTCTTCAACTTGATCTCCCACTATTCTCCACTGCAAGTCTTGCTATATCTTATAGCCATGATTTAGTTCTCTAAATTGCTCAATTTTATTCATGCACTTAGTTTGGAGTTCTTCCTAAGTCTACATTGACCTTGGTTCAATCTTAACTTTCTCTATATGCGAACTTATTTGATATGATGCAAAACTAGTAAAGGCATTTCATGATTTTAAGCAAAATTAAGTTTGACCTAATTGTAAATTGTCATTTTAAACTCGTTAACTATTAAGCTATTGATGATTTACATAAATTTGCATTTGTATTCTATTTGACACGTGAACATGTTTAACATGCTTAATAAATTGCTTGTGATTGCATCTAAGGTAAGATCTTTTAGCCTATTTAGGATGGAAGCTTTATGTCTATAATATGTTAGAATATGAGCCCGATATCTCTAGTCAATGCCCTTATTTTTTACCAATCGAATCAAATATTCCATATTATTAAATGAATATATTGACTTTTTTTTTTTATTTATACACATCATGTGTAATTGAGTTAAAGGTGAATATGGACATTAATTGTGAAGGTAGAAACTTGCCCATCAATAGCATGTTTGGGTCATTTAATGAAATTGGATTGAAATACAATATTAAATGCATAAGAAAAAATCACAATAATTAAAAAAAAATGAAAATCTATCTATGTGATAAACCAAGAGAAATTTTTATAAAGGCTAAGCGCACTTACCCTTTAAAAACTTGAGGATACGAATGCTATTGCATCGTAGCCTTTATAACAATCTCATTTAGACACCACTTCACTTAGCTCAACAACTGAACCATAACTAAACCACCATGGTTCGTTGGTGAGCTCTATTGCTCCATCCACTAATGACGTTCACTCAATCAAGGTTCTTACCATTTGGATCACAAGCCTTAACTATCGCTTCACCCATGTTGGAACTACCCCATGCTTACATTGATTAAGCAATGAATTTAGTTTGTGGAATTTGGTGCTACACCATAAGTTCACGAGCTAAGCTTGCTTAACTTAGGTTTACAACAGTGTAGTTCGCATCTTAGATCTAAAAAGGGTTTTATTAGCATAAGGTGATGTGTAGCAAGATCGATGGCTAAACATTGTATTATGGAGTTTATCAATGATGATTGTGCGATGTATATGTAGGTACAATGGTTCAAGATAGTTTAATGGCCACGTAGGCATGTAGGTTTAGACATTGCATGACTCAAGGCGATTGAAGTTTACATGAATTAGTAGAGGATGTAAAATAATCCAATGGCTACGTTGATGGATTAAAACAGGGTTGATTGTAATATCATGATTAAGGTAGGAAAATGTATAACGTATGGTAAAGGATTTGCCTTTCCTTAAGCTATATCAAAGAATGTCATTTCTCACTGGATAAGGATGGCGATTTTATGAAATGACAATTCTACTTATTGGATGTATTAATGTCATGTTTAATGTGTGGTAATGAACTCAAAAGGGATTTGTAATTCTAAATTTTGTTCTCATTCCCATGTTTGCAAATGTTTTTAGAAGGTAAAATTGTAATTTCTTAAAACCAACGATTCTAACTTTAAGAGGGAATTAATTTTACATTTGAGGGGACACATTCCCAATTCCATTATACTCTTATTAATTATTATTAATTAAACCTTCGATCTAATTATAACATTTAATGATCAAGAGCATTAGATAAATACTATTATATACATATTCCATTATGTGAGTGTTTTTTAGCACATAAATGAATTTATCATTAACTATCATAATTCGACCTTATTGTCTTTTATTCTATTTTATTTCATTCCATTAGAATCTATTTTATTTTAAATCATTCATACATACCATACATAACATATGATATAGTTATTTAGCTTTTACCTTGAAGGTTGAACTTTTCCTCCTAAGCAATGGCAACCTTTTCCATGTTTTAATAAATTTGGAAATGTTATAATAAGAATCACGGAGGTAATAAATCACCATACACTTAATTTTAAAAGCGATGCACTTCTACCACTGAATATGCTAATACTTTCTCCAACATGTACAATTGTGATTTTTTTTCCCGTATTGATTCATCATTTTGATTTGATTTGTGTTGATTGTGTAGATATTAAATTAAGAATAAGGACCTCATATTATATGAAAAATCTACCTCAAAAGATAATTCTAAGTGCAAATTAATACAAAATATTGACTTGATGTTCTGAAGAAATCTTATGGTGGTAATATTTTTTATAGCTTGCAATTACAATAAAATTGAAATTTAATGCATTTTTGTAATTTTAATAAATTTTAAATACCTTATACTTTAGCACGTTGTAATTTTAATAATTTATAAACATCTTATACTTTAGTAAATTTTCTAACGAAAAACGTTTATCGGTTTCTTTGATGTAACTATTAAAAAACTAAATAAGTAAACCTTTTTAATTGACAAAAATATGCGTGTAGCTTTTTTGCAAATAAATCAATTTTTAAAATATTAAAAGAAATTTAATTTCAGTCTTTTAACAGGTATCTTGTTCGCTCATGCCTAAAATATCAGTTAACGAAGTTATTTTTTTAATATACGTCTATATTTTGAGGGAATATACGGATAAGGCTTTGGTACAAAATGCGAAATACGCTCCGTATAAAAATCTCAATCATAAGAGAGAGAAATGTGGGCACACAGGCAGTGTGGTGTATATCACAAGCCTTGGCATCTCAAATATGTCTCTGATTTTGATGCATTTCAGTTCAGTTCACAGAGAGAGCGATGGGTTACTCAAAATCAGAAACGAAAAAAGCTTGACACTTTGAAACCTTGTCATCCATTTTATGTTTAACCAGAACCGCAGAAAAGAAGAGGATAAAATAATAAGAAAAAAGAAAGAATAATTTCGTTTTTAAACGGGAAAATTAAATAACCCAGGTGAGCTTTTTGTTCTATACTGGGTTTTTGTGTTGTTTAATATTATTATCGTTATGATCCTTTTTTTCTTCATTCTTTTTCCTGTTTTTGATTTATTGAACTTGAGTTTGAGGTGTTAAATTAGACAAAGTTTGATCATTTTTTTTTGCTCTTCTTAGTCATTTCAATGTGAAGATCAAAATATTATGCTGCTTTTGTTTGTTTTCTGGAATGGTGTGTTGTGTAGTATTTTAAGTGTAGGTTAATGGGATATTGACTCATTATCTTACGGTTCTTTCTGTTCTTTGTTTATGCTTGACTTTTGTTGTTAAATTGCCTGAAGTTTGATCATCTTTTTTGGTATGGTTTAATGTAAAGATCGGAACTTTATGCTGCTTTTGGATGTTTTACGAAGTTCAATTTGTGTTTTGAGTGGATTGTCGTTGTATATTAATGGGATATTGGTATATTAACCTATCGGCATCTGGGTTCTTTTGTGTTTGATTCATGCTTGAGTTGTAGTTGTGAAATTGTATGGAGTTTGAATTTTTTTTTTTTTTTGCATTTTTCAATGAGAATATCAAAACTTTATGCTGCTTTTGGGTGTTCTGTGGAATTTAAGTGGTGTTTTGAGTAAGATTGTAAGTGTATCTAAGTGGGATATGGTGTGTTATTTACATTTGCGTTCTTTTGTTTTTGATTCACGTCTGAGTTATATCTGTTCAGTTTATTAAATCTGATCTTGTTTTGCTGTTGTTAGATGTAAAGAAGTTACATTTGGATAATTTGTGAAATTTAATTGTTATTTTAAGTGAGATTCCTGTGTGTTACTCAGATTTTTCTATATTGATAGCTATAAAGCAATCGGGTGCTTGTCTCATTGAAATTTGGGTTCTTTTCTTTTTGGTTGATTGATTTTTGCTTATGAATGAACTTTTTACTGGGTTTTTTGTTATATTAAAATTCTAAAGCTTTTGAGTTCTTTGTAATTTAATTAGCATAAGAATTGAGGTTTATTTTTATCTTTACTTGGAGAAAACCTTTGCCGCCTTGGCTAAAACCGCTGCAGGGCAGCCCATAACCCCACATCCAAGCGCACCACAGGCCTGTAACTTGTGGGTATGAAATTAGATTTTTGGTGCACTCTCCTGAGATTTTGGTAGCTGTGTCATTCCTGAGAATTGTTGTATTATTACCTCATCAACACACACACACACATATATATTTCAAATTATTGATTTAATGCTTAAGAAGAAAGTTTTTGAGCTGGACATGGTTTGTGTGATGCTAATTCATTTATTAGGATCTCAATCTATGAAAAATTTTGTTATATTGTCTTATATGTACAACTCCAGGACTTTCACTTTTATTTTTCTGGTGTTCAATGAAATGCAAAATGCTATGCTTCAATGCTATATTGAATGCCTACAGGTTTTTGCTTATGGAATTCTCTATTCCATCTTGAGAATCCAATATTGGACAACTATCAGGACACTTGGCACTGTTATCATATAGATAAATGGTTGTTTTACCAGCTTTTTGCTGTTTATCTTATATTCTTCTCCTTGGTGGTGGATTTGTATGAAAATTACTATGTTTCCAAGTTTAGTTTTTCATGTTTTCTACAGTTTGATTTCTTTCTTTTTTTTTATCTTGCTTTAGTGGACTGCTGATTTGAAGGATTCTAGTTCGGAAGATGATGGCATGAACAACAATTTGCTCCAGAAAGTACTACTTACGGTATTGTAATGGCTGATGATTCTTTGGAGTCCTATGTTCCCTCTGATATTTTTAATCTGAGACATATTAGTGGTTCATTCCCTAGTATTCCTAGTTTGTTTATTGGGTTCAATACTAAAGGTCCATCGGAAACTGACTCACTTCGAAGCCCTACAACTCCGCTTGATTTTAAACTGTTCTCCAATCTCACCAATTCACTCAGCCTTAGGTCCCCAAAATCTTCTACTGGACATCAAAAGAAATGGAGTTCCTCTGAAAAAGGTCTTGGAATTGTTACTTCGATTGCTGATGACACCAAAGTTTCTGAGGATGTTCCAAGTTTGCAGCAAAAGCATATAATCTTTGGACCACAGGTTAAGACCAGCAGCATCCTTAGTAATTTGAACTGCCATGGATCAAGTTTTCATCCTCTTAGGTCGAAATCCTTGCCTAAAAATTACATGGTTCAGGCAAGACCTGAATCCCAATTGCCAAACTCCCTTTCGGGAAGGGTGAACTTTAGTTTTGCTAATGAGAAAAGCATTTTAGAACCTGAAGGGAATAAGGTTGTTCCCCATTCATTAGACTCTTCTAGATCTTTGTCCTTGCTTGGCAGCACCATGCTTAAGTCAAACCTGTCTTTCAGGAACTTTTGTCTGGAAAAATCAGGTGTTGAGATGAGTTCATCTCCTGCAAGTGATATAACATCTTGTGTTGACAAACCATTGACTGTTGACCCAATTTCTATTCCGATTCCAACTGGACATGGGGATGAAAATGTTGGGTCTCTATCTGCAGAAGAGATTGAACTTTCTGAGGACTATACCTGTATTATATCCCATGGTCCTAACTCAAAAACAACTCACATATTTGGTGACTGCATTTTAAAGTGTTACACAAATGAATCATCCAATTTTGTCAAGGATGATCAGGGAGCTGAAGCTCCCGGAGGGGCTGCTGCGTCCTGTGGTTCTTCTTCTGCCTCTCATCCTTCTGATGGATCTATAGGTAACTGTTGCTTCTGCTACAAGAAATTCGAAGAGAGGGAAGAAATTTTCCTTGTTGGGTATGTCTCAATCTGTTCTGCTTTCTTTTAGAGATTGCGACGGTTCTTATTAAACATGTTATTATCTTTGTCTGGCAGGTCCGACAAAGGGCTCTGTTGCGACAAATGCCAATCAGGAAAGGTTATAAGTGAAGTAGTCGAGAAAAATTTCAAGAACAACTCTGAGAGTGAAAGCTCTTCTGAATCAAGCTTTCATGATGAACTCTTCCCTGGTATGCCCTTTACTTCGTGAGTGAGCTGTAGTTACTTCTCAGGCTCCAGTTTCCGTTATCATTTGAAGCTTCCCAATGTTACCTTTTCGTTAGAGATTTTGTGAAGAGCTGCTTCCTTAATTTTTGTCGCGGCCATAGGCCATTAATTTGGATATTATGCTCTTTGCTGTGGGATTTTGGCCTATGATGCTGTCGATTTGTCCGGAAGAGCTATGATTTATAGAGATTTTGCCTATGGACGCTCTGATCTTTTCATTTTGTTTTGTTATCATGATTAGATGGGTAGATGTGGCCTAAAGCCCTCACCTATCAATTTTCCTTCTCATTTTTGGGTCAGTCTCTTCTTTGCAATCTTTGATGTGAGTTCATATAGAGTCCTGCTAATCAGCGTCGCACATAGTTGCGCGTAATAAAAGGCCAGTCTCTTTTCAAAAATTGTGCTTCAGCATTGCTAATCGTATTTATATTCATTTATCTGTCTAGTCTGTCTCGAAAGTAGCGGATGCCCATTGTTATACCATGTATCATTTGATATCTGCATCGACTTACAGGTATTGCCATGCTTGGAGAAACATAATTCTGATTTTGGAATGTTTCAGCCTATGTAGTTCCATTCTCATGGTCGCGGTCATGGTCATGGTACTAGAATAGCCTTCTATCTGTCGTTGTGCAGAATAGATAGATCACACGATTTTAACAATAACAGAGCAGAGTAATTAAAGAGAAAGCTGAGAAACTACTTCTAGCAAAATTCAACATGTCAAATGGCACGAACCCTCTAGACTTAGAATATGAGCCACGACTCTTAACAGAATCAGTATCTATAATCTATGCCGGTGCTCTTGTATGGTAATCATCGCGCGCGCAGGGTATCTTAATGTGCCTTGCGTGATTGATTAATCTATTGCTCGCCCTTGTGTTTTCATTTCTCCAAGTACATATTAGCCTCTTTTGTTCAAAATGTGTATTCACATTCCTATAACTTTTAAATATGTGCAATTCTGATGTGAGCTATTGATTTTCCGGTAAATGAAGCCCAACTTGAGTATATATAGCTCCCTTTGTGTTTTGCTTATATACAATGTAATATGCATATTGAGTAAACATGAATATACAATATAAAGTAACGCAATTGGACATTTGCAATTAACTTCGAAGCTTTAAGCTAAACCACCAGCTTTTTGCACCTTTCCATGTCCTATTCTAACATCATGTCCACACAATATAAACTAAAGTCAGAGCACATATATGGTGGGTGATAAGGATTTCCATGGAAATAGAACACTTGCAATCAAGTCATAGGATGACTATGGTCCATTATTTTAAACATAACTATCATCGAACATTGAAATCCACTAGGAACATAGATTCTGCTGTCTCCTCAACATTGTACAGATATGAACCAACCAACTTTAAAAGGGGGGGGGGGGGGTTGAAAGCTGGTGCCCTAAAGTATAGTTTTTATTATTATTATTATTATTTATCTTCTAATTTTTCCTCCATTGAATTAAATATTTGCATTGTGTGTCTTTTTTCCCTCGTTAATAGCCAAACATTGCATGTCAGAAATCAAGGTTAATGTACGGTCCTGTTTTTATCATTAAAATTCTCATTATATTAATTTTTATGACCATTTTAATTGCATAGTCCTATTAAGTAATGGATTGGATAATTCCATTGACGAGAATATAAAAGTCTCTGAAGTTACAAAAGTTAGGTATCAAATTTAACGGATCGTAGAAATAATAAATTAACAATTTACTACAAATGTGAAATCACTATAAATTGACCTGCCATCTCTTATAAAAAGGGTTACTTCTTATTCAACTTTTTGGTGAACTCTTAGGCCGATGAAGCTCTTTCTTGTTATTTCACCACCTCAAGTTTCTAATACAGTGATATTATAAGTTAAAACACAGCAAAAATGATAATAATAATAATAAAAAAAAAACATTTAGGTTATATAAAAGGAGAGGTATGTCAAATGTGTGCATGTACATATGGCTTGCGCCATAAACTACAAGAAATAAATAATGGGCTTGAAATGATAAGGGAAGGGGGAATAGATAACTTCATAATTGCTTCGATAGAAAAGTCGATAATGTTATAATTTTACATTTAATATCCCTAAAAAGTGAGAAAAAAAATTAATAGACCCGGATTAATTTATAAACTTGATAAAGGATATTAAAACCAATATGTTTGAATATTGTTCTAAGCTCATCAACTCAAAATTCTTTAAACCATTCAAAATTTAGATTTAGTTATCTGAATCACATCCTTATATAATTAACCTTATTTATCATTAGATCCAGCCTATTTGATATATTTTACACTTTGAAACCTCTAAAGATAGTAAGTTGAAACTTTGGATAAAATTGAATTGCTGTTTATGACAATAATTCACTGAAAACATGAAAATTTCTAGTCAGATAGCCAGCCAATATATATACAAAGCAGATTTGGCTTAAAGGTGGCAAAATGTACATGCCAGTGGATGTAACTATCAAGTAGGTGCTATTCTGATAGACGTGCAAACACGATTGGTTGTACATTTTTCCTTTTGGGAAATGAAAGAAGGAAAAAAAGAAAGAAAAAGAAATCTTTTTTAAGAAATTCCAGTAATGGTTTTAGCCATTCTTTTTAAGAGAAAAATGGTCAAAAGGGAATTTTCTATGTCGCGTGGAATTTTGAAGCCCATATCTTGACTGAAAACTCAGAGGCCATTAGAAAAGAGAACCTTGTACGGTGGTCCACTTGGAGGCTCGTTTTTAATGGATACTACGAAAACACATCAGCTACGACCGTCACTCACTAGAGATGCTTTAAAAAAATAAAAAAATAAAAACGTTTTTTCTTTTTTCCTTTCGTTTCCCACCCCTCCTTTTTTTAATAAAATAAGAACTTTTAGAATTTAGGGTTCATCAACCATTTTAATAAGATGGATTAAATATTTAATCTTATTATTAAATTACATATATTAACTTTCTATCGTTAAAAACTATTAAATATATACTATTAATATATAAATTAACAATAAAAGTAAAAGTTAAACTAGTTCTTTAAAAAATACGAGTGGATCAAAAAAAAAAATCCCCAAAGTTAGACATCATAATTTCTTCCACTAATAATATTAAACATCCAAATAAGTATAAATATATATATTTGAGACTGCACTAGGTAAAAAGAGATTTTAATAATTGTTTCATCAAGCTTAAAACATGATCCATATTACATAATACTTTATAAAGTTCTCTATAATATATCACTTTTTCTCCAAAAATATATACAACACTATTCTTGGTTGAAATATCTAAACTTCTTAATATTAGTGAGATTCATTTCTTCCTTTATTTTCTTTTCTTTGTTTCCCCCCTAAGAATCATATTTTACTCATTCATAGAACTTAGCAATAAAGTAAACAATGTATTGAGAAAAATAAACTAAAGAGAGTTAAACCGAAACCATAATAATTACATCTCGTACATGAAAATGAGAATCAATAACCATTAAAACAAAAAGTTCTATCGAGAGAAGAAAAACTCCAGATTTGATAGAAGAAATATCGACATGGAGGGGTGGAAAAGCTATACTAATTAAAAAAAAAAAAAAGAATAAAGCAACATTTGTAGGCTGTAGAGAGAGGGGGGGTGCATGTAAATATTAGAGAGGTGGTTAGAATTTGGGGTGGTAATTGCGGGAAGCTGCGGGCCATTTTGACCGATGCCTGCGTGACTCGCGGGGCGGGGTAGGCAAGTTCCCGTGAGCATGGGTTGGCCTGCGGGCCCGTGAACCCGCGGACCAGGAAAAAAGAAAAAATTGCTGAAGTGACGATGACATTGACGAGTCGTGACGGTGAGGGTTGAGGAGTGAGGACTGACGGTTAAACTTTCTTGAACCGTCGGTGACGACTGACGAGGACTGAGGACGGACTCCGAAGCAGTCGAGGCTATGACGATTGAGGATTGACGGTGACGACCGACGAGGCGAGGACGACTGAGGACTGACGAGGCGAGGAATGACGGAGAAGTCAAGAAGATCATCTTTCCACTCTGAGGCTGTCCGGAGCTCAACCCAGTAGGACTCTCAATAGAGAAGAGTCTGGAACCATCTGGAGCTTTGACGGTAATGCTGCTAACTCCAGTATCAGCACCTGAGGCTACCGGCCGCCGGACGACAACCCCTTCTTGTTCTCACGTCTTGGGGGTTAACTAAGTTGGCTCCAAAGTCGGAAAAAGGAATGCAGTTCTAAATCAGGACCCCATCCACAGTGGACGATCGTCGCTTTGATTTGAGGACGATGATGCGGGTCATCGCAGGCTAGCCCGCTTGGCCCGTGGGGAGGGGAGGGCCGATTTTACTGACCCGCGGGCCGGTGTGGGTCGGGGTGGGCCGGCCCATTTGGCTCGCATTACCGGCCCTAGTTAGAATAAGAAAATGACAAGGTATAAAATTGAATTATTAATATTGGAAATCTCAATCTTAATAAGTTTACTAGTCAAACCTAGATATGTTTATGGAATCTGTTTATTAAATGGATTGGTACATGAGTTAGAATATTAAATTCAAATACGAACATATTATAAACAGGTTTAAACGGATCAAATCTATTTATTAATCATATCAAATTTTTCTTTTCAAAACCAGTAATGATTATATTGTGTCATATGTAAGTCAGGTTTCGAATGGCCAATTCTAATGGGTAATGATAGTGAGATAGTTCACTAATGTTGGTGGTGGTTAGTAACTTAAGAGAAATTATTTTTAAAAATAAAAAAATGATTCTCTCTCTTAAAAAATGGAAATCATTTCCTCTATTAAAGATTAACATTTTCCATAATAATTATCTATCATTATTGACCATTAGTTATGACTTGCACTTTACACAATTCTAATAAACACTAGTAATCACTATCCTTTGAAATGATTACTATGATATTTATCAATTATCAAGATTTTAATCATAACAAATATCGAAAAGAGTAAAAAAAAAAAACATGAAATTTAGATTTGATATTGTTTCTATCATTAGTAAAATAAAATGTAAAAAGTACTTTTTTGAAGTTGTGGGATTTAAATCCTCCATATCAATGTAGGATGAACAAAATGTATAAACCGAAAAACTAAGTGGTCTTAATGCAACTTATAAAAACTAAAAGTAGTGCAAAGATTTGTGTCGTGCAATAAAAAATTGTACTCCAACTGTGGTTTGAAGTTTTGGGAGAAATAGGAAAAGCAAAGAAGTCTACGTTGGCCTTATCATGGGCTGTGCCCACAAGCAATAGATAGCTTCGGCTTACGTGGAAGGCCAATTGACCCATTAAGGATGTAATCTATTCCATTGGCATTGAATTCTAACTGAATTCAATTTTTTCTCCTATTCAAAAACTAAATCATCAATTTTATTTTTCAAAATATTTGCAAGAACAGAAATAAAATTTTAAATTACGATCTCATTCTAAGTTTAATTTTGTATATCAAATATATCATTATTACTTGTTTTATATATACTTTTATTTTCGTATTTAACATTTTGTACCACTATATTTCGTTGTTATTCATTGGTATTAGTTAAGGAATAAGTGTTGACTTATAACATTAATTAATCTAACAAAATAATAAATAATATAACAAAAATATACATAATAGACTGAAAATCGTAATAATAGTTTTTTGCCATTCATTTAAGCCCATATCACATAAGAGTCAGGTAGGCGATAGTAGTCTTGAATTTTGTCTCTCCAATGTTGCTTCAGATTAGGTTTGTTTTAAGTCGTATTATGGTATAGTGCGATTAATTATGCTTTACAAATTAGAGGAATAAATCAACCAACTCTAATTGCATTTAGTTTGAAATTGGATGCATATCTATTCAATCTCAAATTGACTAAATCCGTGATTTCAAGCTATTTAAATAATTTAACAAGTTAAAGATTGAGTTTCAAATAAATGCACATAAAAGTTATTTGTATCTAATATAATAGTATACAAGTTAAAGGTGGGCAAAGTTTAGCCTACACTCCAATGAAACCAAAATTACCACATATGTTACAATTCAACTTGATCTTTGATAACAACTATGAACTAAATTGACCAAAAGAATCATATTTTGGCCACTTGATTACTGCTCATATTGTGAATCAATTTGTAAAATGAACTACCAAAAAGAATTGTAAATTGAACTCATTATAAAAAGAAGCATAATACATGAATCATGAACTACCTAATGGAATCATAAATTGAACTCATTATAAAAAGAATGATGATTTTCAATTCAATTTGGTTTAGTCTATGGTTTGGTTCATCTTTATGCACCATTACTAATATATATACATATTCAAGAATGAAGTTTCTTTTTACCTAAGTAAAGTGTCAGTTTAATATTTATTTACCACATATTATTAAGTAGGAAGAATATTTAATGGATTTCTTAGTTTAGCCTTGAAAATAAGACAAAATACAAAATAAAGGCATTGTTTAAGCTAAAGGTATAAACAATGTAAATTGGGTATAAAGTACTTAACTTGTACAATTTTGCTCTATATCTATTTGAATATGATTCAATTACAATCAAATTAAACAGAATTCAAACTACTTAAATGACTTATTAGGTCAAGGTTAAATTTCAACTTGCTTGGCATAACATATTGGAGCCAAGCCATTGGATATATTGAATCATCTTGAAATAAAATTGGATTAAGGAATACAATTTTTTTTTTTGAGAAAAAGTATATTAGAAATCCTTTATGCTTATATAAAAGTTAATTGAGTTCTTTTAAGTTTGATTGAATCATTTGAGTTTCTAAATTTAAGTCGAAGTTTAATTAAAATCATTTGGTTGATTTTAGATATAGATATATATTTATTAAAAAAATAGAAAGAAAACAAAATTACTTCCAAGGGTACAATCGTCCATCGAAAAAAACCTGAAATTTTAGGGCCACATGTCACATGTGATTTCGGATAGGGAAAAACGAAACAAGAAGATAACGAGCTTTTAAATCCATTAAGGTCAGTAACGTCAATTCACAAAATTTCCCAAACCCACACTTGAGATCGATATGGACACTGCTCTTTCTGCACCATTTCTGTAAAAAGTGCAATCCAATCTTCTTTGAACGAGGAAGAAGAAGAAGCAGCAAATGGGAAGCAGTAGCTTTTTACAGTCTTCTTCCATATTGACCCTTCCCTCTTTCACCAATTCTTCTTCATCTTCTTTTTCTTCTTCTTCGTGTTTCTCTCAATCCGCTTTACTGCACGTGCGTCATTTGGAGTCCAAGAAGAGGAATGTAAATGTAACGAGAACGCCAAATGCTTGTCTTCGTTGGATGGAGAGAAGTGACGACGTTTCGTGCCGTAGAAGAGCTATCCTCTTTGTGGGTATTTCTGTTCTTCCCTTTTTTGGATTGAAAGCTACTGCTTTTGAAGCAACAGAAGCAGAAACAAGTGAGTTTTATTTTATATTTCTAGAAATAGATCGTACAAAATTATCAAGTTGTTTTACTATAAAATTCCTTTTTGGTTTTTACTTTTCCCTTGTTGTTTTGTTTTGTTTAATTTGGAATTTAGAAAACGTATTAGCCGATATAATTATGACTTCTGGGTTGACTAATAAGGAAAATGCAGTTAATGGAGATTGATGGTTCCTGTTTGTTATGAACTAAGCATATTCTTGATTTAGAGGTGTAAATAAGCGAAAACCGAGCTCACAAGCCTAATTGAGCTCGAGTTGAGGTAAGTGTTAGTTGAGTTGGAGGTGGAATTTAAACATCATATTTTTTGGGTAAATAATTTAAACATCATATTGTTTTAGTGAGAATTAACATTCTCTTAAAATAAATAGAGTCTGAACTAGTTTAATCGAGGGAAGCTTAAGCTTGTTAAATGCCATTTAGAGTCAAGCTTGACCTCAAAAATTCTAAGTATGGTCGAGTACAAGTCCTATCAAGCTTTGGGTTTTTTAGTAGAGTTAGAGTTTGACAACGTATCATCTCAACTCAGCCTGACCCATTGACACCCCTGATTTGTTTACAGAGAACGTTTTTCATTTTTCTTTAAATATTTGGTACAATTAAAGCTGTTCAATTGTGATTATTAAAGCTTAAGTAGTAATAATATGTAGGCTAAGATAGGGGCGAATGACTGATCACAGTTGTGGTTAATAGGTCAAACGAAAGTGTTAATGGAAAATGGGGAAAATGATTTCCCCTTTCAAAGTACGAATTGTTTTTCTCTTTTTTCATTGATATTTTCCATGATATATTCCATTGCTTTCAACCACCATTGACTTCCTTGTGCACCTCCCAAATCCATGCATTAAGATCCATGATCTGTGGAAAACGATCATTTTGCATTGCTTGTGATGTTGCTCAAACGTATTGATGAATCTGGCCTTCTCTATACTTGTTTATGTTGCTTGCGACTCAATTCATTTATCAGAATCTTTTTCCCACTCTTGAAGTTATTTTTCTTTCAGAAGGAAGTGAGTTAAAGGGGATAACAGAGAGCCAAAAGTTAGAGGTTCATCTCCCTTCTCTAATTGCACATATGTTTCACTTTGAAAATTCATGTTTTATACTTGTAATTGTGAAACTTGCAGTTTTCTTAATCAATTCGCCATTGCGTGTAGGAAAAAGTTAAAGAAGCATCACCAAATTCTTCCCTATCTTTCTTGAATGGAGTCGGAATTCTAAGTTCAGGTGTGCTTGGTGCTCTTTATGCTCTTGATCGAAAAGAGAAGGCAGCTACAGAAGCAACAATAGAATCTGTAAGCACACAGCTGACCTCGTGGTCACACTTATCTTGGAGAATTGTCTTCTTGATTGAACCAAGTCATGCTTCTGTTCCTAATCTTGTTTCCTGGCTAAAAAGTGCAGATGAGAACCAAATTAAAAGAGAAGGAAGATTCAATCGTTTCTATGGGGAAAAATTTTGAATCCAAGCTAATGAGTGAACAGGAAGAAAGGAACAACCTTCTAAAGAAGGCTAAGGAAGAAAGACAGTCCTTAATGAATAAACTAAATTCTGCTAATGAAACAATTTCTGGTTTAGCTCAGGAGCTCAAGAGTGAGAAGAAATTGATTGAGGAGCTCAAAGTTCGAATTGACAGTCTTCATGATAACCTCTCAAAAACTGAAGAAGATAAGAGATTACTTGGAGAGAATCTGAAGGAAAATTTCAAGTCTATTGAAGTATTGCAGGAAAAATTGAACTTGGTAACTGTAGAGCTGAAGGGTAAGGAAGATGCCATCCGCAGTCTCAGTTCCAGTGTAGCAGAGAAGGAATCTGAGCTCAAAGACCTAAACGCTAACTATAAACAGAGTCAGGATGATTTAGCCAAAGCACAATCAGAGATTCTTGGAATGAAAGATGAACTTACCAACAATCAGAAAGGAGTAGAAGACAAAATTTCTTTGATCAGTGATTTAAATGCAAGAATAGATTCTTTACTCAAAGAAGGAGATGAATTCAGGAGTAAGTTGGATGCCACTCAGAAAGAATACAGTGATCTGAAGTTGGCTTCAGAAAAGGATGCAGCTGCAAGTGCGAAGGTTTTGAAGGAAAGAGAAAAGGAACTCAGCCAACTTATTGAAAAGCTGAAGCTCTCTCAGAATGAAGTGTCAGAAAATCAAGCCATAACTGCCACCTTGACTGATGAGAGGGAAGATTTGAAGATAAAATTGGATGAACAATTAAGCAATGTAGAGAACCTTAAACATGAACTTGATGAAGCTCAGATACTTCTTACAAAGTCAGAGACTGAAGCTTCAGATGTGGTAAAACAATGGGAAAAGACAAAAAGGATATGCTCGGAGCTTGAGGGTGAAATGTCAAGGATTCAGTCTGAGTATGCTGAAGAGAGGAAATCGCTAAAAAGAAGCCTTGAAGAGGCTGAACGTAGTAAAGAAGCTTTATTTAATGAGCTTTCTTCTATGAAAGAACTTCAGAAGAAAGCAGTGGAAGAGCTTGAAACTAAAACTCTGGAGCTGTCATCCTTGATGGAAAATCGCGATAGCCTGAAGAAAGAACTGGTTGATGTCTACAAAAAATTTGAGTCATCCGCCAATGATCTAAGGGAAGAAAAGGAGGTTGTTGCCTCATCGAGCAAAGAATTGCAAGCTTTGGAAAAACAAGTCTTGAAGGACAAGGAGTCACGAAAATTGCTCGAAACTCAGTTGGAAGAAGCTACTAAATCACTTGATGGGATGAGCCAAAAAACATTGACACTTTCAAAGGATTTAGAGAAAGCCAACTCCGAGATATCAACCCTTGAAAATGAAAGAGATGTTCTGTATAAATCTCTGACAGAACAGAAGAAATTGGCAAAGGAAGCTCAGGAAAATCTGGAGGATGCACATAACCTCATCATGAGCCTTGGCAAGGAAAGAGAAAATTTAGAGAAGAGGTCCAAGAAACTCAATGAAGAGTTGGGATCAGCCAAGGGAGAAATTCTTCGCTTAAGAAGTCAGATGAACTCGTTGAAAGTTGTTGAGAATGACGAGCAACCTGAAAAACCTTTGAATGATGATCAGCCTGAGAAACTAGTGATTAATGAGCAACCCCAGAAAGACGAAGCTGGTGGCAAAGTAACTGTTAGTACGAGAAGAACTAGGAGGAGGAGATCTTCTTCATAAGTACTAAAGAGAAAGGAACCAATTTTTTGGCCAGTTTTTCAATTTTCTGCTGTTCCCACGTGGAAGTTCCTTTAAAACTTCCACAAGAGGGAATTTTTCCATTGTACGCTATGATGTATAGATGTGACAATGAGGCATGGAAGTTAATATCTCTCAGTTTCTAGTACAGTTTGATATCACATCCTACTTATTGCAAGTCTGAGACCTTAATCATCAATGCTGTTGCAAGTGGCATCGTGGAAACCTCTGGATGGTAGACAAAACCAGAAAGTTGAAGCCAATGGCAAGCTCACCAGGAGGAGAAAAACTTTATAATGAGAGTGGAATCATATATTACCTATCCAAGTTCCTTTGAATCTTACACACTGCAGGTTTCTCATCATATTTCGTCGTATATTAGTGTGAATCTGTGAGGATGAAACATGGAAATTTGTATCTATTGGTTGTTTTAGAGTTTCATGTTTCTTCCAACTTATTGTAAGTCTATAACCTAAATTTAGAATTGTCGATGTGAATCACATAAGTATAGTAACCAACCAATAAATGAAAAGAAGGATAAATTGTAACGACAGCCTCTTACCAGTGCTCGTATGCATTTAGACTCTTTAGTTTTGAAACAGAGCAGTTACAGCAAGGGCTTTTAAATTGGCAATTGATCACATTGAACTTACTGCAAGTGTAATGATATAATATGACTTATTATCGTGTAATGATGAATAATTTCCCAGTTAATAAATGGTTCAACCCTTATAAGGTGAATGCTTATATAGACGCTATGAATGATCGAGGTGACTTTATGCATGAGAGATGTAATCAAAGTTTCCAATTAGAAGAGAGAAAAAGAATCGTAATCACGGAGAGAGAGAGAGAGGGGGGGGGGGTTAAAAAGATAGCCAAGGACGAAGATTTTGGACGATGCATCGACCACAGTGGGAGTCGAACCCACGACCTTTTGATCCGAAGTCAAACGCGCTAATCCACTGCGCTATGCGGTCTTTGTTAGGAAAGGCCTATATATTTTTATATATAACAAAACAATCTCTACGAATTTTTTCCTTTTCGCCAACGGCAAACCTCTGCGTTAAGTATGGAATTTCAGAACTGCGATCGAGGACCTTCGTTATAGATAGAAAACCCAATTTTTCATCATAGTCAAGTAACGAGCAGTAGTGTCTTTTTTTTTTTTTTTTCCTTCTTTTGGTGGGATCATACGCTTGACTACTCTCATGGTCAAGCGTAGTCATCCCTTGTATTTGAAAAAAAGATAGTGGATATCTCTAATTCAAGGTGGGCTTGAGGCTTGATTGAGAAAATAGATTTTAGTTATATGAAAGTATTTTATGTGTAGCTCTGGGCTTTTAAGGAATAAAGTAAGCTTTACCTCTCAGACTCTTGAGTAACCCAAACTTGTATCATGTCTTTATTCTTATTCTTCACATCCGAAATGGTTATTGTGCCAATAAAAACCTCTATTTTATAGTATTAGAGGTGAAACAAAAAGCATCAATGATCATCAATTTAAATCCATGTGACATATAATAGTAAATTACTTTTCCTTATTCATGTTAGTTAGCTGTTAGTTTAGGTAAAAAATTTTGGCATACCAATCATACCACTTGTATAAAATATCTTATATCTAGTTACATGCCCTAGATGTAAAGTGGAGCTAGGTGAGAGTTGCAAATTTTAATTTTAGGTTAAAAAAAAAGAACTAGTTAAATGTATTATGATAATTTTTTTTAAATATTGAGGTTAGGAGGCAATTATAGGGCTCTTACAAGGTGTTTGCCACTAAAGTGACATACTTGATGGTCGAAAAGATCATCTTCATTAAGATAGTTATGAAATAAATCCCATAAAAATAACTCGTAATTGCTAAATTTTAGTGTTTTGACCCAATATTAAGCTTGTTACTTTGAGCAATATGATTGTTTAGATTTGTTAAATATTACAATTTTAGTAAAAAAGAAGTAATAGTTTTATATTATAAGCAATTAAAATTTCACACGTTTTACATTATAAGAAGCTATACATTAATTTCTAGTATTCATAATGCCGGTTTTGATTCCAAATCTTATAAATCTATAATTGCAATATAAGGTATATGTCGAGTCTAATTTTTTATTTTTTTCATTTTCATCACAATCCGATTTATACTAGACCTTATGCTCATTTAATATAAATCTTCGACTTGAATTAGGAATTTCGTCTTATTTTGGAGTCATCACCCAACTGAAATTAGGAAAGATTATTGAATTAGGACTAAGTGAGCAGATTAATACTAATTTAGACAAATAGTCAGCGAGATCTCCTCTTTTCAAATTTGTGAAAGAGGAAAGGGAAAACCGGAGTTTCCGAACTAGGGGACTAACCTATTTAAACCTTAAAGTTATTACTTTATTTTTCTGAAATCTAAACCCTATCCTAATGTCTTTTATTGTTATTTATTTTGTTTATTTTTGTTATATTTTATCTATTATTTTTTTGTTGTATTTTTTGTTTATTGATTAAAGACAACTTATTCTAATTTGGAAAATGAGTTTTTTTTTTTTTAGAGTTGTCCTAAATGGGTACCTACGTACTTGCTATTCAGGATTAAACAAGCCATAGTTTGCCTTTTATAAAAAAAACTTTAGTGGGTTAATTAATTTTAATTATGAAAAACACTTCAAATTTACGTTTTTTTTTATAATTTTTAAGACTTTTAGAAAAAAATCTAAGCCTAAGCTTTATTATTTTATTTTATTTTTGAAAAAAGATTAATTTGAGGAAAAACCAATTTTGGATTTATTTAAGAAAATGATTTTTTTCTAGGTGATAAAATTTATTTTTATATCCCATTTATTAATCTACCTTAATTATTATTTTTTATTTTTTCATTATTTTAAATTATTTTAACATTTTTATTACTTTATCTACTCTAAACTAGACATAAAAAAAAAAAAACTAATCTAAATTCTATTGTAAACACCCCATTTTTTGCCATAAGAGTCAATAATTTTAAAAAATAATCAATTCTCAATAATTTTCAATTTTTTTCCAATTTTTCTCTAATTTAGCATAAATAATAAAAATATTCAAAAAATAAAAATAAATAGGAAAACACATCAATTTTGAAAAATGACTTCAGAAATGGCAATAATGAATAATAAATAATTTTTACAAATTTTTGAAATTTCAAAAAAATACAAAAAAATGAAAAAAAATCGCATTGCATATATGCAATTTGCGATACAAAGAAAATCGGGAAATTGGGCCAGCTCAGCTGGTTCGTGCGTGCGCCTGGGAATGTGTGGAAGCCAGAGGTCGCGAGTTCGAATCCCCCCGCATGCGTTCGGCAAAATGTTTTCTTTCTTTTCCCTAGAGCTGCCACGTGGCAGCATGTGATTGGTCGAGAGGAAACACGTGCCTCGCACGTGGTCGTCTTCTTCCTTAAGCCCAGCCGGAGAAAAATCCGGCAGAAGTCCGATAAGGTTGAAATTGCTGGATTTCTTCGAATCTTTTTGGATTTCAATAAATCTAAAACCGAATTATCCAGATAAATCACAAGATTACAACAAATCGGCATCAAATAGGTTGGATAGAATCAAATCTAAAAAAGGGAAAAATATGGGTTTATCCAAATCCGCCGATTCAAGCTTATCCAAGAGGGTTTCCGGACGCCTATAAATAGAGGAGGAGGTGAGGAAGCCAAAGGACGAATCAGAATTGAGAGAAAGTGAGGAAAGAGTGCAAATTGGAGAGCATCGGAGGAGACCAAAAACCGCGAAGCACCGGCTGGAGTTGAACCACCACCAGGAGGCGATCTGGGAGCAAACCACCGCCACCATTGGATTCAGCAACCTCGAGAAACTAGGATTCGACACCTCACCTGCTGCAAAAGGCCACCGGAACGCCGTGAACGAGCCTTCCCCGTCGCCGTGTCCGATCGATCCGACCCGACCCGATTCGACCCGACCGACCCGACCCGTGTACCGACCCGGATCTAGGTAAGTCGGATTTTCCGGATTTTTATTATTTTATTTATTTAATTAATTTTGTTTATTTATTTATTCCAAATTAATTAATTGTTATTTAGTTATTTATTTATTTGTTTATGTTTTATTTTTAATAAATAGGAAAATGTAGAAATTAGATTTTTCTAGAATTTAATAATGTAGAAAAATAATAAATAAGAAAAATAATAATAAATAGATAGATAAAAAATAATAATAAAATAATAAAATATAGAAAAATAATAAAAAATATTAGGAAAAATAACAATAAAATTTTAGATTTCAAAATATGATAGATATTAACTTAAGATAAAATTTTTCACAAAAATCATAAAAAAACCATAAAAATCATAAAAAATCAAGAAAATAAAAAAAAATAAAAAAAATCAAAAATTATAAAAGAATCATATAAAATGAGTTTTAGCACTTAGAAAAATCATTTTCTTCAAATAAATCCAAAATTGATGTTTTTCCCTAAAAATCATTTTCAAAATCAGATTAAAGCTTAGGCTTAGAATTTTTTAAAAATCCAAAAAATGGTAAGAACATAAAGCAAAAGAGATTTCAAAATTAAAATTCACAAACAAACTTCAAGTTTTCAGAAAAGCGAACTACGGCTTGTTTGATCCTGAATAGCAGGTACGTAGGCACCCATTCGGGTCAACCTATAAAAATTAATGAAAAATCATTTTCTTGAAATAATTCAAAAACATAATAAAAAGTAACAGAAACACAATAAAAACACATTTCTAAAGAGGAACAATTTCAGGAGATTAGGTGGTAACCGTAAGGTTTTAATAGGTTAGCCTCCGGACTTAGAAACTCTGGTTTTCCCTTTTCCTCTTTTCAAAAACGAGAAGAGGAAATAACGACGACTAGTGGTCCAAATTAAGACTAATCCGCTCCTTTAGTCTTAATTCAATATTTCCCAACAACAGTTGGGTGGCGACTCCAAAAATCAAACGAAATTCCTAACTCAAGTCGAGGATCTACATTAGATGAGCATAGGGTCTAGTCTAGATCGGATTAGGAATGGGAATTCAAAAATTAGACTCGACAGGATGGCGACTCCGTTGGGGACCCATGTCAGTAGGCTAAGCCACCTGAATCTTTGAATTGTTCTCTTTAAGAAATGTGTTTCAATTATTACTCTATTACTAACTTTTCAGGGATTAGTTAGATTTTGAATTTTCTTTACTATGGGGGTTTGCATGCATATGTGTGTGTGAGTAGATGCGGTCGAACCCGGACCGTCCTAGAAACCTAAGACGGGGAGCCATTGTGTAGGTTTCGGGCGAAGTGAGTTGATTCACCGTTCGGGACCGATTAGGCTACCCCACCCTATGCTTCGATATGGCCTGAGATCCATTTCTTCGAGAATGCGGGAGGCCATAGAGCTCGGGAACCAGTTAGAACCAACCAACTTACATACATAACATCACAAGGGGTTGACAATTGAATGACAATGTAATGGTTTGTTATTTTGTCCTTGGAGTTCAGGACTATTTCCCTGTAACGTGTTCATAGTTCTGTTTGTAACTAGGCTGTTTCTTATTGTAATAGATGGCTAGCAGTATAGTCGACCGCCTCCTCCGCAAAGAAATCCGGGTTTATAAACCTCTGGACCCAAAATTGGTACTGGACCATTGGTTTACTTTGTACAACCCAGAGGAGCAGGCCTTCATCCAGCAAAAGATCGGCCCCATCCTCTCACTGACAAAGATAGAGGTGAATCTGCCTTTAGTCCGGGCCATGCTTCAATTATGGGAAATTGAGCCCGTCGCCTTCTTTATTGGGCCACATGAGATCACCCTTACCCTGGATGAATACACTTAGTTGCTACAGGCTCCAGCACTAACCAATCAGATATACATTCCAGACCTAAAGGCCGAGCCAGCCGGTACCTTCAGCAGATTATTAGGCATCCGGAAGACAGCAGTCAACAAAGCCCTGGCGGACTGTAATGGGTATTGCATACGCATGGATGATTTAGAAGCCTGGTTCATCGCCCGAGAGGACAATGGGGATAGAAAGGACATCCTATGTAGGGACCCTAAGACTTACAGACAGAGAAGGGTGAACGCTTTCATCTTGACAGCCTTCGCCACCATACTGTTCCCTACCGAGACCTTCTATATTCACTACCGGGTTGCAGAGCTGGTGACCCAATTTCTGGAGGGAAGATCTTACATCCCGGCTCTACTGGCTGAACAAATCCAGAACCTGAATTTCCTTAAGAAGAAAGGCCACGGGATCCTTCGCTCAAGCCTCAACCTTCTGCTGATATGGTTTGTAAGCCACCGTAAATGCTTCGGGCTGAACATGGTCCGAAGAACCTTGGCCCAGCAGGTGGATCTCGTAGACTCATGTATAGAAAAGGTAAAGCTACCCGACAATCTTACCAGCCACAGTTGGGTAGAGCTTCTTAGGAGCTTTAGTGCCGAAGATATTCTATGGACAGCCAGGTGGAGTTGCTATGACAAAATCATCTTGACCTGCAGTAACTTCCAAGCGGTACCTTTGATCAGAATCAGCGGATGTATCGGATATCACCCCAACTCAGTGGTCCGCCAATTCGGTACTATCCAAGACATAGTTTATCGGCCCTCGCTCGAAGCTGTCACCTTTGAGTATCAAGATCCGAACCTATTGGTAGCCGAGAAGTTTGCTAAGTTGGCAGAGGTCAAAGCACTTTGGGAAGCCAGAATTGAAAGCCTGAATGTGGACCTGGGGGAGTTAGATGGCGAAGTGGGAAAACACCGAGCCACCAGAGAGTTTGTAATCCGCCAGCTATACCAGACAGGGGAAAGAGCATACCGGGTTCCAGACGTTACCCAACCAAGACCAGACAAGATCAACCCAGAGACAGAAATCTACCTGGAGCAGGTCAAGGCCCGCATGGAAGTATACTTCGAAGCTGCGGATTATAAGAAAGACATCTGGAAGGGACGCTTCAAGGAATCCGACCAAAGAAACAAGGCCTTAGAAGCACAATTGGAGAAGTGCCAAGAAAAAGTCAAGGAATTGGAAGCCGTCATCAATGGGAAGTCCGAGCCTCCACAATGAAAGACTAAAAGAGCTAGGAAGTAGAGCATTATTTGTAATCTTTTATTTTGATTATCGAACTCCAAATCTTCAAAAATTAATAAAAGTGAAGTTTCAATATTACATTGTCAATCAGTTGTCAACCCTTTTATTTTTAGCATCTGTGTGAGCATCTGGTTTGCATATTTACTAAAAAATAAGAACAATAAAAATAAAGAAAGAAAGAAAATTGAAGAGTTACTAACAATAAGAGAGCTTTTCAAGGTCCTAAAAGTTGCTTCTAAATGGTCGGCTTAACCTAAAGCTCATAGTCACTTGCTCTAAACATAAAACCAAAGACCTCTATAACCTACTCTCAACTTAAAAGACCCCATTCACTTCAAAAGGTCTCCTCATATCTTGATTTAGCCTCAAAACGTAAAACGTCCCAACACCTTCCAATCCTAAAAGCTGCACTTGAAGTTTCCTTTCCATCAAAAGTTATCTAAACCAGACACAGAATTTTTGGGCACACTTTCAAAGTAGCTATGGTCAATTATCAATGAGGGTATAAAGAAGACTACTCCAAATACTTGAGTCTTAGGCGCTTAAGACCAAATCACTTGACAACAGTACACAGGGACGCCATGAGAAGTGGAGAACATAGGTAAGTTTGATAAAATGGAAGGGTATCTTTGTTTAAAAGGTTTAAGATGACAAGAGGCAAACCACGCCCCAAACACTAACCCTTAAACACTTGAGAGTGGAGTGTTATTAATGTGAGGTTTTGGACTCATTCCTTAAGGGAGGTCTATCTTGAATTTGATACGTTAAATCAAAATAATGTTAGGCATTCATTTTTGCTACCCTAAACACAATCATCCTTTGACAAACAAGAGTTTCAAAATTTAACCCTACCGTCAACCACCCCACGATAGAATAATTGAGAAGATAGAGACATCAATAATGCTTACCCTAGTTGCAACAATTCAAAATTTTAGCCATAGATAATTTATTTGAGATGAAGAGAAGTCCACATTCTGAAAAAAAAAAATACACATAAACCACAGGAAATGATCACCATTGGGCCTAAAAGAAGAGGAAAAAAAGATGGAAAAAGAAAATGAATGAAGAAAAAAAAAAGAATGAAAAAATGAAAGAAAAAGAAAGAAAAGAAGAGAAATGAGAAAAGCCTACGAATGTAGCTAAACCTATAAAAAGCCCAACAACACTTGAAAATACCAGGGCCAAATACTAGAACAGTTCAAAGATATACTACCTTTTTGAAGACTTCTCCAAATCATTGAAAATAACTTATCTTAAGCAAAAATTGCTAGGGCAAGTACTATTCCAGTTCTTTTTCTCAAGGTTTCTTGACTTACAAACCCAAGTTGAAATGATGATTCTTTCAAAATAAACCTTAACACACTTTTCTGAAACCAACAACCAAAGAGCCTAAATTGCATCACAAGTATCAAAAAGGCCTAACGGATTGATTAAAGTGTATTACTTACAAGAAAGACCATAATTTTTGGAATAGAAGTCAAGAGTGACATCTAAACCGAGAGATTGTAAGGAAGTCCTCTTAGATTAAACCAATTAAAAACGAGATATCCAGTTATAAATGGAATGAGGGAATTTACTCATTGACGTTGTTTAGCCTTATGTATCGATGTCCCCCCAAGAAGAAGATATGAGTCTCAATTATCAGAAACCCCTCAAGAGATGATTGATTAAGCTAAGACAACACTTTGTTTCTAAGATTAAACCAAACCCTCTAAGAAAAATGAGGCAAAAGAGTAAGTGATTATTGAGTAGTAGGGAATGCTTACCCTTTATTTGTATTTTTAGGAGCCTTGTTAGACTCTTTACTCATTAGCATTGCTCACTAAAAAAAAAAAAAACACTTTAATGTTTGCCATATTATCTTTAGGTTTCAGAAGAGCATTTTTTTTTTCGTGAAAATTTGCAGAAAAATTTCAGTCATCACTTGTTCAGAAGTCTTAAGCCATCTTGCATTTGATTGTTATTGAAAATAATAATAATAATAATAATAATAATAATAATAATAATAATAAGATTTTCACTTAGGATATCTCAAGGTTAGCCCACATACGGCACCTTTTGAGCCATCATTTTCATCATAGGGTAGTCAGCCCATAGGGGGCACTTTCCTAAAACTTTGTCCTCATGGTCAGCCCATAGGGGGCATTTTTTGAGGCAAATTCAAATCCAGGTTAGTCAGCCCATAGGGGGCACTTTTTGAGGCAAATTCAATTCAGGGTTAGTCAGCCCATGGGGGGCATTTGTCCTCATGGTCAGCCTATAGGGGGCACTTTTTGAGGCAAATTCAAATCTAGGTTAGTCAGCCCATAGGGGGCACTTTCCTAAAACCTTGTTCTCATGGTCAGCCCATAGGGGGCACTTTTTGAGACAAGTCCCATCAAAGGTTAGTCAGCCCATAGGGGGCACTTTCCTAAAACTTTATCCTTATGGTCAGCCCATAGGGGGCACTTTTTGAGGCAAATTCAATTCAAGGTTAGTCAGCCCGTAGGGAGCACTTTCCTAAAACTTTGTCCTTATGGTCAGCCCATAGGGGGCACTTTTTGAGGCAAATTCAAATCTAGGTTAGTCAGCCCATAGGGGGCACTTTCCTAAAACCTTGTTCTCATGGTCAGCCCATAGGGGGGGACTTTTTGAGACAAGTCCAATCCAGGTTAGTCAGCCCATAGGGGGCACTTTCCTAAAGCTTTGTCCTCATGGTCAGCCCATAGGGGGCACTTTTTGAGGCAAATTCAAATATAGGTTAGTCAGCCCATAGGGGGCACTTTCCTAAAACCTTGTTCTCATGGTCAGCCCATAGGGGGCACTTTCCTAAAACTTTGTCCTCATGGTCAGCCCATAGGGGGCGCTTTTTGAGGCAAATTCAATTCAAGGTTAGTTAGCCCATAGGGGGCACTTTCCTAAAAACCTCGTTCTCATGGTTAGCCCATAGGGGGGACTTTTTGAGACAAGTCCAATCCAGGTTAGTCAGCCCATAGGGGGCACTTTCCTAAAACTTTCTTAAAAATCTACCTCATGGTTAGCCCATAGGGGGCACCTTTTGAGGCATTTTATCAAAGGTTAGTCAGCCCATGAGAGGCACTTTCCTAAACTCTCTCGATTAGTCAGCTCTCGGGGCACTTTTCGGAAATATTCTTCTAAACAGTTGTTAGTCTAACAAGACGCTTTTGTTGACAGTTAGCCAGCTCATAGGGGCGCTTCCTGAGTCAGATTTCTTTCGAAGGTTGCAGGTCTGATAAGACGCTTCCTGTCATCATTTCTCATACATTCCTACACAATGATGGAGATGTGTCATGTCGCTAATTAGTCGCCCATAAAGCACTTTTTGGGAGAGAACATCATCCTAAATTGTTAGGACCATCTTAACTTGTAGGATTATTAGCTCTTGGAGCATTTTTCTACCAAAAACCTGTTCAAGAGGCAAAAAATGGCGTCTTTCTTATATTTGTAGTCAAGTTTTTAAAACTTTACCACAAAAAGGGGCAGCTGTAAACACCCCATTTTTGCCCTAAGAGTCAATAATTCTAAAAAATAATCAATTCTCAATAATTTTCAATTTTTCTCTAATTTAGCATAAATAATAAAAATATTCAAAAAATAAAAATAAATAGGAAAACACATCAATTTTGAAAAATGACTTCAGAAATGGCAATAATGAATAATAAATAATTTTTACAAATTTTTGAAATTTCAAAAAAATCCAAAAAAATGAAAAAAATCGCATTGCATATATGCAATTTGCGATACAAAGAAAATCGGGAAATTGGGCCAGCTCAGCTGGTTCGTGCGTGCGCTTGGGAACGTGTGGAAGCCAGAGGTCGCGAGTTCGAATCCCCCCGCATGCGTTCGGCAAAATGTTTTCTTTCTTTTCCCTGGAGCTGCCACGTGGCAGCATGTGATTGGCCGAGAGGAAACACGTGCCTCGCACGTGGTCGTCTTCTTCCTCGAGCCCAGCCGGAGAAAAATCCGGCAGAAGTCCGATAAGGTTGAAATTGCTGGATTTCTTCGAATCTTTTTGGATTTCAATAAATCTAAAATCGAATTATCCAAATAAATCACAAGATTACAACAAATCGGCATCAAATAGGTTGGATAGAATCAAATCTAAAAAACGGAAAAATATAGGTTTATCCAAATCCGCCAATTCGAGCTTATCCAAGAGGGTTTCCGGACGCCTATAAATAGAGGAGGAGGTGAGGAAGCCAAAGGACGAATCAGAATTGAGAGAAAGTGAGGAAAGAGTGCAAATTGGAGAGCATCGGAGGAGACCAAAAACCGCGAAGCACCGGCTGGAGTTGAACCACCACCAGGAGGCGATCTGGGAGCAAACCACCGCCACCATTGGATTCAGCAACCTCGAGAAACTAGGATTCGACACCTCACCTGCTGCAAAAGGCCACCAGAACGCCGTGAACGAGCCTTCCCCGTCGCCGTGTCCGATCGATCCGACTCGACCCGATTCGACCCGACCGACCCGACCCGCGTACCGACCCAGATCCAGGTAAGTCAGATTTTCCGGATTTTTATTATTTTATTTATTTAATTAATTTTGTTTATTTATTTATTCCGAATTAATTAATTAATTAATTATTTGTTATTTAGTTATTTATTTATTTATTTATTTGTTTATGTTTTATTTTTAATAAATAGGAAAATGTAGAAATTAGATTTTTCTAGAATTTAATAATGTAGAAAAATAATAATAAATAGATAGATAAAAAAATAATAAAATGTAGAAAAATAATAAAAAATATTAGGAAAAATAACAATAAAATTTTAGATTTCAAAATAGGATAGATATTAACTCAAGATAAAATTTTTCACAAAAATCATAAAAAAACCATAAAAATCATAAAAAATCAAGAAAATAAAAAAAATCATAAAAAATTCAAAAATTGTAAAAGAATCATAAAAAATGAGTTTTAGCACTTAGAAAAATCCATTTCTTCAAATAAATCCAAAATTGATGTTTTTCCCTAAAAATCATTTTCAAAATCAGATTAAAGCTTAGGCTTAGAATTTTTTAAAAATCCCAAAAATGGTAAGAACATAAAGCAAAAGAGATTTCAAAATTAAAATTCACAAACAAACTTAAAGTTTTCAGAAAAGCGAACTACGGTTTGTTTAATCCTGAATAGCAGGTACGTAGGCACCAATTCGGGTCAACCTATAAAAATTAATAAAAAATCATTTTCTTGAAATAATTCAAAAACATAATAAAAGTAACAAAAACACAATAAAAACACATTTCTAAAGATGAACAATTTCAGGAGATTAGGTGGTAACCGTAAGGTTTTAATAGGTTAGCCTCTAGACTTAGAAACTCTGGTTTTCCCTTTTCCTCTTTTCAAAAACGAGAAGAGGAAATAACGAAGACTAGTGGTCCAAATTAAGACTAATCCGCTCCTTTAGTCTTAATTCAATATTTCCCAACAACAGTTGGGTGGCGATTCCAAAAATCAAACGAAATTCTTAACTCAAGTCGAGGATCTACATTAGATGAGCATAGGGTCTAGTTTAGATCGGATTAGGAATGGGAATTCGAAAATTAGACTCGACATCTATCATTTTTCCTAATTTTTTTTTTCATTTTTTCTCTCTTTTTTTTTTGAATTGTAAATAAAGAAACAAACAAACAAATAAAAACGGAAAATCCGACTTACCTAGATCCGAGTATGGTGCGCGGGTCAGGTCAAATCGGGTCAGGTTGGCAGGTTGGGTAATGATGGTTGGAAGTCCTCGTCGGCGGTGTTTCGGCGACTTTCGAGGGTGTTTGAAGGTGGCTTTCGAGCTTTTAGGGAGTGGGAAACCTAACCATGGTGGTGGATTTCTCCAAGAACACCTCCTGGTGGTGTTTTAAGGTGATAGTGGTCGGCGGTCGTGGCCCGTGAACTCCGACGGCTCTGATCTCTCTTATTTTCTCTCCTTTCTCTCTTCCGATTCGTGCTTTGGCCTCCTCCCCTCGTGCTCTATTTATAGGTACCAGAAATTGAGCCGGATAAGCTCGGATTTCCTCCGATTGGGGCAAATCGGATTCGCGGTTGAAATTCTCTCCAATTTGATTTGATTCGTGCAAATCTTCGATTTTGTTGTAATTTGATTCTAATTGGATGATGTTTATCTCATTTTAGCTAAAGATCTGTTGGATTTATATAAAAAATCGAATCAAAACAGTTAGATTCGAATTTTTCCGCGGCCAGTGATGATCTCGGATGAAGGAAGGAGATGATCACGTGCTTGACGCGTGCATTCACGTTGTTTAATCATTAGCTGATGCGTGTCTTGGGGAAAAATAAAAACGGGCAAAACGCGGAAATGCGTTTCTTGTATTTCAAACCTATGACGAGCCTTCCCCCCGCGAGCATGAGGCCATGGTTCGGACCAGTTGGGCTAGCCCACTTCTCAGTTTTTTTTTTATTTACGTAAATTACATATATGCGATGCAATTATTATTATTTTTGTATTATTTTGAAATTCTAAAAAATTATAAAAATTATTTAACTCCTTTTCTTATTATTTATATCATTATTTTCCAAAATTGATATATTTTTCCTATTTATTTTAATTTTTGAATATTTTTCCTATTTTTGCTAAATTATTATAAAAATTATAAAAAAAATAAAAAATAAAAAATTGACCATTATTAATTATTAGGGTAAAAAATGGGATGTTTACAGTATAGAATAAGATCTTCTACCATATCCATCTTTAACAGTATCAACCTTATACTAAAAGTTAAATATGTTCATTTTGCTGCCACTAAAGAAAAAAGGGTAGCACAAAACATGCTATATAAAATTTAACCTAAATAAAATTGCTTCAAACTACATTTTCTTTAAAAACTTAGTAAATAATTCATAGCTTAGTATAAAAATCAAATTGAACTGCTTTTGTTGTATATAAACAAACTTACATTTTATTAAATATAAATTGAGTTACTTTTAGCTGTTGAAGAGAGGCAAAGGTAATCGCTAGAAATTGATATTAATGGTAATCATTAACTATGAAGTAAAATATCATTTGAAATTGAAGACCATCTTTCCCCATGTCTACTACTAACTATACTATTATTACACCCCAAAACCGGGAAATGACAACTTTGCTACATGCACATGTTCCATGCTCTTGTTGCTTAGGCACTAGCTTACAAGATGGCTAGAAATTTTCTAATGCAATTTCTAGATTTGCTTAGCCTTATCGGCCCCTTATAGATATTCATCCTCAAAAGTCAATATAAGTAGCAAATCCATTTTGATGGTTGGATTGTATCCATACATGGTCTTATAAGGCATTTTGCTAATGGAACCATGTATAGATCTATTGCAAGTGAACTTAACAATAGGTATGCAGAATTCCCAATCAAATAAGTTCTTGCCAATCATTGCTTTAAGTAAGGCTCTTAGAGTTTAATTAACAACATTAGTTTAGTTTTCCGTTTAAGGATGACAAGATATGCTAAACAGCAACGTACCCCCCAACCTTATTCGTAGTGTTTTTTAGAAAAAAAAAGTCAAGAACTTAACTTTTCCATTTGAAATAATAATGTGGAAAATGCCATAAAGTCTACTGATTTTCTAAACCAAATGGTTAGTAATAAATAGAGCATTATCTATTTTGTGACATAATATTTAAAAATAATAATAATAAATCTTACTAGACCTATCAACATCCACCATGATTGAGTTATTTCTTCTAGCTATCTCAAGTAAACTTAGAACAAAATCATAGTAATATTGTAGATGAAGGGTTCCAATTAAAGTAGTTATGTAAGTATCATGCAAGCATTATACTACATGCAACTTTGAAGATGTGATGTAGAGATAACACGTGATAGGATGATGAAGGAAAGAGTGATGGTGAGAAGAAATATGTAATCTTGAGAGTCTTAAATGCATAAGTGATAAATAAAGAAGTTAGAGAACCTCATGCATCAACTTGCAATTCTTGAGTAATGAAGATTGTTCTTTGTCTAACCTCTTGTTTGATTCTCAAGAGTAGAGAATTTACAGTAGAGCACCATTTCTTTGATATTTGAAATTATGTAAAATGAGAAGGAATAATTAAGTATTTATAAACTCTTGAGCCTATTCGTTGAATCATCTTATTAGTTAATGAATGAGATGAAGTATGCTCATTCTAGGATTATCTTGATGAGCTTGTTAAGGATTTGAGGCTAATAACCTTCCTCATGAATGCATGATCCTACTTAAGAAAGGTTGGAGATGGATATATCGGTTCAACGATCCCTAGTCTAAACCCATAAAGCCAGTTCTCCTTATGTTATCCCAATAGATAAATCAAACTCATTAAGCCTAACACCTGACCTAATGAATCAAACCAAATAATTAATAAGCTCAACACGATATATTAAGATAATAATTTCATCCATCTACAGATATTAACCTATGATTGTGATGAAAATGGCAAATGGTAAATATAACTATAAACACCTCAATTTTGCTTTCTAATCACAAATAATGTTTCATTTTTCATTTTTCTTTCTATTTTTCTCCTATTTTTTAGAAATGAAGGAAAAATAATGACAAAAAATAAAATAAATAGGAATAATATACCAATTTTGGAAAATGAAGGTAGAAATAATAATAAAAGATGTTAAGGAATTTTTATAAATTTTTAGAATTTTAAAATAATATAAAAATAATAAAATTGCAACGTATATATGAAATTTGTGTTTAATAAAAAAAAAAATGAGAAAATGGGCTAGCCTAACTGGTCCGATCATTGGCCTCAGGCGTATGCACCGGGGGGGTGGTTGGGTCATAGGTTTGAAACTCGGGGGAGGCATTTGTGTGGTTTTGCAAAAAAAATTTTCCAGCTACCATGTGGCAGCACATGATTGCACGATGAAATTGCACGCACTGGGCATGTGCTCATCTTCAACCTCCATCTAAGATTAGCGTCAATGCGGGAGAAAGGAAATTCGACCGTTTTGATTCAATTTTTTGCACAAATTCAACAAATCTTTAACTAAAATAGGAAAAAATCATCAAATTAACATCAATCTTAACAAAAATCAAAGATTAACACGAATCAAAAGAAAATAAAAAATGAATGAGGATGGGTCTCAACAGTGAAGGAAATTCGAGCTTATCAAGCTCGGCTTTGGGAGCCTATAAATAGGACTTGATGAGAGGAAGTGGGGAAGGAATTAGAAGAGAAAAAAAAAAAGAAAAAGAGAAATACACAAGTTGAAGCCTTCACCGGAGTTCTTCAAGCCCCCACCGACGACCACCATTAGAACCACCACCAAGAGCAGTCTTTAGTGTAAAGTGACACCACCATTTGACTCCATGCCCTCGAGAATCTAGGTTTCGACTCCTCAATAGCCTTCAACGGTCGTCGGAAAACCATCATCGAAGAAGCTTTGATTGCCGTGAGTGATTCAACCCGACCCGAGCCGACCTAGATCCGACCCGACTCACATCCAAGTTAGCTAAATCCTTCCTTTTTTTATTTCCTTTTCTTATTGTTTCTACAATTGTTTTCCAAAATTGATATATTTTCCTTATTTTTTGAATATTTTTTCTATCTTTGCTAAATTAGAAGAAAAATTGTAAAAAAATAAAAAAAAAATTGAAAATTGACCATTATTAATTATTAGGGGAAAAAATGGGGTGTTTACAATAGTCATCTATAATTAACCCATCAAGACATCGTGTAATAATCAACACAAAGTACACTCATTCACATTCTGATCCACCATCAACCTAGAACTAAGAAATTTAGGTTGTAAAGTGTTAATAAGCAAGCAACCGCATAATAAAAGCATCAGCAACTACATTGATACTACCCTTCTTATACTTGATCACATAGCAAAAAACACTTTAAAAATTCCATTCATTTGGCATGTTGCTTCGTCAACTTATTTTGCCCCTTTAAGTACTTTGGGGACTCATTTTCATTACAAATAATGAACGCCAATGATAATAGATAGTGTTGCTACATTGTAAGTACTCTAATTAGCTAAAACAACCTTTTGTGATAAATTGAGTAGTTAAGAGCCACTTCATGAAGTTTCTCACTAAAATATGCAATAGGCTATCTCTCTTACGTTGCCATTACCCTTATTCTTACTCTAAAGGCATCACAATCTTCTCAAAATCATGCAATACCAAAACTAATGTAGTAGTCAACTTCTTTGTAATTGGATCATTACTGTAAACATCCCATTTTTGCCCTAATGATTAATAGTAATCAACCACAATTAATTTCCAGTTTTTTTCAAATTTTTCCATATTTTCTCTAATTTGGCAAAAATAGGAAAAATATTCAAAAAATAAAATAAATAGGAAAAATATATCAATTTTGGAAAATAATTTCAGAAATGGTAATAATAAGGACTAAATAATTTTTACCAATTTTTGAAATTTCAAAAAATACAAAAAAATAAAAAAATCGCACTGCATATATGCAATTTGCGAAATAAATAAAATCGCAAAAGTGGGCTAGCTCAGCTGGTCCAAACCAGGGTCAGGTGCGCGCGGATGGGTGCGAGGTCAGGGGTTCGAAACGCGGGGGAAGCAGAATCCGCATTTTACGAAATTTTACTCTGCTTGGGACACGTGTCAGTATTCGATTGGTTGGAGCGAATGCATGCGCCAAGTGCGTGATCGTCTTCAACCTCTGTCCGAGATCGCCGGCGAGGAGAAAAATCCGAATTTTGGCCGTTTTGATTCGATTTTTTGTACAAATCCAACAGATTTTCAACTGAAATAAGATAAACATCATCCAATTGGAATCAAATCTCAACAAATCGATGGATTTACACAAATCGGAGTTGTTTTTTTTAACCGCAAATCCGATTTGCTTCGATCGGTGGAAATCCAAGCTTATCCAGCTCGATTTTGAACGCCTATAAATAAATGATGAAGTGGAGAAGCAGAATGACAGATCAAAAGTGAGAAAAAGAGAGAATCGAAGCCTCGCCGGAGTTGTTCGAAACCGCGACCACCGATCAAGTGTTGGGCAACCACCAGGAGGTGTTTCTAAAGCAAACCACCGCCACAGTTGAGTTCCTCACTCCTGAAAACCTAGGAATCGACACCTTAACCGCTTCGAAAGGCCGTCGGAATGCCGTCAACGAGCACTCCCAGCTGCTGCATCCGATCACCCGACCCGCTTCGACCCGATCCGACCTGACCCGCACACAGACCCAGATCTAGGTAAGTCGGATTTTCCAAATTTTTATTTTATTTATTTAGTTAATTTATTTATTTCGAATTTATTTATTTACTTATTTGTTATTTATAATTCAATAAATAAAAAAATGTTAGAAATTAGATTTTTTTAGGATTTAATGATAAAAAAATAAAGATAATAATTATAATAATAAATAACAAAAATATGAAAATCTATAAAGAATATAATAAAAATATTAGAAAAATAATAGTAAAAATTTAGATTTTAAAGTAGGATAGATAAAAAATCTAGGAGAACAGTTTTCAATAGAAAATAAAAATTATAAAAATTATGAAAAATTAATTAATAAAAAATTACAAAAATCATAAAAATTAATAAAAATCAATAAAAATTTATAATGAGTGGAAAAATAGAAAAATGGGATTTTTGTCACTTAGAAAAATCATTTTCTTAAATAAATCCAAAATTAGTGTTTTTCCTTAAAATTATTATTTTCAAAAATCAAATTATTAAGCTTAGGCTTAGATTTTTTTAGAAAAATCCTAAAATGGTAAAAACATAAATAAAAAGAAATTTCATAATTAAAATTCCCAAACATACTAAAATTTTTCAGGAAAAGCAAACTACGACTTGTTTGATTCTGAATAGCAGGTACGTAGGCACCCATTTGGGGCAACCCTAAAAAAGGAATAAAAATCATTTTTCTAGAATAATTTACTCAAAAATACAATAAAAGACAACAAAAATAAAATAAAAGACATTTCGAAATAAAGTAAATTTTAGGAAATTAGGTGGTAACCTTAGGGTTTTAATAGGTTAGCCTCCGAACTTAGAAACTCTGGTTTTTCCCCTTTCCTCTTTTCACAAAAACGAGAAGAGGAAATCACGACGACTAGTAGTATAAATTGGGATTAATCTGCTCAATTAATCCTAATTCAATTTTTCCCAACCACAGTTGGGTGGCGACTCCAAAAATAAAACGAAGTTCCTAACTCAAGTCGAGGATCTACATTAAATGAGCATAGGGTCTAGTATAGATCGGATTAGGAATGGGAAACCAAAAATTAGACTCGAAAATTACTCTATTGCACCCTTTTAGTTCTTTGAAACTCCTTCCCCTTTCGAGTTAGCTTAATCAATGGTGCAACTATTGTGCTTAAATTTCTCATAAATCTCTTATAAGAGAATGTTAAACCATGAAAGCTCCACACATCAAACGCTGATCTTAGTACAAGCCAATCATTAGCTTCAATTTTATCATTATCAACCTGTATTGGCTATCTAGACACTATACACTCCAAGAAAACTATTTTGTTATGGTAGAAAACACATTTCTTATGGTTGACATGTAATTGCTCATCCCTAAATGCTAAGAATACATATATTAAATGTTCTTTATGACTACTCAAATCACAATTGTACATTATAATATCATCAAAATAAATTATTATGGATTTACAAATAAAATTGTTGTTGTATGTAGTTCATTAGTCACATGAAAGCACTGGGTGCATTGGTTAAGCTGAATGGTATTACAATCCACTTGTAAAGACCATGTTTAGTTTTAAATATAGTTTTCTACTTGTCTCTAAGTCTCATATGTATCTAGTGATTTCTACTCTTTAGCTCAACTTTAGATTAATTTTAAGTTCTATGTAATTCATTGAGCATATCGTATAGTCAAGAAATAGAAGCAATCTTCTAATAACTAATCAAGCAACACATTCTCAAATTCTTTCAATGGCCTTTGTATTATGGAATGAATAAGTACTTGGTTGTCAATACTAAGCGTCCACCTAATGCATGAAAGGAACATCGATTCTCCCCCATTAATCACATTCTTCGCTTTATTACATCATTAAAGATGTCTCTTTTTTAGGCTTAGTCATATTAGTTTGGGCGACTCTGACCTCACTAAGGCTTATTCTCAATAAAATCTTCTTGCCATCAATTTGAAGGTATAAGTATTACCTTTGTCATTATGAAGAACTTTTCTATCAAATAACCATGGCTTACCTAACAAGATACGTAAAGCATTCATAGATACCAAGTCCTGGAGAATCTCATCACTATAACAATTAGGGATAAAGACTGATACCTTCGCCTGCTCAATGACATGTACAACACCTCTTTCACTTATCTAATATAGCTTATAAGGAGAAGGGTATACTACAGTAGATAATTTTAACCTTCCCACCATGGTAGTTATAGTTATATTTGTGCAACTTTCACTATCCATTATTATTGCACATATGTTACCCTTAATATGGCAGTTATTATGAGATATGTTCTCTCTCTACTTGTTTTCAATAGAAGTTTTAACACTCAGGATGCACCAAACCCCCAAGGTCATGACTTTGCCCTCCACTCCATCAGTCTTATCTTCCTCATCAATATGGTAATTAAAGACCTCCTTAACATCCTCTCATGCAATCTCCTCTTTTGCCTCACTCTTTATCTCTATCTCATGTACCTTTCCCTTTATAACCATAATCTTGCAATTTAGACATTAAATGGCTATGTGTCTATAATCTAACATTTGAAGTATTTAATATGACCACTCTATTGTTGAGTTTGCTATTGATCTACGCTTGATAAGTGTTTAATTACACATATCATTAGTTGTTTTTTATATTTTCCCAATTGATTTTATGAGTGTTTTTATTGAATTTGGTACTCATTTAGCTTATATTTTGATTTTAGGTTCTTGGAAGATAATTTAAATTGAAAGAAACAAATTCTAACAAGCCTTGCGTGATTTGGAGTTAAAAATGAAGGATTTAGAAGTTGCTGAAGTTCAACACAATCACTAACACTACCATGTTGGTATCTGTATCTTTTGGAGTTATTTCCCTTGAAGAATACAACCATGTTAAGTAGTCATGTAGATTAACACACTTGTCTGGGACCCATGTTGAGCAAATGTTTTATATTTGTTGAAGAACTTAAGTTAAAGAGTTACACGACCATGTTGAGGCTGTATTAATGACAATGAAGTGCAAAAATTACATGATATAAAAGGAATAAGAATACCATTTAAAGGAGGGACACACAAACACATTATAGACGCACACAAGGGTTCTAAGAGAGCTTAGGAAGAAAAATTAAGGTGATTTTCCAAAGATTAGAAAGCAAGATTGAAAGGGTTTTATTATCATGATTTGTTTTGACTCTATGAACATGATGACTATGGTTTAGTTTTACTATGTACTTGGATTTGATGAACTCTAAGAGAATTATGTTACCAATTGTTACTTGTTTAATTGATTTATTGTTTTCTTAAGATCCAATTATGTGTTTTTAATTTTCTTTGAATTAATATTATCAGTGTGTCAATTTGATGTTTGATTTTACGCACGTATGATTGAGAGTTTTTGTAAATAAATAGAACTATCTAATTAGGAGTTGCACGTAATTCTAAAAATACGATGATGTAAATCCACTAAGTTAAGGTTAAACCTAATAATATAGTTCAAGGAACAGTAATGTGATTTTAGGAGGGGTTAATTTAGGGGAGTTCAATATCTGAATACATGTCATTTATTATCCATTAGTTATCACTCAGTTTGTGTTTTAATATTTGATTTTGTTTATTTGTTTATTTTTAGTTTATTACTTTATTAGTTTTTAATATTATTTTCAACATTCTAGTTTGGTGATTAGATAACATGAGAAAATTTAATTACTAATAATTGTAATCTTTATGGGATTGTTACTTAATATTTGTATTTACTATACTATAGTATTGATAGGTACACTTGACTAGATGGTTTTAGGATAAAGGGTTAGATTGGACACATCAACGCCTTTTGCCTTAAGATCGGTAAGAATCTTTCCCTTGTTGTCATCAAACCTCTCCACTCACCTATTATCTCCTTGCCCTACTCTCTTAGCCTCTCTACCCATAGTATCCCTCTCATGCTTCTTCTCATCATCACCTCTAAATTTGTTGGGGCCAATTTGACTTTGAAGAAAAAACTTGTGTCAAGAACAAATTTTCCTTCTTTACTTCTCCACCTTAAGGGTCAATTATATTGTTTTATTAAAAAACTTAAACTTTTGCAATTTCACTATGTAGAACCCCATTTTTGCCACATTATATATATAATTAAATAATTTTAAAAAATAGATAGTTTACAATTTTTAGAAAAATATTTGGTTTGGAGCCAAGATTGACTTGAATTGGATTTATTATTTACAATCGATTACAATCGATTCAAAATAGCTTTAAGGAATAAATGTAATTTGTTTGCATTACAAGACTAAAGCACAGGCTAACAACTTGATTGGAAAACACACACATGCATTTCACAGAGACTAAGATTCGATTCCCTCAACATGTAGATGCACACAAAATTTTTCTACAATAGAAGACGTGGGTTGAAATTAGAATAAATGTAATTTGTTTATATTACAAAACCGAGGCACATGCCAATGGCCTATTGGAAAACACATATGTACAACGCATAAGATACCCGAGTTTGACCCCCCTAATGCGTAGATGCAAAATTTTTTATTTTTTATTTTTGGAATAGAAGATGTGGGTTGAACCCAAGATTTCGGCTTCTACCTTTGGCAACATGACGAGCTTCCATGTGAAACTTCCTTCTTGAGCAGTTGGCTTCCCTTTCGTTTTTAGCCATATCTTTTTTGTAATCTCACCAAATTAATGGTAAAATTACGAAGATTACTGTTAAGTTCTCTAATTTAGTTTTGATGTTAACAAAAGAGGAATAACGTGTAACGTATGTTTGAGCTCGTCAGAAGTTGTTTCAGAAGATAGTACGTAAATTTTTCTAAATTGAACAAAGAGACAAAAACTTGTTCAGAACCTTCAAAAGTGTTATACAGACTATTTTTGTTCTGACAGAAGGTATTTCAGAAGTTGTGTAGTGTATCCGTAGTTCTCGTATTAACCTTTCTGAAGTACTTTCATAACCTTTACAACAGGAGAACAATTGACAAGTTTATTTCAAAAGCACTTTCAGAACCTTCACAATAGGAGGACAGTTGACAGCTTTTGCTTCAGAAACTCTTTCAGAACCTTCCATGCCTGTCGCGAATTTTTTCTAGATTTCGTTCTAATTTTTGTATTGATGGTCTTTAATAAATTTCAAGGCCTAGCTCCACGTGTCAAGTATATTTGGGTAATATACTTGATGTGTTTTACTAAAGTTGGATTTTATATCATGGGGTTTTTAATTTACATAAAGTTTTTACAAGATTTTATTCAAAGATTTTATTTTATGATAAAGTGAGATCATATAAGATTTACAAGTTTTATCAAGATTTAAATCTAGATATTTGTGCTATATTTTGGGAGATTCAGCAGTTACAAAGATAAGGATAAGAAATATAGTTGTTATATGAAGATATGGTTCCACAATATATGGGATATCAAGATAAGGTTCCATAATGTGAGGGATATCTTCAACAAACTTGATCCAAGGAATATCTCTAAAGAAGATCTCGGTCAAACTGATTTATTCAAGCTTATCCCCATAAAAAATATCACGGAATGCAGATCCTCTCCAACAAGTTCAACTTATTTTTGAAATACAAAATTTCAAAAATAAATTCAAGCTTGTCACATGGAACTCCATGAACGTTATATCCTCCAACAAAGTAACCGTTATGTTCTCTTCATAAAAAGAGTGTTCAGTTCAAATAAAAAAGAGAATGGAGAGAATGTTCTTCTGAGAAAAAAGCACACGGAAAAGAAAAGGCTCATACATCTTCAGGCGCAAAATTTTTTTACATATACATGTGATCCAATTTATAGAGGAAATTTGACATTCCTCATTGTTATTATAATTCCTTTCTTGTATAAGGAATTGATAGTTGTTTCATCACTGTAGTTTGAGTGATTAGCTTAGTGAAGAAGTTAGAAAGACTCAACAGTGAGACTTCACATTGAAGAGACTTATTTTGTACACTTTCAATTTGATTGATATAGTGAAACACAACCGGTAAAGACAACCGGGACCCCGGCGTGGAGCTGGAAGAGAAGACTGATGCTTGAGGCGAAACCTCTATAAATCACTGAGCATTCTATTCTTCTCTACTCATGTTATTTATTGCACATTATTTTTTTTCACTTTTGTTGATCACATCATTTTGTTAGTCAAGAGATTTTGAATGATTTGCAAAAATTGAAATTTTAAGTAATTAATCAATTCAATCCCCTCTTGATTAATCTAATTGGGACCAACAATTACATAGCCTTCTGTGGATTCAAACCCAAAACAAGTCTAAATACATTACCATCCATAGACAAATCTGCACTTGAAAATGAAGGAAAGTGATATTGCGCGAATCAAACTCTAGCAAGGTAGAATTGAGTGCAGACTAAAGACCACCATTTTAGAAGCTTTTATACTCAATTTTTGGCAAGAATCAATGTAAAGAGGGCAATTCTCAATTGTAATTCATACACAATCGAATTAAACCCAAGAATATTCCTTAGCCAAATCTCAAAAATTCAATTTACAAATTCATGGCCGAAGGAACTTTCCATCTCCAATGTAAGTAGGAGCTTAAGTAAGCCTTCCCAACAAGGATGAAGGATAGAAAACCGCCCATTCTCAGTTCTATAAAGATTTTGAAGGTCTCACTCTAAGCTCTTGGCTTTTCTCTCTAGCTTAACTGAGCACTTCCATAACAGCATACTTAAAGTCACGTACATTATGAGTTCTTACTACCTTTAAAGTTTCATCCCCTGCTCCAAGCCACTTCAAGCCAACTCCACCAAGCCCACCGTCGATGACTAAATCTCCAATTCACTCCTCCACCGTGGAAGCTGTAATGACACCATTAGCTGCACCATCCTCCATTGAGTTATTTTGATATGCTCAACTGCTATGACAAACCATGTGGGAAGTCATTTGAAGATTGGAAGTCCCAGTTGTCTACTGTTCCATTCACCTTGTTCACACGCGGATTTGACCTGACTCAAAGTAATTCAAATTTAGCTCGAGTTTGAATCTTAAGTGAGTTTATTGTTTAGATTTTTTTTCTTTCTTTTCTTTTATTTATGTTATTTATTTTTTGTTATTTCCTTTTAAGTATAAAAATCATCTCTTATTACACACACACACACATATATATGGGTATTTTTTAAATTTATTTTAAAGACATGTTATAAATAAAATATTTTTCAAATCTTTTATATAAAAGTTTTTCACTTTTTTTTTACAAGCCATTTTAGCTTTTTATCATTAAAAAAATGAAAAAAATTTTTTTTTTTTTAGACATTTCAGCTTTTATAAAAAATAAAATAAATTTTTACAATTTAGAAAGATAAAATGTGTGAACTACAATTTGTCTAATCTCGAATAGTGGGTACTCAGGCACTTACGAGGTGACCTAAACAAAAAAAAATATTTAGATAAATTTGTTTCCTCTTTTGTTAAATATTTCAAAAAATAAAAGTTAAATTTTGAAGGTTAAAATGGTAACTATAGTGTTGACTCCTATTCTCAAAGAGCAATTTTTTTTCTAGTCTTAGTCGAAAGTTTATATTAAATGAGTACAAGGTTTAGTATAAATCAAATTAGGAAAAAAAATAGAAAATTTAGGCTTGACACACTACATCAAAGATCTTGAACTTCAGCATAATGATGAATTTGACAATGGTTTACTCCTTTAGCTCATTGACCTCATAATGGATCATAAGCATCTTGAAATCCTTTCTTAGTCATTTCCACACTAAGACCACCACGCCTGAGAGATCTAGTTTCACGAGTATCTCTTGGCAATAATAATCATGCACAAACTACTTATCTAACAAGCTTTTCATCTCTCTCCATGTGCTAACTTCCCCTTCGTTGCCCCATCTCTTTTGATTTGGAACATTTTTACACTACAGTGCTACATACTTAATAATTTCAATGCCACTAGATGCACTTTAGTCAAATCACTGCACTTGTAGCATTTAAACACATTCTTGACCTTATGTTCTTAGTCAAGATAATCATCCGCTAATTTGTTGTTATTAAAAAGTAAAAATTTTATCCTTATGGTTCCCATACCCCAAGTTGTTGATTACCTTCAAATCCACATTCAATATAAAAGTTGTTAGCACCATCTTCCTCTAAGTCATTGGCATCTTTATGTGTAACCCATGTGTGCCTTCAATGCATACTTTTAGTACCCCCATTTGATTATTCCGTACCACCATAGAGCATAGTTTCTATCAGTCTTGAGGGCTTGTTTCATGGATGCCTTGAGTGCAGTTACCCCTCTTCTTTTAACTTGAACACCACCTCCTTGATTTGCATCACTGCATATATCATCATATACAGTCACTAAATATCTATGAAAATTGTAGCAAAATTTGTAGATTTATCTCTTTTAGAAATTTTACTGAACACTTGGTAAAAAATAGTATATGAAATCACTCCAATCAATCATTAAGCACCACTCAAACCATGCCATGAGTATTAGCATGCCACCAACTTCACAAACTCATAACCACGAAAAAATGTAAGCCCATATCAAACCTATGCTTTAATTCAAAAGATGACATGTCCTATTTTAACAACTAACCAAAACATAATCAATAATCACAATAGAAGAGTTTTATATGATAAGGATAGGGTACATGTGGCTCTCTTTTGAGTATGACGTACCTATGGAGATTGCATTATGCTCACTTAAGTTGATGATACAGGGGTTAAGCAAGCGAGTTGTCCGCACTCTACCATAATCTATGAGATTAATAAGAGAAAGGGTTGAGAGAAAATCACTCAATCAAAAGGTTGTTATTATTTAATGAATGAATGTCAATACAATAGAAAACCCCATTTCACCTATCAAGAAAGGCATAATTGGAATGAAAATTATACTTAAAAGGATAAAAACACGATCAATCATTTACTAAATGTTGTTACCTAATTGGATGGCATGGGAGGCATCGTTTAGATAGCCAACATTCCGTGGTCTTCAGCTTGTGGTATAGTTGTTTAAATAGCTAGTGAGGGTTGGTTAGATTGAATCTTAGATGATGCAACCATTACGATGGGATGCATGATATTGTTGGAATGGGAAATAAAACATTTTGTGGACAATTTGTCATTGTTTGTTATTTTAGATAAAGGGTGTTGATTGTTTAGATGAGACTTTTAAATTTAGCTTCATAACTTGTAAAACATGCAACAATATAATGTGTCCTCCTAATACTGTAGAGTGTAGCCTAAATGAGATCAAATGCGACCATAAAAACATGTCTGTCTTCATTTGGTTTGTTTAATAAGATTTGATGAAATAGATTCTATAATCTTTAATGGTCCAATCGAAGCTTGATTCCTTTCACTCTCACTTTGTTAATCTCACACATTTTCTTATCTTTCTCATCTTTACTGCTTTGACCTCCTTAATGCACCATCCCTAAGCTCCATTGTTGACATGCTTGAAGTCACCACCAAGATTACTAAAAGAACATCAACCTTAACACGACAAGAAAATTAGGCATCATGTGCTCAAACTCCTTAGATGCTTAAGATGCAAGAATTCGGATATGGTCAATGGACATAGTCATTCTCCATAGCAAATAAAAATAGGGTTCTTTAATGAGACCATGAGGAGGGCAAGGTGTCAATGGGCTATCAAAGACATCAGCTCACACGTGTTTAGCATCAAGTGGGCAGTTGAATTTGGATGGGGATGAATAGTAGGAGGTGGTGTGACTAAGGCAATGTTTGCCTTTTTAATTGATCTTAAATTTAATATTGCTCATAAGATCGAGTATTTATTAATGTTTATATAATTTTAATTGAAAAAAATAATATTTATTTTTGACATATTTATTATATAATACTGAGTGAATTAGATTGTTTAATCCATTAAAACATATAAAGGATTAAATGGATTAGTGGTTGGCTAGTTAGTTTACCTGTATCATGTCAACCGGTAGTGAGCTTGGCTGGAAAGAAAAATCGGCTGGTTTATTAGATGGGCTGACCGTTTGACCCTGACCCGTGAGGGGCTGAGCCGGGTTGCCCCGTGAGCAGTAGGTTGTTACGGTTCGGATGTAATCGAGACAGACCCGGCTTATGGCAATCCCGTAATTCTACTGATCTACAAACCATCATCAGTCTAGTGTGCGTAACTCTCTCCTCCCCTCTCTCTCTTCATTTTTCTCATTAACAAAGCTCCTTCCGTAGTTCAAATTCTCTCTCTCTGGATCGCTTTTCTCACTCTTCCATTTCTACACCTTCACACAGCTTCAGAATCGGCATCGATCTCGCGATACAATGGTAAGACCTCTCTCTCTCTTACTGCAAGTTATTGCAATTCCTTTTACGGGTTGAATATCGCTTAGATCTGGCGACTTAAAGCTTCGATTCGATATTCTTGGCTGAGTGCGTTAGACGGATTCGGATTGGATTGAAATTTGATAGAGAGAACTATCGCGCCGTGTTTGTTTGCTGTGAAAGTGGAGGAAAATGAATGCGGAGTGAGAAATTCGTCGATTCAGTGGTTATTTAGTGGTTGAAACCAGTCTTCGTGGAGTGCCGGATTGAAATGGAGGATTTGGATCAGATTTGAATTGGAATTGATGGTGAGAATAGCTTGCCGTATTTGTTTGCTGATAAAGTGGAGGAAAATGAATGTGGTGTAAAAAAATTCATTGATTTAGTGGTTAGTTTATGGTTGGAACGTAGTCTTTTTTGAGTGCGTAATTGAAATGGAGGAAAATGAACGTGGAGCAATAAATTCATCGATTTAGTGGTTATTTATGGTTAAGTTTGGACGGAAATTGTGAGTGAGAGTACCTTGCACCATGTTAGAAGGTGGAGAAAGATGAATGTGGAGTAAAAAATTTATGGAGTTAGCGGTTAGTTTATAGTTACAACGTTGTCTTTGGGAAGTTTGTGATTGAAACGAGGATGCAGATTAGTTTTGGATTGGAATTGATAGTGAAAATAGGGCAAAGCGTGCTTGTTTGCTGGGAAATCAGAGAAAAATGAACTGAGAGTTGGGAGTATACTGATTCAGTGATTGGTTTATGTAAAGGTAGTTTAGAGTTTGTTAATGGTTTGAGATATGTGAGATTGTGAGTGTTTGAGTCATGCCAATCTTTGGTAATGAAAAAGTGGAGGAAAATAAGTGCAAAGTGGAAATGACGATTCACTTATAGTTTATATTTTAAAAAGAGAATTATGTTGTTTAAATGATTAACAATTTTATAAATCTCGAGATAGGAATGTCAGATATATGAGAATCGGTAGTGCTGTGTTTCCTTGATGAGATAGTGGAGAACAGGAAAATGTATTGTGAAGATTTAATAAATTTCTGCTTGGTTAAAAGGCTTAAATTTAGTGATGAGGTGATTTTAAAGAATGTGCATTGACCAATCTTGATGTAAGAAGATCATATTATGTAAGGATCGGTCCTGCTGTGTTTCATTGCTGAGAAATTGTTGGATAAGGAGTGCAAAGTGAAAATTTAAAGACTCAGTGTTTAGTTTAAAGTTAAAGACAGTCAATTCGATTGAGGCATTTGAATGGTTATGGCACATGATTTGTGAATCTTTAGGTAGGAAGATCAGCATAGTGTAAGGATCAGTTGTTCCATGTTTTGCTGCAAAGAAAGTGTTGGAAATGAGTGCAGGTTGAAAATTTAATGATTCAGTGGTTAGTGTAGGGTTCAAACTTTAAATGTAGTGTCTTAGGTGCAAATTCATTAAGTTCAAGGTAGGAAGATCAGCTTATGTAAGGCACTCATGCTATGGATTGTTGCTGAGAAAGTTTGGATTGTAAGTGAAAATGAAGATTCAATGATCCATTTTTTGGCAATTATTATTAGTGCACCCACCTAGAGTGAATAAGGCTTGAGTGTTTTTTATTGTTGTTGTTGTTGTATTAGGATTAGATTGGAATTGATAGTAATAAATGAATGCTTGTTTCGTTCATGAGAATGTATAAGATGAATTATAAAGGTTAAGTATATGGTCCAAAGGTAGTGCTGATGTCTTTATGTGATAGAAGAAATGCAAACTTATGAGTGTTGAGGTAGGAAGATCAGCTTATGTATCCTATCAGGAAAAGATTAGCCCATGCTAGGACTATCATTAGCAAGTGTCAGATGATGAGCAAGATTTTAGAAGTATAATCTCTTGTTTTGGTGATGATGCAGTGGCATATTTTGATTAATCTGTTCAGCTATTCCCTCTCTGACTGGGACTCTGAAATTGAGATGTCTCAGCATTTTGTTTCTGTTTCTTTTAATTGCTTTAAAATGGAGAAATTGCAACTCAATTTGTATCTTAAATGCTGTTTAAATGTGGAATAACTGCTAATATCTCTCTTTTGTTGACTATTTGTTTCAACAGCCGCTCCGACTTGAAATCAAGGTATGGTCTGAGCTCTTGTATTATGAGACATCACTTTTCCTTATGTGTAGTTCTGATTTTTGTATAAATCTCTCTTATAATGTGACACCAGAGAAAGCTTGCCCAAAGATCGGAAAGAGTGAAATCAGTGGATCTACATCCAACAGAACCATGGTATGTATGATCTCATTGTACAATTACATTTGTTCTCTGTTTTTCTCTCCTCTTGCTTGTAAAATGGTCTTCTCTTGTTAAGTATTACTCATTAGCAGTTGAGAGAGATATGTGTGGTGTTGTTGCTTCGTAATGATGCATTCCTTCTTTGCTGCAATCACAGGATCCTTGCAAGTCTTTATTCGGGAAATGTGTGTATCTGGAACTACCAGACACAGGTATAGAGGCATGGCTTGTTTATGGTCATAAAAGAATGTTCATGCACTTATCATATCCTAAAACACTGTACATAAGAATAATGACTCACAAGATACGTAAGTTTTCAAATAAAGCACTTTATACAAAACAAATGGTGTTAGATTTGATAACTTGGTTATGCATGCTCAACGAGAGTCCTCAAAAGTATGAAACCAAAAAAGAACAGTATGATAAACATCATCAGTACTACGCATACTAATCCCTAGCCTCTTCTCATTCATGTCCTTCCATACATAGTAAATAACTAAGCTTGATAAAACCTTCCAAGAAGACGGAAATTTGGGGCCAACTTCATTGAATAGCTCCTGTATATTAAATGAGCTGGTTGGTAGCCTACACCCAATAGGAAAAGTATCCTCTAGTTTGCTCCAAATGCTCCACACCAAAGGACATTTTAGGAACCAATGATCATGAGTTTCTTCCCCATTCTGGCACAAGTAACAGCAATTCTGGTTCACCAAGCCCCACTGCATCAACTTGTCAAGGGTATAGGGTTTTTGTTGAGCCACCAACCATAGAATGAAAGCATGCTTTGGTACCAGTCTTTTAGCCCAAAAAAAAAAAATCCATCCATGGAACCCTAGCCCCATGTGGTCTGATAAATCATATCCTAAAAATTGTTCTTACATGTTCAGCAATCTTGGAAAAGTTACGCATTGGGAAACATTTAATTGCTAACACACATTATTTAAACATTGATAGAGTTGAATCATAGTCTTCTTTTCACATGGAAATATTACTGTGCCTTTGTTTGTTTTCGTGTTCTACTTGTTTATAGTGAAGATATTTGCTAAATCTCTCTTTCCAATTGAGGCTTGAACCTTAATAATGAATTACCTGTCTAGTTGCTTGGTTATGGGTTTTTCTTCATAGTTGATGTAAAGATTTATTCTTTTTAAGTAGCTTAAATGTTTGTGCGTTCTCAGACATTTTGGCTCTTCTCTAAGCAGCTAACCTTTTTTTTTTTTTTTTCAAATTATGTCGTAGACTATGGTGAACTCATTTGAAGTCACAGAGCTTCCAGGTAATTTGTTATTATAACTGTAATTGCAATTTCTTTTCCCATGGGATCACTGATTGGGATTCTGTTGTTTTCTTTTCCTTCAGTTGATTCTGTTTTTCTGGTCTAATGTCCTAATAAATTGTTTACAGTTAGGTCAGCCAAATTTATAGTACGTAAGCAATGGTTTGTTACTGGAGCTGATGACATGTTTATCCGCGTCTACAATTACAACACAATGGATAAGATAAAAGTGTTTGAGGCACACACAGATTATATTAGGTGTGTGGCTGTCCATCCAACTCTTCCATATGTGCTCTCTTCATCTGATGACATGCTGATTAAGCTTTGGGATTGGGAGAAAGGTTGGCTCTGTACTCAGATTTTTGAGGGGCACTCACATTATGTGATGCAAGTTACTTTTAATCCAAAAGACACTAACACATTTGCAAGCGCATCTCTTGATCGAACAATAAAGGTGCAAGTTTTAATTCTTTTTAATTCTTTTGCATTGACATCTCACTAATCCTGTGGTTACTTTAAATGATGTATGATTATTTCTGGCAGATCTGGAATCTTGGCTCACCTGATCCAAATTTTACACTAGATGCTCATCAAAAAGGAGTAAACTGTGTAGACTACTTTACAGGTGGTGATAAACCTTACCTCATCACTGGTTCTGATGATCAGACTGCGAAGGTTTGATTCTCCTTTTCCTTTTAGGCTATGCATTTGTTTTCTGCACTGACAATTTTTAGTAATGCCTAGTTAAATTGGATGAAAACAGGTGTGGGATTATCAGACCAAAAGTTGTGTTCAAACTCTGGAAGGCCACACTCATAATGTCTCAGCTGTATGTTTTCATCCTGAGTTGCCTATCATAATGACAGGTTCTGAAGATGGAACAGTTCGGATATGGCATGCAACTACATATAGGTAAGCATATATAGGTCCTGAACTTGATGATTTGCTGAACTGATTTTAAGTCCATTTCATGCATGATGCAATCACTGTCCTACTTCAAGCAAACAACGTCATGCTGGTCATGGCTCTTGTCGGATGATTTGAGTATTGTGTCCATGGTCTTCCATGAGCAATAAAAGAAAAGTCATGCTGTAAAGCAAGATATTTGAATTCTTGTAGTGTTCTCCTGCTTCTTCAGCTATTACTATGTACTTTGTTGTTGATGTACTTATAGTGAAGCATTGATCGATCACACTGGCAATACTTTGAATATGTTATAGGTTTACGACTCTTTCAAGTTTCATAGAAAAAGGAAAAGTAAAAGTTGTTGCATCTGAATATAGTTTCCACGTTGTGTAATTATGGGTTTTATTGGTAATGGTATGGTGATGCTCTTTGATGACAGGCTTGAGAACACGTTAAATTATGGTCTTGAAAGAGTTTGGGCTATTGGTTGCATGAAGGGCTCAAGAAGGTATGGAATTTTTTAATTGCTTATATGTTTCAAAGAATACTTTTCAAGTTTGAAATAATTTCAGATTTCTTATCATCTTTGTACTAGAATAATGAAAGATGGTGTAGGGTCAGCATTAGATTTATTCTGGCATCACCAAGCTCAGGAAGGAAAGAATCATTATGATTTCCTTTGTACGGAATTGGCAATCATTTCTGTTTGCAATTTTTTTGTCATTGCGCCTGGCACTGGAAGTGTGTCTGCCCTTGCAATATTTTTGTTAGAATTTTTGTTGTAATCTTTCTGCTAAATCTTGTGTAAACATGGCATTGCATCCGTCTGACTGGTATGCTCTTTACAGGGTCGTAATTGGTTATGATGAAGGAACCGTTATGGTTAAAATTGGTCGGGAAGTACCTGTAGCAAGTATGGATAACAGTGGTAAAATCATATGGGCTAAACACAATGAAATTCAAACTGTGAACATCAAGAGTGTTGGCGCAGATTTTGAGGTTTCAAACCAAGTGAACCAATGCTTCACTCTTCTGTAAAATAATGTTTAGAATTGTTTAGAATGTCTTCTTGTTGCTTTGCTTTTCAGGTTACTGATGGAGAAAGGCTGCCATTGGCTGTAAAGGAGTTGGGAACCTGTGATCTCTACCCTCAAGTAAGTTATGAGGTTTTTGATTATGTTTGCATTTGTTTTCCGCCATTCATCAGAATTCCTTGCAATTTTCACTTTCTGTATCACAAAAATAGTTAGCCTTGTTTATGAGATAATTTTTCCTATTACACCTTCACATTCTATGCTTGTCGGCTTACAAACTTCATGAATTTCTAAATTAGTTTAATCACAAAAGATTTTGGCTTCCTGCATTAATTTATCCAATTTTAGTTCATCCTTTGATTCAGAACCTGTTTGAGGCTGTCTTATTGAATAAAGATCATGCTTGTTCTACCAAAGAGCTTTGTAATTGTAGATAGTGTCAAAGCATCGAGCAAAAAGTGGACTATCTGCAGTCTGCAGGTCCAATTATGGCTGTGTACCTCTAATGACATAATAATTTGGTTGAGCTAGCAGTTATCTCTGTTACATTCTGTATGATGTTCTTGGGAGCTGAGAAGATAAGTGTGCTTTTTTTTTAAAAGAACTGATCATGATTAAAAGGCTTCCTCGACTTACAGAACAGGATAATGAAACTTGGTTCTTTCTTGTTTCTTTTTCCCTATCTTGCGTAATCCAAGCTTGGAGAAGGAAGACATAAGAGGGCCCTATAAGAATTTGGTCAGAATTTAATAAGAGAGTGCTATCATATTGACAGAATTGTAAGAGAAATGGCATGCAAGTTTTCTTTTTACTTGAATTATAAGAGGACAAAAAAAAAAAAGGACAACAGGCAAGTTTTTCCTTATTGTATTCTTTTTCTTTTGGGTAATTTCAGTATTTCATTAATTGTGAGAATTCCTTATTATATTCTCATGAATACTTCTCTCTGTTTTCAGAGCTTAAAACACAACCCAAATGGGAGGTTTGTTGTCGTCTGTGGAGATGGTGAGTATATTATATATACGGCACTTGCATGGAGAAATAGGTCATTTGGCTCAGCATTGGAATTTGTTTGGTCTTCTGATGGAGAGTATGCTGTCAGAGAGAGTACCTCAAAGATTAAAATATTCAGCAAAAATTTTCAGGTTTGTATTTTGAGGTCATCAAGTCTAGATGTGTAACTTTTCCTTTTGACTGAGATGTGTAGTGTGTGTTGCATGATTCCATATGTGTTGAAACCATCTAAACCATTGAATTAAACCAATTCAGCATGCAAGTGATACTTGAGAATGGTAAAAATTGCTGAATGTCATTTGTGGCAACTAAAATTTTATATATTTATATTTAAGTCTACATTGTAATCGCATTGCTGTCTTTCTAGCAAAACTGGCAAAAGGAGTCTTCAGGTATGTCTTGCTGGTGATGTTAAAGGACCTTAAAATGCTATAATTTGTACTAGTATCACTGCCTCTTGAAGTGGTGTTCACCTTTGCTTCCAGGCAATATCCTTATTATATATCTAGCTTTGTGCATGCTAGGTTGCACTGAATACTTTCATTTCACTTGTGTGTTTAGTTTAGATTACACATGCTTTCAAAATTTTTGGTGAGTATGAATGGAACTTAAAGGGGAGAATGTTTTTCAGGAGAAAAGGAGTGTCCGACCAACATTTTCGGCAGAACACATTTATGGTGGTGCACTATTAGCAATGTGTTCAAGCGATTTCATCTGTTTCTATGATTGGGCTGAATGCAGGTTGATCAGAAGAATTGATGTTAATGTGAAAGTAAGCATAGATACTCCTAAAGAGGCTATATTATTTCTAGATTTTGTTTTATTTGTTTTTTATTTCCTTAAGTCTCCTGTTATGCAATGTGACAGAACCTCTATTGGGCTGACAGTGGTGATCTAGTGGCAATTGCCAGCGATACATCTTTCTACATTCTAAAGTATAATGTAAGGATCGTTTCCATGCTTCCTCCCTTATATATCTATTTTCTGTTACAAGGTTTAACATGGACAATTTTGAGTTATGGTTGTCATAAACATCGATGTGGTTCATTGAGATATAGTGTACTCTATATTGCAGAGGGATGTGGTTTCTTCTTATCTAGACAGTGGAAAACCAGTCGATGAGCAGGGTGTTGAAGATGCTTTTGAGCTTCTTCATGAAACTAATGAGCGTGTCCGAAGTGGTATCTGGGTTGGTGATTGTTTTATTTACAACAACTCTTCCTGGAAGCTTAACTACTGTGTGGGTGGTGAGGTATAATGCTCATGCTGATTCTAGTTTCTCTAACTTGTATTTCTTAACGTTCATGTCTTCTGTAGCTTTCGATATGACGCAGAGAGTTTGATGCATCTTTTTTGCCTTGTGGGATAATTTTAACACGCTTTGATATAAAAATTGGATGGACCCAGGTTACAACTATGTTTCACTTAGACCGGCCTATGTACTTGTTGGGGTATCTTGCTAATCAAAGCCGGGTATATCTAATAGACAAGGAATTCAAGTGAGTATGTTGGAATAATTTGAAGTCAATTTTCTGACAATTGCCCTCTCTGAGTTTTTATTATTTGGATATTTTTCTTGCAGTGTTATTGGGTACACATTACTTCTCAGCATGATCGAATACAAAACTCTAGTGATGCGAGGAGATATTGAAGGAGCCAATGAAATATTACCTTCAATTCCAAAAGAGCATCTCAATAGGTAAAATAGTACTTGAGATGATACTTAGTTTTTAGGAGTTATAAGTAGCTAAAGACAGAAAAGAAAAATGCAGTATGCGAGGGAAAGTTGGGATGTCTGGCTTCCTTGCCACACTCTTTTCTCCTGCACTCTTGTGTGCACCCATTCATGAGCTATCTATTTTCATGTAATGTGCGCCTTGTCTTCCTTTTGCATGGGAAGTTTCCTGCAAGTAACACTTAGAGATCTGCTAAAATATAGTAGACAATAGTATCCATCTGCTGGTTCGTTATAATTTTGGATTGTCACTCAATGTTTTACCTACTCCATTGGGTCAAAACCCGTAAGCCCTTTCTTGAAGTTTCCCATACTTCTTTTTGAAATGCCTTCTCTTTTAAAAGGTGAAGAAAGAGGATCCATGTTGAGTAATGCTAATATTATTTGTATTTCCTACTAGTGTGGCTCGTTTCTTGGAATCACGTGGTATGATAGAGGAAGCACTTGATGTAGCTACAGATCCTGATTACAGATTCGAACTAGCTATACAGCTTGGTCAATTAGAGATCGCAAAGGTAAGTAGAAGTCATTTTTATGGTAAGCATTTTAGGCATCGGAGGAGTTAATTGCTCCTGGCAGAAACGTAGACAGCTTAAACTCTGAAGACTAGTTACATGTTAAGATGCTGAGAACAAAACTTTTTTATTTTATGTCATTGCAGGAAATTGCAACAGAAGCACAGAATGAATCTAAATGGAAACAATTGGGTGAATTAGCTATGTCCACAGGAAAGGTTTGTAATGTTGTAATTGTCTTTTCTGAACTAATCAGTAATTTCTTCCTGGAGAAACGAAATTGTGAAATTCCACCTTTGAGATCATGTGCAGAAGTATGCCATGGTATATTTGTAAAATCATATTAAGTGAAATGAATTTGTAGTTCTTGCCATTGTGTCACCCCTTTTGAATTCATTTAGATAAATATGTTTGAACCAATTGGTGGGTAGTCCTTCAATTCTTTTTTTTTTTTAGTTCATAGGACTAACAATACTGATGAAATATTATATACATCCTTGAGGATCTAATGGCAATAAACAGCTTGGTTATAGACTATTTGTTTCGGAAATGCCCCCATTGCAAATGCTATTTACTTGATAATATTCATGTATTAACTACTAGTTTATGCCATCAACATGGTAAACTGGAGTCTATCTTGCTGCTTAAATAATCCTCAGAATAGATTTCCTTTCTGAATATTCTAATATTGAAATAATTTTTCTGCAGTTAGAAATGGCTGAGGACTGTATGAAGCATGCAATGGATTTGAGTGGTTTACTATTGCTCTATTCTTCTTTCGGTGATGCTGAGGGAATGTTGGAACTTGCATCCCTTGCTAAAGAGCAAGGAAAGAACAATGTTGCATTCCTATGTTTGTTCATGTTGGGTAAATTGGAAGACTCTCTTCAGTTGTTAGTGGACAGGTAAATGTAGATCTATCTTATAAATGTGTTTTTACTGGAATACTGGTTGTACTTGCCTTTACATTTTGTAACATAAGCCAAAATTCTTTTGACAGTGGTCGAATACCTGAGGCAGCTTTGATGGCACGGTCTTATCTTCCAAGCAAGGTTTCAGAGATAGTTTCAATATGGAGAAAAGATCTTAGCAAGGTGAGTTATAATATTTCTGTGTTCCCGGTGAATGATAATGTGAATGGAACTTGACTTTGCACCATTTTATTCGTATAAGGATGGAGTTCTTGTTGGCTTTATGATGAGGTTAATTGTTGCATTTAGCTTTTTATTTTCATATTTAAACTCAGCCTTAGGCATGTTAGGTTGTTTAAGAAAGGTGCTTGGAGAAGGCATTAATTGTGTCTCGATGAGGAAGTTAACTGAGCTCTCCCATGTTATCTTTGTATCCATGCATTTTCAGGCATGTTAATTGTTGTATTTAGCTTATTATTTTCATATTTAAACTCAGGCTTAGGCATGTTAGGTTGTTTAAGAAAGGTTCTTGGAGAAGGCATTAATTGTGTCTCAATGAGGAAGTTAACTGACCTCTCCCATGTTATCTTCTTAGCCATGCATTTTCAGGCATGTTAATTGTTGCATTTAGCTTATTATTTTCATATTTAAACTCAGGCTTAGGCATGTTAGGCTGTTTAAGAAAGGTGCTTGGAGAAGGCATTAATTGTGTCTCAATGAGGAAGTTAACTGACCTCTTCCATGTTATCTTCATATCCACGCATTTTCAGGCATTTTAAATTGTTCTAAAATTAAAGCCTGAATATCCTATTTCTTCTTTTTCTCTTTTTTTTTTTTCCAATTTTGTTTTATTTTATTTTATTTTGATAAATGCTAGTATTTTTTAAGTTGCATGCATTTACTACCACAATGTTACTGCTGGATACATCTATACTTTCTGGGGCTTTTGCCATCCGTATATCTATGGGAATATACATTTTTCCATAAAAATCTGCACACTGCTGTAGACGTACCAATATACATACAATTTACAGGTTAATCCAAAAGCTGCTGAATCTTTGGCTGATCCTCAAGAATATCCCAATATGTTTGATGACTGGCAAGTCACACTTTCTATCGAGTCTAAAGCTGCAGAATTGAGGTATTGACATTGATTACCTACATTTCCTATGTTTTCCTTTTCTTTTTTTGTCTGCTCTGGCTTCAATCCTTCAACCTATCTTTAATCCTCTTCATTAGATAGTTGACTTATTTTCTAAGCTGGATTGTGGCTTAGTATTAGTTGCTCATTTCCGAATCTGTAATATGGACAATGCCTTAAGAGTTAATTCCATTTCTCAATTAATTTGCAGAGGTGTATATCCACCTGCCAATGAATATGTGAATCACTCTGAAAGATCATACAGTACTCTTATAGAAGCTTTTAGTAATATGGAAGTTGATGAAGAGAGCGAACTGCTTGAAAATGGTGACTCAAATCATGAGGTACAGGCAAATCTACTTCATGTTTTTTAGAGAATTTGTATTCAGTCTTCATATGCTTGATTTTATTTATTTGAGTTCTATGTAATGAGCAAAGTAATAGCAATGTTCCTTCCAAAATAACTTGGGCTGCTTGAATGAAAAAGATAGATTCTTTATGTGGTTTCTATCAGAAACATGATACGTAGAAAGGATTAGCACATTCTTTTAGGCATAATGATTTGCCCAACTATAATGCTACTTCAATTGTTACTTGAATCTGATTTTCAATGTAGGTGCCTTCTTCACTTAAGGGAATGTTTGGAAGATTGGGATATTTATGTAATGGTTTAATTTCTGTAGGTTGCTGAATTGGATGGCGAGAATCAGAATGCGGAGGAACATAATGGAGAAGAAGAGGGCCAAGAGGAGGCTGTTGTTGTGGATGCTGATTCTACAGATGGTGCTGTACTCGTAAACGGTAACGAGGGCGAAGAACAGTGGGGTACGAATAATGAAGGAACTCCGTCGGCCTAAAAGCAATTGGTTGGGCCAGTGTGAAAATCCAAATTTTGTCCCTGGTGATTAGTTGATTTTAAAGTGCCATTTTCACCTCCCATTTTCACGAAAATATTGTTGTGCCATAATACCAGTTCACCTTATTGAAACTTACGAATGATCCTGAAATAGAACTCACATGGCTGAGCAATGTGTTGTTTCTGATGTGGAACTGTATCAAGTGGACTGAAAACGAAAAGTCATTTTTGATAGTAGGAGTATTAAGGGTCTTTTTATTATTATTATTATTATTATTATTATTTTCCTGCTCTTACACAATCTTTCTTTTGTGCAGTGCTAACCTCTCATCGATAGGTTTTCCTCTTCAGAGTCCCTTTCTGCCATATTGATTTTGTTCGAAGTTGAGACCGAATTTTCTGTAGGTTGGAATGATAATCACGAAGAGACTGCTTGCTTACTGCTGCAGATTTACTCAAACATAGTGCAAGATTCTGGTCAACGAGCTCAATTTTTTTGTTTTCTTGATGGAAACATCTCTATTGAAAAATTTGTATATGTGGATGTGCAATGTATATCATATTATTTATCACCAAAATATGAGAAGCATATAATATATGATTGCCCTTTCACGTTACTATCTTTGAATCTCGTTGTTTTCCTCATGTTGTTCTGATTAAAGACAGGTAGGTGCTTGTTGCAAGATAACAAGGACTTGGCATGAGCTCAGAACAAACCTTTTCCGTCTCTAGCCATTTATTCAGCAGCCTCTTGCATCTTATCAGGTATGTTATGGAATTGACTTAATTGTAACATATATATATATATATATATTTAATATGTGCGAATGAATTGGATGGATGTATTTTTTCTGAATGTAGTACTCTCCATTATAACATGTCCCTTTTTTCAATTTAAGTTCTACATTGTGATGCCTTCCGTATATTCAAGTCATACAACACAGATTGGATGAGACTGATGAAAATGTGAAAAACCGGAATATTTGCAACTGTTTGTTACATTGGATACGCCATTACTCGCTCGTTAATCCAGGATACACATTAAAAGAGGGATGGGCACAAGAGTAGAGCCAGTAGTTGCCCTACAAGCTTTGAAATTCGAAAACTTACCTTCAAAATAATTTGAAAATTTTAAGCGTATGTAATAATAATCTGTCGTCAATATCGCTTTGCACTTCTATTTTCTCCTTTTTCTTGTAGTGGCTCTTCCTCGATAAAACTGTGGTTTCGCAGACTGATATGAACTATGTATTGACCATATGGCACTCTCTGTAGCTTTGACGCTTCGAGTTGGCGAAATAGTTCATAGTTGTATGTAAAAATTTTTAAGTTTGATACTTTTGGAGACAATTATATCAGGGTTTGGATTTGATTGGACGTCGATTTTTTTTTTTAATAATTTTATCGTCTTACCGTTATGCTTATCTGGACCCGCTCGCGCTCGTTATAGGAAAATAGGAATTTGAGTCAGTGAAAATCTAACATTGTTCGGCGGTTCCATAAAGTTCCTTATTTGCGTCTACCATGATAGTACTTATACTTTTCATCTTGAGATCTAGGTTTAATGACTAAAAGAAAGAGGATGTCTATTTAACAAGAAAAAAGAAAAAATAATAAAAATAAAAATAAGAAAAGGAGGAAAATGAAACTTGTATGTTTACTGTTTAGGACCCTCATGGAACGCAAAATCTTGACCTTGAATGAAGTATCCAAGTGGGATAGGTTGAAGACGAGTTCTATAAATTCTGCGCGTGTTACAATGTCCTTCGTTGAAATCAGATCTTACAAGGATTTCTCATGGCATGTTGGAATCGTATCTTCTAAACTAATTAATATAATTTTTTATTAATATCTATTATATTGAAGTGAACGGGAGGGGTTGGTTTCTTGTATACATGATACATTAACATATTAAAAAATTTAAATATAAAAAGTAATTGTAGTAGAGAGAATTTGTTTTAGGTGGTTATGTGGAGATATCTATTACTCTTATTTAAATGATAACTAGCGAATAAAAGAAAAAAAAAATCTGTATTTTTAAAATAATTTCAAGTTTAATTTATTTATTTACCTTTTTAAGCATTGTATTGTAAGTGTGACATCCACTAGTATTTTATTAATATGCTTTAGAAATTATATTTTAATAAATCTTAAAGCAAGTAAAAGGTAATCGAAACTATCAAGAACACTGTAAACAAAGTCAGACGCCATGCACTACGTATTAATACCTTTCATTAAGGATGTAATATATAAAAAAAATTAGATTCGCATACGGTCTAAAGATGTATCTATCTATTACTCTAAATCCCTTAAGATGATTTAATCAAAATTTTAACGGTTGCAATTAATGACTTTATGGGCCTTTTTTTTTTCCCCTCGATTGTATATCGGAATGGAAAAAAATGTTATACGGGTCTAGAGTTCTGCCTAGATTGGGGCAAGGGACCTTAGCCCGGCAATCCACCAGACCCAGTGGTTCCCAGTGCCCTAAAATGGAGAATCGAGGCTGGCAATGAATTCCCTAGTTAGGAACTGGCGGGTCACTGGTCTTTGGGTAATGATTTATTTACCTTTTTTGGATTTTTTCCTCCATTGCCCATCCGGTTTCAATTGTATTGGTGTACCATACTTTCGCTTTCGGTTGATCGCTACATAAATTGTTATTGTACATATTTTTGTTTTGCATCAAGTTTATAATTTGAACGAAGACAATTTATTCATTAATTCCTTAACATATACGTGCATTGGAAATTGCTACTATTACAAGATTTTATAATATAAGAAGTAGACAAGGTACTAGTACTTTCCACACATAAAATAATTATAAAATAACACAACAAAATAACTAAAATCTAAAAGTTATTGCGTGTTATTATTAATGCTAATATTTTACCATTATTGTATTGTTTTCTTAAAAATTTTAAGTTACTAATAGGTAGTAATTTAAAAGAAATGAAGAAAAATGACTATTTTGATATGATATGGATTTTAATATTGATATTGTAGAATGGAGCACATGAAACTATGGTATAATGTTAGAAAATATTTTCAATTGAACATGTGTTACAAACTATATTATCATCTTTACGTATGGAGCTAGTTATATTAGTTACATGTAAATATTCATCGTCTTCATCTTCCTTGTATATTTAAATTTGCTACTTAACCTCAAACTACTTATAGGTGGTAGGGGCCCAATTATTGAGGTTCGCCACTTTTTTTGAATTTTGGCATCAATCAAATCCTTTTTTGAGTGATACGGATAATTAATAAATGATTGGACATGTAGCAACTTAGAAAGCAAATTAAAATATATGAAAAATAGGGCCAATGACCACTTGCACACAACCAATGCAATGGAGTGCAAAAAAAAAAAAAAAAAGAGATGGCAACATGGTTTGCAATACACATTTACTTACACAAACCATAAAAGTTCCAAAAGTAAAATAAATGCTTCATCATAGCAGTTATCTTCTTTATCTCTTTTAATTCTTAACTTTTTTCTATTGGCTTAACTCCAATCATCTATCTAATAGCTTGAGATTTCTAAAAAGATAATAAAAGAAACACTATATGAAGAAATGTTGATGTCTATTGCAATACCAACAATTTAGAGAACTTATAAAATTTACAAAAGCTTAAGAAGTTTTAACAAATGATGCAATTATAAATGAGCTATGAATAGAGGGAGAATATATCAACATGTTTGGTACACTTGAATGGACCCAGAATGGAATCGTGATTCCAGGTTCCTTTTCCTTTTCTTGTGTTTGGATAGGTTTTAAAAAGTCGAAATCGCGATTCCTATTAACAATTTCGACTTTAAGCCAGAATGTGATTCCACCTTTAGGGGGTCAAAACCACAATTCTATTCTAGTTTCTTAATTGTATAATTACTTAAATATTCTTAAACCTAACCTTCATTAATATCTGATAAAAAAATACTCCTTTTAATGAGTCATTTGACAAAGAAAGAAAGAAAGAAAAAAACGTTTGAAGACAACAACAACAGAGAAAACAAATAGCGTGACTACAATGAATATAACATATATATAATCATATATTTATAATAAATATATAGATTGTGTATAAATATTATGTATGCATATTACATATCAAAATTCATATTTAATATATGTATACCAAATATTATGTACATTATGTAATATTTATATAAAATACATATATACATATATGTTTGTATGTATAAATATATATTCTATATATATTTATTGCATCTCTTGTATATATATATATAATTAGTATTATGTATGTATAGTATATTAATATATATAACAAATAAATATAAATCAAATATTTATAATACATATATAGATTATATATACATAGGCATATCCATAAGTTGAGGACATTTATATCAAATACTATTGTATACACCTCCCATTTCATTCTAAATATGATACAACTAAACATAAGGATGGAATTAATTCATTGATTTCGTTGATGTTTCCAAACACAAGAATAGATTGGTCATTTAGTTTTTTTATTTCATTCCATTTCAATCCATTCATCTAAGTCATTTTGATGTACCAAATGTGACATACATGAGTATATGCATTTGTCTTGGTGCAAAAAATATTTATAGGAAATTGTGGGAGAAATAATTAAGTGTTCGTGTGAGAGCATGCATATGTGTTTGCTTGTGTGTAGAGTGTTTGAGTGAGTGTGTGTGTGTTTTTCTTTTATTTATTTTTTTATTCATGTGAAGGTAAAAGTGATGGGTGTGTGCAGCATGTTGTTGGTTTGTAGGTTTTTTTTATTGTGTTTTTTCTTTTAATTAATTGTTGTTGATGAAACTAGCTATCAGGTAGCTAACCTACCTAGGAGTCATGGCCCTAGGGAGCTAGGTCTATTCTAGTTTGCAATCCAGTTAGCTAACTCCAAGTTAGGAACTAACCCATGCCAACCTCTAGTTCTACCCATTATGTTGATATAGTATATCTAAGCCATTAAAAAGGATATGTGTTAAACTTTTAAACTACTACAATATATTTCCATAATCTTTTTTGCTTTTTTTGTAAATATCATTAATTTGATATTATTCCATTTCTAATTTTGGTTTAGTAGCAGTTTTTAAGTTGTCATGAGCATTATCTATTGACAGGATATATTATGTCATTATTTTGACGTGAAACTCTACACATAACCAATAAAAACTTAAAAAATAAATAACAATCTTATTGTTCTTTATGGCAATTGGGTGTGGAGGAAAGAAAATTACATGCTAACATTACAAATTTTGAGTGTATACCATCATGTTGATATATTAGATGCAGCCTATAAAAATTATGTGTTGAAATTTTAACTACTACCAAGGTTGTCAAACTCGCCAGTTAATTTGTACGATTCAATGATTTTACGAGTTTGGATACATATTTCTAGTTAACTCGCATATAAAATCGAGGATAAGTAAAATCGTAACAAAATCGCGGTTTTGAATAGTAAAATCGTCAAAATAACGAGTTTGAACATTTCTACTAATTCCACAATATTGCATAACTAAGTAAAATTTCAGCCATTCATATCTGGATGAACAAATATGTAATAATAGTTATTTATAGCCCAAGCCCAAAATTTTAATGAACAAACATGCGCTTAATTGCTAAAAGCCCTCTGGTGTATAAGTCATACCCCAACATGTTCGTCGATCATCACTCCTCTCTTGTCAGTGTGTTACGTTACATTGAAGTCTTTATGTTTGTGTTCGTCAATTGTTAATCTTCTTATTCCTATTTGTGATCATGTTCGTGTTAAAGCACTCATGCTTGCCTTATTTTAATTAATATTTTTGTAATAGTAAATAAAATAAATGGTAGATAACTTTAACTTTATAAGAATTTTTTAGATTTTTAATTTTATAAGAAAGGTATAAATGTATTTATATTTTTATCTTTTCAATATCTCATATTTAAGTAAATATATTTTGAATTAATAATCACGAATAATGTAAAAATTTATCTAGTAATATATAATTTTGAAAGTTTTTCTTGTTATAGTATCTTTTTTATTATTTACTTTTAGTTAGTAATTATTTGTTATTTTTTAATATTACTCATTCTAATAGTATATTTTCGTTATCAACTTTTTTTTATTAGTAATTTCTTAAAGTCACAATTGATTTTTAAATTTTATCTATTATCTTTTAGCTTTTGTATATATAACTAAGTGAAACTTGCTTTATACATGATTTATCATTTTAGAAATAAAATATCTATATTATACAACTTATGTTTGATTATCTATATTATGACTTTTATTGCACATTTGCAATTTATGGCTAAAATAAATGCTGAATTTCCTTATTTCTATTATTCACTATATTTTTTTAATAACTATTGTAAGTAAATTTATAATATTTAGAAGTTATTTTACATAGGTTGTAGAAACTTACTTTTTTATGTTCCGTTTCTATGTTTCAATTCTAGGGATCCCTTAATAATTTTACGTAAAATTGCGATTTTGACAACCTTAATTACTACATCATATTTTGAGTATCTTTTTTTTTTTCTTTTTCCTTTTGTTGTAAACATCATGACTTTGATGTTGCTCCATTGCTAATTTTGGTTTGTTGGCAGTTTTAAGTTGATGTGAGCATTATTTATTAACAGAATATATTATGCCATTATTTTGACATGAAACTCTAAGTCTAGCTAATAAAAAGTTTTTTTAAAAAGTATAATGGTTTTTTATGGTGGTTTTATATACAAAGAAGGGGAAAAGAGAAAAAAAAGAAAGAAAATTACATGCTAACATTTTGAATGTTGAGTAGATACAATTCTCATTGTTTTAGAGTAAAGTCACTTTTACATCATTTGGTTGTCATATTTTTATAATATAGTAGTGGACAAATTTTTTGGTTTGTATATTGGTCTAAGTTACTAGATAAAAAAGTTTTGAAATATCATACTAAAATAAAAAATTTATACCATATATTTATTTGTACATAAATTTATTATATAGTATAAAATACAAATATCTTCAAAATTCCAAAATATCTCTACACTAAGTTCCTAAACCATCAATAAACTCCATCTCTCTCTCTCTCTCCACCAGTCTTGTACCAAATAAATATATTCAAAAAAATCATGTCCAATATTGTATACACTAAATATGGTATAAGAAGTTTATAACGTCTTATTCTTTTTAAACCATGTTGTCCAATTCTAGTTTTAATCCAGTATTCAAGAACCCTCTTGTTTAGTAATTTATGCCCATATGCACATAAAATATATCCATTACTATACCATAAAAATATAACAATCCTAATAATTTGGAAATTTACTTTTGATGTAACTCTTAATTTGAATCATATAGTAATAGTAATAGTAAGTTTCTCCATATTCATATATACTGCTATATATATTTAAATTCTATTGTATCAACCATTTATACATACGCTCAGAGCTATGGAATCTGCTTGTCTTCTTCGTGAACTTAAAGAAATAAGAAATAAAATGCAAATCACTCCCCTAAATCCACTTGGAACAGTGAGCTATTTAGGCCTATCTACTTCACTTCATCGTATTCCTGGGTTCGGCCCACAACAACCGCGCGCCGGTACCCGTACACACCCTAATTGAGCTCATCGTATTGATACTATAAATCCACATTCCACAAATTTATGTGTCCCTTTAATATCATATCTATTTTTTTATATATATAAATATGTATATATTTGAGAAAATTTTACTTTTTTATATTCTATCTTTTATCTATTATATCATTTGTTTATCCATTCGGAGACCCTAATAAAGGTAAGAAAACTCAGGCCATATTGTTAAAATTTATCCTAATTTTCTTCATTTTTTTTCCGTTTTAACTTAACGTTGATAATATTTTCAAGATGTATTTGTTATTGTAGATATAAACATATCTTTTTATATTAATTTATGTTTTATTGTAGAGATTTTTTTATTATTTGTGCATTGACCGTATTATTAACTAGTTAAAAATGTAAGACCAGTGTTTTTTTTTTAATTCAAATATAAACTAACTTTTATCTCATTGAAAATAATTACTTATCCAAATCAAATATATATATATATATATATATATACTTAACCAAGCTTGCGCATTGCTTTAAAGGATCATACATATAGTGTGTAATGAATAATTTAATTCTATGGTAAAAGTTTTCCAGATTGGTCTAATATAATAATCAAACAAAATGAATACGATTTTAAATGGATTTATTAAGTACCCAATATACGGGTTGCTAGTAAGATATAAATTACCAAAATCAATTTTTGGAAGTAATTTCTTTTGTACTAATTCATAATAATGAAAAAAAAAACCTTTTTTTTATTTGATATTTGAAGTCTATTATAACATATAATTTAAAAAGTTTTATTTTTATTATTGCATCATTATGATATGACAAAATAAATAAATGGATAAGATAAACAATGTCGAGAACTGGAAACACGTATTAACCGGAAAAAAGGAATAGTTAATAAACAATAGAACAAAAGAAAGAAAGAATAAAGCAAAACCCCTTTTGTGTTTTCAGCTCGTAGATCTCTCTCCCTTTCTCTCTCTCTTAGGGTTTACTCTAATCCACTTCACTTCAGCTAGGGTTTGTTCTGTCTTCTACAAGTAAGTCATCACTACTTCCTCTCTCTTAACTTTTCAATTTCATTTATGGGGGCCTTTTTATTTTGCCTCCGTATTGGGAACTGCTTAAGTAGCTGCTGTTATTGTATGAAAGTCCGATTATTTACGTTCATTGCTTGCTTGTTAGGGTGAAATGAATTTAGGGTTTGGTGTTTTGGTTATGTTGCGATTGGTTTCTGAGAAATTATGGCTTAGTTAGGGTTTTTGTAAAGAAATTATAGAGAAAATTACCACAAAAAAAAAGGAATGAATATTTTACTTAAATAAGATGTAGGAAATTGATTTATGTTTTTTTTTGTTTTTTTAAATTTGGGATATCATTGGTATTGTGTACACTCTTAGGTCTTAAGTTTTGTTGTTTTTCATGTATAAGTATTATCATCTTTATTACTATTATTGTTGTTTTAAATTTTATTTTTTATTTAAAATAGTTCATGTCTGAACTTAAATACTTGTACTATGGGATTAAATTTTACTGCCACCAAATGGTACTACCATCCATGTTGCCTCCAATCAGATATTGCTATGCGAAGAATAATCAATGTGATGGCACTTTTTGCTTTTTTCTCACGCATGACAGCATGTACAAGACTTTATCTTGTACTATGGGATTGATACGGTCTTCTAGGTTGGGTTGCACAGGCATTCCAGCACAAAAGAAATTCCCATTTGGTGTCTCTTCCCATTAAGAAGATATTGTTATGTATTAATACTTAATAGAGCCCTCATTTATTATTGTTTTCTTCAATTTGTTTTATTTTCTTAAAGCTGTTTCAATGTTATGCTATTGCTGTGTTTGCGTTATTCTTAATAGGGGCATTGTATATCTTATGTCCAGGTTCTTGGTTATAGTAATTTTATCTTTTATTGGATGATAGTAGTATCCCTTCCAGTTATAGTGAGAGAGAATTTTTTCTGGTGAGTACATAGGGGAGGGGGGACTCATACCTGTACCATCCTGTGGGAAGACAACATTCATGCTAATTAGGCTGGCCTTGGCATCGTGAGGGAAAATTATGCTGGGTAATTTTTAGGAAAACCATTGCCCTGTTAGAGCAGTTAGCTAGAGATCTCATTTATGAAAGCTAAAATGGCATGCATTGCATGGAAGGATTACTATAGCGTGCTATATGATCAAGCATCTGCTTTATTTCTGGGTATCATGAGGTTGATGGTAGAATATCATGATAATTAAGCTGTTTTTTAATTGGAGTGAGAGTAAAATTCTTTCAGCTGTAATATAGCTAGGTTTTGCAAAATGCTTGCTATTTCCTTGGCTGGTGGATCCCGCTTGATTTGATTTGTTATGAAAACTTCCAGGAATTTTGGAAAAAATCCCTAGATCAAGTCATGGTGAAAAGTGAGAGCTTTTGATATATATATATATATATATATATATTTTTTAAGTAAGAAATATGCTTATGATGATTAGATATGTGATGGAGACCAACTGGTAATCTGGTTACAATGGCCTGCTGTGGAGCCATTTTAGAAAGGAACAATCTGAAGTTTACCAAGACTTTGATCCGTTAGAATCTTATATTATGCTACAGACATGAAATTCAAATGGGTGTGATCATATTGATCCAACCATTTCAATGCAGGGCTAAATTTAAACTCCTTCCATAAGAATATATGTCCAGACACATTTCTTGTAAAAATGCTCTGCAATTACATGCAGGAAAGAGATTGCATTAAGATCATATTATGGGCATTGAAAGCAAGTATCCATCCAGATTGTGAGTAGCATCTTAAGGAATGAATCGTTTATAAGTGACCAATTTAACTTAATGATTTAATTAATTCTACCTTATTTATGAGAATATTTCAATCTATTATGTCATTTAGTCTTCTACGCATAAGAAAAGTGGTGCAGTATTTACCCCAAAAAAAAAGTGTTGTGTAGCTACTGTAGGGAAAATGGATCCCAAAATCATGATACAAAAGCTTACCCATTCAACATAATGATTTTATTAACTCTACCTTATTTGCGAGAATATTTCAAGATATTATCAGTCATATAGTCTTTTTGTGTAAGGAAAGTTCTGTGTAATTGCTGTAGGGAAAATGAATCCCAAAATTATGATACAAAAGCTCACCAAAATTGAGTCATGTGCATTTTTTACTTTATTAGTGACTTCTATGTAATTTAAATAATGATGCTATGTGGAATTTCTAGCCTTGAGTTGATTGAAGTCCTTTGACATCGTCATTTTTTGTAATATAAGTTAGTTTTGGTTGCTTCCTGAAGATATGGGGTGCTTTTGGACCTACTTTCATGAATCTGTGTTTTGATTCTCTTGAACCCTGCTCTCCTTGGTTGGATTTGGATCTTAACAACTTGACTGGAATTTTGATTGTCCCTAAAATCTGGTGCAAGCACGATAAATTAAACTTGTTTGTCGATTTATACTGTCCATTGTTGTAAATACTCAATAGCTTAGTCTCTGGGAGGTCATGGTGGTGACCTCCTGGGTCTGAATTCTTTAATTTATCCTGGGTCTGAATTGCTAGAGATCACTTATGATGCTTATTGTCTAAATCTGACTTTTTATTTGTGATTGGCATCTCAATCTGACTGTTGATGAAGAAATTTTTTCTCATAACACTGGTATTGTTTCCTGTTATACATACATGTCTTATGAATGAACTATGACGCTTATGATAATGCCCCTTTCCTTTCCTTCTGATTCTAACATTTGCATAATGGTCTAGACTCTAATTATAAGATGGGGTTATTGACATCCTACCTGAATGGGTTTCTCTGTCAATGTATTTGTTTGTTTGCAGGTTCTCTGATTTATTCTAGCCTGTAGGACTAAGTTTTGGCTTGATATTGCAATGGGTGATGTGGAAGACACAATGCCTGCATCAAAGAAGAGAGCTGCTGGAAGGGAGCTCAACAAGGATAATGCTCATCTAGAAGATGAGACAGACACTTCTGAGCAAGAGACTGGAACATTTAAGCGGGCGAGTGATGAAGTTCTGGCATCTAGAAGAATTGTCAAAGTTCGCAGAAACCAGAACACGGGTGCTGCTTCTTCCAATCCTTTTGCTGGAATTCGTTTGGTAGCTCCAGTTGAATCCACTGCTACCCCTTCCGAAGTGAAACCGGAAGCACAAGTTGAAGATAAAGGTAAGATTTCAGATAGCCTAGATGAAAAGCAGAAAGTTTCTGCTGAATCAAATGAAAACAAGGATGCAAGCAAAGAGTCGGAGAGGGAAAATGAGGAGGGTGTTAAGCCTTCAGAGAGTGAAGCTTCCAAAGTAGAGGCTGGTTCTGCTGAAGATAAAGATGCCAAAGATGAGGAGCAAGGCATAGAGAAGGATGATGATTCTTCTGCTGATAAACCTACTCAAGCTCAAGTGGTAAAAGATCCACCACTGGGTGATCTGAAAAATGATGATAAGGTCGAAAAAGATGAGGAGCTTCAAAATACAGATGCAAGTACTGAAGGTGCTGCATTAAGCTCCTTCCAACAGCTATCAAGCACTCAAAACGCATTCACGGGCTTAGCTGGGACTGGGTTTTCCACTTCGACATTCTCCTTTGGATCTATTCCAAGCACGGGTGCTGCATCAGGTAGTAGCACTGGTTCTCTTTTTGGGGCCAAAACAGACCAACCAACTTTTAGTTTTGGACTTTCTACTAATGGAAATTCTTCACTTTTTGGAAAGCCAGGGGCTCCCATTGTTCCCAAAGGTGAGGGAAGCGGTTTCCCGTCTATGCAGGAGGTTCCTGTTGAGACGGGGGAGGAAAATGAGAAAGTAGTTTTTACTGCTGATTCTGTTTTGTATGAGTTTGTTGACAGTAGCTGGAAGGAACGTGGAAAAGGTGAGCTTAAGGTGAACGTGTCAACTGCTGGTTCAGAAAAAGCAAGACTCATTATGAGAACTAGGGGAAATTACAGACTCATATTGAATGCAAGTCTTTATTCAGACATGAAGTTAACAAATATGGACAAGAAAGGTATTACTTTTGCATGTGTGAACAGTTTAGGTGATGAGAAAGCTGGTCTTTCTACATTTGCGCTTAAGTTTAAGGATAGTTCAATTATGGAGGAGTTCTGTGAAGTTGTCGTAGCACATAAGGACAAAAGTAACACAACTACAGTTTTGAAGACTCCAGAAAATTCACCCAAAGCTTCAGATGATTGAAAGATGCTGCAGATCTATACACCGTTCACTTTCTTTTCCTCACCTTCATGTATTTCACCTAAGTTGGAAGTCTTTTTGTGCATCCAAAGTATTGATCCCTCTACCCTGTCTCCTCATTGAGCTGTCTCTTGCAGTTGTAGTTGTCTCGAAGAAATAATCTTGATTAGAGCTGTGTGATTCCTTAGCTCTTGTTGGCAGGGTTTGTAACTTCGGGTTCTCAGAATGATGTCTGTCTTCTCATGCTCATTGTCTAAAACAGAACTGTCACGACATTTCTGGATCTGGAATGCTGAACGGTTTTGTAGAAGTCTTTACAACCTAATATATTGAATCTTTTTTTACACCCCCCCCCCCCCCCCCCCCAAAAAAAAAAAAATTGGATCTTTAGTTCCATAATACCAAATCGTTCTTTGCACTATTTCATGATAATCAGGTAGACTTGTACTGTTGTTCTATGATATGCTTATGAATTATGATGATCTGGGTGACTTAACCAAAAAAATTGATATGGTGGCCCTTGTGGGTGATATTCTGGGTACAGCATGATTTCTGGGTCTCATAAATACTGCATATCTGATCTTAAGGATTTTAAATCTTATATTTTTCTTCCTTTTTTTAAACCAATAAGAAGTTCCTTGTTTTGACATTGAATACATGTCCAGTAAAGTATTGATAGGGGTGAAACTCTGGAAATGGAAGAAACCAGTGGACAGTTGTTCGCTGGCTTTTGCCCGGACGTGTAAGTCTTTTTCTTGATGCCGGTGGCCCATATGTTTAAACCTTTTAGGAGGGTGTTCTGGGTGACACAAAATGAAGTGATAATGCCCTCGTTCCGTGTACCTGCTGAATTGATTATACTTGATCAACTTATAGAACATCCCATTTCGAACTTTGGAGAATTGACTCCAAACGTATACATATAGCTAGTCTTCAATCTGCACTGAGGAGTTTGTGATTTTTGCTCTACATGATTGCTATACGACGAGCATCGTATCAGTGAGAAAATTTTTGTCATATCCCATGAGTGGGATGGGTCATTTTGACTTTTAGAAACATGAAGAGGAAAACTTGTCATCTAATCAAAAGACTATTTCATGCAAGGTATGAATCTTGTAAAATATTTTCTGTATTGTTACATTTGGCAAAAACAAATGAAATTTGAGGAACTGATAATTATAGCTTGGTTTATATGCCATACTTCTTGGTGTTTAGGCCCACGTAAAGTCTACTGAAATGGATTTAGAGAGCGCCTCCAATCACTTGATGAAGGATTAATTAATCCTTAAAAGTTAGCAGTTGATTCTACGTAATGTCAAATCCTTCATTCAGAAAAACAACAGTTTAAAATTTATATTTGTTCTATCTTTTCTTTGCTGGTGATTAACGAGAAGCCTCTCTGGAAAATTGGCAGCAGTGAGCCAAGTGTAAATATCAATATAGATAAGTCGAGGATAGTCATTATCAGGACTACTTCAGAGAATTTGTGTCAAGACATTGGGAATGCTTTAAATATAGGAAGGGATGAGAAAGTGGGAAAATATGTTGGCTTCTCAATTGACGAAAATAGAAGTAGCGGGACCATGGATCTAAAGCTTCATCTTCAGCAAATGAAAAGCAATTTAGAGCAATGAAAGGCAAGAATGCTTTAAATAGCAGCGAGCCAGCGACAGTAGTTTTGGTCAAATCATCTATGATAACAATACCTGCATACTTAATGCAGGTTGAAACACCTGCCAAAAAGCAGTTGTGAAGGGAAAAATAGTATTATTTAATTTCTTATAGAATTCTTTGGAAGATAAATGGAAAATCCCCTAGCTCAACTGAGAAAGTGCAACAAAGGATTAGGAGAGAGGAAGTGTAGGTTCAATAAGGGCTAAAGATAAAAATCAAGCCTTATGGCAAGTTGGTTTGAATTGCATTGATATTTTAAGTGCCAGATTAGAATTAATTGGGGAGGAGGAAGAAAAGAGTCAATCACACATATAGATTATTTAATAGATCAAAGAACAAACATCATGAATTAATTTCTTGTTTGATGATTGGATAGGTTTCAAGGCTATTTAGAGAAGTGATTCACAAACCCTAATGGGTAAAGAAGATTGGTAGAAAGATTTTAAAACCTTGCAAAGTCATACACCGCTCTGCAATTATAGTCTCAACAACATTAGTTTATGTTAGACTATGGTTCAAATTATTTAAACTTTTGACTTGAGATGTTGTGCATTTTGGGTTATATATAACCAAACATATTCATGTGAAGGAAAAACAAGTCAACTAAGAAGATAGCAACCGACCACGACAATGGGTAATCAACAAGCCCTTCTGATGTTTGATTGATAATTCAAATTGGTTAAGTTGTTTATGTTGTTATTCTACGTGTCTTTTGTGCTTTCACATTGCAAAATTAGTATCAAAGCCATATGTGATTTATTGGTTTAGGAAAAGCATGGCATATGGTCTAGTTGGATTTATTTTATTTTTTATCATAATAGTTTCAACAAAGTCTACAAATTGATGGGAACAAGTATTTCAATTTGTAACAAGTGCATATGCTTGTAGCTCTAATGCCAAATGTTTTGCAAAAGCCTTTAGTTAGAGTGTTGAAAAAGTCAAAATCCATGAATGAATGTGATATGAGGAAGTTAGATGTTAGGGTTGTGTTGACAATATAGTTGTGCTTAACAATAATGCTCCATAGAAAGTGTTCAGCGGGGTTACAATATTCCATATAAAGTGTTGAATAGGGTTATAGTAGCAAGCTTTTAGGAAAATTGGAGTGGTTCTACATGACTAGGTTGTTAGCTGATCAATGAGTGTTGATACTCTTCGGATGTTAGAAGAATATCAATAGAGGAACACATTAGTGAGTTCATTTCTCTCATGAATGATTTAAGAAATATTGATGTTAAAGTATACTACAATGATCATGTTTTATTGTTATCGTGTTCTTTAATTGCCTCTTATAAGAATTTTGAAAAGACTATGGTATATTGTAGGACATTTTTTACATTGATGTTGTGAAGAGTAAAGCTCATGTGTGAAGTTAAACTTGATAATGGGTTAAGTGCCAGCAATAGTGGCAAGCCTAATGAGTAGAACACTCTTATGTCTAGATGAAGAGAACATTCTAGAGATGGTTTCTAGTAGCAAAGGTAGATCTAGGTCTAAGTTAATGAGCAATGACAAGACTTGCAATTACCTTGATAAGAAAGAGTATGTTATCAAGGAGTATTGCAAAATGCAAATTAAAGAGGAGGTAGAATGATGACAAAGGAAAGAATCCTGGCATCAGTAATCTTAGTGTGATAGAGTGAAAAGAAAACGATTCGTCATTGATCAGTGATGATATACAATTGAAGTGTGGGATTAGTAACACTAATGTGAAATAAGGGAAAGAGGATGATTTGTCATTGAACAATGATGACATTAAATGGTATAACTGGATATTTTATTTAGGTTGCTTGTATCACATGTATTCAATTGGGACCAACAAGCCATTTGATGATGGCATTATCCACATGGGTAATAAATTGAAATGTAAGGTAATTGGTATTAGCATTATTCAAGTATAGATGTCAAATGGTGTGATTGGGATACTTTTTTATGCTAGACATGTTCTAGCCTTGTCTAGAAAACTTATTTCCTTTAGCATGTTGGATACAAAATGGTTATGTGTATGTGATTGAGTTGGGCACTTTTGAGAATTTCTCCTTGGTCTTTATTACGATGAAGGGTATTAAAGTTCATAATCTCTACATTCTTTAGGGTCTTACTCACAACAATGGTTTTGTTTTTCTTAATTTTTTAGTCTAAAATCCAAGTGGTGACATGTGCATTTAGGTCATATGAGTGAAAGAGATATCCATCACTTGTACAACATAGGTTTATTACCAAAGAAATTAAGTAGCATAGATTTGTCCGAGCATTATTGTCTACTTGCTTGTTTGGTGAGGTGGCACATATATAGAAATCTACTTTTGTTACATCTAATCTTATTTATGGGGGCTTGCTTTGATCACTTCTTCTAAGGGTGAGGTGCCTCTTAATATATATTGATGACTTTTCCTTAGAAATTATGAGTTTTTTTTTTCTTTTTCTTTTTTTACAATGAAAGATTGATGTGTTTGAAACATTCAAACACTAGAAGAACCTTATATAGAAATATACCAAAATGTTAAAGAAACATATAATTGATATTTGACCTCTTTTAGTATTCATTTACAATAGGAGGAAGAAACTACCTTAAGAACACCCACTTAAGTAAGTCCTAAAAAGAAAAAAAAATTAACTTGAATTTGAGTAAATTAGAAATTTAGGTGGTAATTAATGAAAATCAACTAATATGAAAATCCATCTTGATATTACATTTGAAGTATTTAAGGAAGATGATGAGATGGAATGTATGGGGATATGAATCACATAATATTAACATGTTCGATCCATACCCCTTAGGCTTATAATTATACATTGGACAAAAAATAGAACATCAATATTAAGATTTAAGTCATGATACTGGTGTTGATTTCAAAATTGTTAGTATATTTCATGAAATTTATTGAAACTATGGAATTTTAGGATGGATTGTAGAATATGGTTGTATTATTGAAGTAAGTTGATATTTAAGCTACTAATATTGGTAGTTGACGGATATTTTGATGATTGTAGAGCTGATAAGGTATTAAGGGTAGATTTTAGGGTAGAGAATTCAATATAGGGTGTTTAAAAGCCAAAGCGATTGACCAAATCTCATTTAGGTCAAGTGCATAGGAGGGAGGGAAAACTAGGTTGATCGAATTAACAAATAAGTCCATCGATTTTCTTTTAAAGAGGTTTTGCTTAATTCAATTTTAAAAGTGGCTAACCTAAGTTGATTTGTTGTTTTAGACTTAAGGTGAGATTTTTTAAATAAAAGTAAGATATTGATTCTATTTAATAGTCATAAGATCCTTACCAAATTCAAAGTGCATTTTAAGAAAGTAAGTTGTATCTATGTACATGGGTTACTATTGCATGTTGTATATGTATAGAGGATTAGAAAACAAATGTAAAAACTATTTCACTAAGAAATAGTATTGGTTGTTGTTTGTGTTATTGTTGTTGCATGTGCACGGAGGTTGGTAGCCATTATGGATAAGCATGTCACAGATTGTCACCCATTGTGAGACGGGCATCTATGATGAGTTGATCGATAGTTTAGGTGTTTAATTACTATGTGCAGGCAATTGTTGATATCACTAAATGTTGTGATACAACTTGAGTACTCTAGCAATAAGCTATAAGTAAGTCATACTAATAAAATGAGACGATTGTAGTAGATAGGTAAATTAGATTGGCTACAATAACATCGATATGAGATGATTTGTGATATTAGATTATAGGTCGTGAAACTTATCGGTTCTTATTGCTTTTGGATTTTGAAATCTTTTGATTCATATTGTTATTGGATATTGGAATTTTTGAATTCATATTGGTCTTAAAATGTACAAACTCATTCATATTGTTCTCTAATCTTTGAATCTTTTGATTCATATGCTTGTGGTTCCTAGTTTTAAAGGTTTATGGATTCTACAATCATTTTTGGTTTTTGAGTTTTAATTTTGCTTAAACTAAAATGATGGATTTAGAATGAGTTGTGTCACTATTTTGCTATAGTTTGTGCATTAATATTTATGTCTAAACATGTGGTGTGTCATGTGTTGTGTTTGCATAGTACTTTAAAATTAAATGATTAAACTAGATTTTGGTGATTTAATGAATTTCTAGATATTCAATATTTTATTGAGACTATAAGAGTTGCTATATGGATAAGATGATTTATTATAAATCAAAGTTGACATATTATTGAGAAGACTTAAATACAATGGTATTAAAGGTATATTAGTATTTATACATACAAGTAATTCTAAATCTTATATATTTTTGTCATGTATGGGGTTAATAAATAAATAAAATATTAACATTTAATTAGCTTTTTCTTCACCCACTAAAAAATAATTCCATACTCCATTCTACCTTGGTGTATTTGATTTTTGATGAGTATTAATCAATAATAAATAATCAAGATTTTATTTTCTCTAAACTAGTCTATGTTTTATTTAATTAATTAGATGATGCATTGCTTTATCTATTTTATGCACATCATTTGCAAGTATAACTATTTTAATATTTTATATTTGCTAAAATCTTATAACTTAATCAGTATAAACATTATTTTTCATTTGAAATGGAATAAGTTTTAATTCTTTTTTATTATATATATATATATACATATATTTGAAAACCTAAAAACAAACACACAACGAAATCAATTCAATTTCCCTTGGACCCCAAGGCTTCGTTAGCCCACTCCAAATTATCCTTGAAAAAAAATCCTTCATGCCTGTCGCTCCCTTCCTTTTCTCTTTTACTTCCATTTCCTTCTTTATTATTTCCCCCCCAATTAATTTCGATCCCTTTCCCAATAAATAGTAAAATCCCAAATCTAGGGTTTCCATCGAGCCCAATCGAAATCCCTAGATTGAAATTAACAATCAATTCACTCTCTTTTTCGTCACTCTTTACCGATTAGTTCCTAACAAATTCACATAATCGCCGGTTTTCCAGGTATGGAATGTCTCGTAAAGCAACCTTTGTTTGTTTTTATTGTTTTTTCGGGGTTAAGTGGTGTAATTTGGACATTACGTGTTTTATTTTTGGTAAGGTTTGAGCCTTTTTAGGGTTTGCAGTTCTAATTCGATGAATTGTGTTCGATTTGGGCTCGTGCTTATAGATTTTGACGTGGGAGCTGTCTAGGGTTTGTGCGGTGCTTAGGGTTTTAATTTTTAATTTTTTTTTATTTTGTGTATTTAGGGTTTTAATATTCGGTTAGTAATGTCTGCGGCGGGAGAAGATGAGGTTGAGTATGAGAGTGATCCCGAGGAGGCGAAAAGATCGTTGGTTATGCGGCGGAGGAGAGCTGCGAGTGACGATGAGGAAAGTGAAGGGGAAGTGGAGAGAGATAGGGAAGGGTCGAATCGTGGCGGAAGGATTCGTTCTGATGAATCCGATGGGCAGGGTGGGGTGGCAGATTATGACGAGGAGGAGGAGGAACTAGTGGAGGATGGAGAAGAATATGAAGAAGAAGAGGGTTATGATGAGTTAGAGGAGGGAGTTAATGAGCATGATGATGAACGCATTGTGCATAGTGAGACTGTAGGTGCTGCTACCACTTTGGAAGAGAAAGTGGCGGTGCCAGCACATTTAGAGGATGATGGAGGGAAGCCTGTTGACGGATTTGCAGATGATTTGCCATTGGATCAGGGGGAAGAGCAGGAGAAGAAAGAGAATGAGCCTTATGCAGTGCCCACTGCTGGAGCTTTTTATATGCATGATGATCGGTTTCGGGACAATGTGGGTGGTCGACACAGGTATCATCCTTGATTTATTTATCTATTTGTTTTATTGCCAATAAAGATGTTGTGGGTTAGGTTGTTATAGTGATGTTGATGTGAAAACTGGGCTATGGTTTTGTAATATCTTCTATATGCTTTCAACTTATGTGATTCAGAGAACAAGCACAGGAGTCTTCTATGTCTATACTAAAATTTTATGTCTTCTATATTTTAAACGAGTCCTCTACCTAATAAATTTATTTTAAGCTGGCCACATAAGCTATTTAAGCTCTACTTGCTTGCGCCAAAATTTAATTAAGTCATACATATTTTAAGTGAGTCAGTCAAGTTATCTATGTTGTGATATGTTGTAAGTCCTCTTATGTTTATGTCCATATATTATGGAAAACTCTAGTGTAAAAAATCTACTTCATGCGATAACACAAACATGAGGACTCTACTGGTTCACTTAAGTATAGGTAAGTTGATTGAATTTTGGCATAAAAATAGAGGACTTATAATGTACTTATCCCTATGGTTTGGGTGGTCTTATTTGATACTTGTTCATGTGTGCGATGGAGTTTGTTAGCCCACATTGGGTTTCATGTTATCATTAACAGAGCTTCTTAGGCTTCTTGAGTACTATTATTATTATTTATTTATTTGTAATTATTATTGATGTTTAATCTTGTCATATCCTTTGCGGATGCTGTAGCTAGTCAGGCTTGTATGCTGGTACTAGCAGCGGTTTCTTTTTTTTTTTTTTTCTTTTCTTTTTATTAATAATTTAAAGGAAAAATACGTGCTGTTTGACGACTCTGAAGTCTTATTCATCTTATGAGTTATTGATTTAGGCATGGAAGCCAACTTGGTTTGTTGTGTTTGAAGGGGAGTTCTATATAAATTAAATCCTGAAAAGCTTGTTCTTTTCATGCATTTCTCTTTAAATTTCAAGCTTTCAGTTGGAGTTGAGAACTATCATTTATATATGGGTTCAGAGTTTTCTATAGTTTTGGCTCTATACTTTCGGTTTTTGGCTTGAATAAAAAACATTGTTTCATTGGTATCATTTGTTGGCGTTTATTCATTAATTAATGTAGTGTATCTTTCTCAGTTATCAATTGCAAGTATAAACAATAAGAACTATGAAAGCTGTAGATAATTGGGAAACTAGTGGGAAAAAAAGGAAAAAAAGAAAAACATCAAATGTTCTTGACACATGGTCCATGTTGCCCTCAAATGTAACGATCCATCTCTCCTACTGTGTACTTTTAAATTCTCTCCCAGGCCTTGGTTTTGTTGCAAAATATAGCTGGAACGTGCACATGTTATCCTGAAATAAGAGAAGTAATGTACTGCAACTGTCCCAGACCTTGAACAGTGCGGGAGATGATTGACATTCTTGACACTTTGTGTATGTGGGACATAGGAAGCATACCTTTTTTTCAAGGTATGATATGTCAATGTTGTTATACAATCCCCTAAAGGTTGCATGATATGTCTTTTGTACATGCCTTTTTTTTTTAATGATTATTTTTTAAAATAGAAAACCCAGCTAAGAGCCTGAAGTTATCCTAAGACTTTAAGTTGACAACACTCTAAAATTGCTGTTCACCGATGTCCTGAAATAATATCTTCCATATTTACAATCAATCTTCTGTCATGAGCCATTCATCAGTTTTCTTCGTAGAGCTTGTTGAAAGGATCTAGGTTACAAATCTTAAGTGATAAGTGTCTGTGGGTGCAGGAGGATATGCCACGTGTCTACATGAGGCACTGAAGGCTAAGTACATGGTGTATCCTTTTATTATTTGTTGTTGTCGTGTTAGTAAAAGTAGTATGTCAGTAGCTATAGCAGTACATTTGAAGTAGTTAGTAATCGTATGGTAGTTTTAATAGATATAGATATTTCTGTTAGAACTCTGTAGAACTTTCTAGAGAGTTGACAGTATACTTCCTAGCAGCTCTATAAATAGTAGAAATGTGTAATAGGCTGTAGTGGAAGATAGTTGTATAGATGCAAACCCTAGCAGAGCTGCTAACAATTCATACCTGGATCACGTATACAAATTCATATGATGGTAATAAAACTACCTATTTTTCATGTACTTTAATCCTTGGCCTTATCATTAAGCCTCTAGCTTTTGTAGACTGTTACATGTTGGCATCTTTGGATGATAATTCCATTCGTTTATAATGGTTTCTCATGCCCTAGGTTATTGAAGAGTTGAGCTGGATTTGATGATATTCTTGATTTTTGAATGTGTATGGGGGTGCTGGTCACAGTACTTTTAATGTTCCTATTTGTTACTATATCCTATTTGCTATGCCTTTGCTAATGGATGAAGTGGTTCTACACCTTTGACAGCAATTTTAGTCTCGATTTGAAACAGTTATGCAGACGTGTATGCATTCTAGCTTCAATCACTGTTCAATGTGTCTGTTCATCCAGGGCAAACCTTACGGCTGGATCCTGTTTAGCAATCCTTCATTGAAATTTGGTTTTGTTTTATGGCATTATGAAGTTATGTGCCTTTGAAGCGATACAAGAATGGAAGCTTTCTTCTTCTTCTTCTTCTTCTTGTTTGTGTGTGTGTGTGTGTGTTAAGAATGCACTTTCCTTGGCGCTATGTAGGTAGTGCCAGCTGGAATAAAACTAGTAAATGGTCCTTGTGTGGTGGTTCTTGTGCTTGAGCATTCAGCTTTGATGTCCCTTCATTACCCTCCCCCCAAAAACAAATAGATATTTTTTATGGTTCTTTGTGCGTGTGTGCGTGTGTGTGTGTGTTAAGAATGCACTTTCCTTGGTGCTACGTAGGTAGTGCCAACTGGAATAAAACTAGTAAATGGTCCTTGTGTGGTGTTTCTTGTGCTTGAGCATTCAGCTTTGATGTCCCTCCGTTACCCTCCCCCCAAAAACAAAATAGATATTTTTTATGGTTCTTTCCTTACCACTTTTCTCCCTGCACCAATCATCTAGTTTGTGTATCCTGGTGTTAAAGTCTCTCACTGTTATAAATTGGAAGAATCTAACTTTTATATTTTCTAGGCGAACTTTTGGAGGTAGGAAGCTATGGGAGTCTAAAGACGATCGAAAATGGGGCCATGACAAGTTTGAGGAGATGACTATGCAAGAAAGACGATATGATGAGGTGGGCCCTTTTGATATGCATCTATTGTTAACAAGCAACATTTTTTTGGGTGAACCAATAATTGGTTTAATGAAATCTTTATTCAGAGGAGGAGGACTTCTAGAGGCCATTATCGAGGTCGTGGTAGAAGCCGCGGCGCAGATCGTGGGTATGTAAGAGGGAGTAAGGGTGAAAATTTTGATAATGGTGGCAATGTTAGTAGTGGCACCACTAACAACAATAGCAATCGGACTCATGTGCCTGCAAGCGTAAGAGGGAGAGGGCCGCGAAGGTATGGATCTTCTTTCAAGAAGACCAATCAGGCTGTTCCCAGCCAAAGTAAACAGTAAGTTATTCCTTGGATGTTAATGGATCACTCTCTTTTTACTCTGTTTCTTTTTGCTTGTATGTTGATGCTTTTCCATTTACTTGATTTATTAGATCTGCAAAGCCTCTTGAGAAAACTACACATCATAATTCAGGGAAATCTGTCAAGGCTATATCAAATGTAGAATCTGATATGGCTCCTGCCAGAAAGAATGCATTTGCATCAAGTTTGAACTCTGCTTCTCCTCCTTTTTATCCTTCCACTTCTTCAAGTAAGGACATTGCATTCTCCCAGAATAAGGATGCACAAGCTGGGATTTCCAATCAGAGTTTTCGCCCCAATTCAGGTGAAAAATTACCCATGCCTCAATCTAATGCTTCGCTACGAGGGCAGAATATAGCCAACTCAATTGGGATGGAAAAACTTCAAATTGAAGATTCTGCTGCTGCACCTGTTGGAAAATCCGTAACCCCTTTGCAAGCTGGTGCCTCTGGATCTTTGAATTCTCAATCACCTCAAGTAATTGTTCCTGGAAGTCGTCCAGCTGTTCGTTCAGGACAGATGCCTTATCAGCAAACCCTTCCTCAGGATCTGGTTAATCGACTCTCTTTGCCAATGCAGGTTCATGGCAGTCATGGAAGTTTTGCTGCAAACAAGGTTCAGTCTTCTGTACAAGGTACTTTTCAGAAACTTGCTCAACGCCCTAGTAGTGGTTCTCAAGCTTCTCCACCAAAAGCAGCTGTTTCAGTTAATTCTTACGAGGCTGGGGAGACAGAATCTTCATCTGAACTTGGTAAATCTAAAGGTGCACTGGTTGGAAAGGGTAAAGGTGGTATGCAAGGAAGTGGAAGAAGCTCCTTTCCATATGGCAATACAAATGTTATGGGAGCTGGTGGGAACATGGGTATTGGTCATGGGGATCAAAATTTCTCTGCCACTCCTGCTTTCTTACCTGGTAATTTTCTTTAATCAATTTATAATTTTAGCAGATATACATATGATTAATCTGATTATTCATCTATTGCTCCTAGTGTTCATTTCTACTTACTAAGCATCTTATGCATCTAATCTGAAATATATTCCTTTCAACATTAGTTTTGAGTTATGCAGGTTTGAATTTTTTATTTTTTTTCCTGATCTTGTCTCTTATCTGCTTATAGTCAATGTCAAATCATATGATCTAATACTTGGGTGATGAGATTAAAATATTTTACATTTTCTCGATCTTAACAAAGATGTTGCTTCTTCTTAGAATACAAAAAGTTTTAAGTTTTTACTTGTATGCTCGTGCTGTTTCTTTGGCTTGCAGTAATGCATTTTGGTGGTCAGCATCCTGGTGGTATGGGTGTTCCCACTGTTGGGATGGCCTTTCCAGGATATGTTGCACAACCTCAGCTTGGCGTGGGTAATTCCGAGATGACATGGTACTTTCCAAAAGGCTGTCCTTTTGTTATTTACTGTTTTTCCACCTTTTGACTACTGTCAGTTGCCTTATGCCCCCAGCTTTGCTTGTATGAGTTGATGTACTAGGTGGTTTGAATGTTAGGATTTATTCCATGCCAAGGATAATACCCTTTCAATTGGAAAAATATTGGGGGTGTATGGGTGTTTGATTGTCTTTGGGTCAAACAATCCTGAACTTGTCCCCTCTATGGACCTGATCAGTGAGGATTTTTTATTTTTTTTGGATGAATTATCTATGGGGATTTCAATTTCCCATCATTTAGAAGTGAGACTGTTATGGGTTGGAGTTCCAGGATTTGTTGTTGGGGGACTTCTCCTGACTTGCCTTTCTTTATTGTTCTCACAGAATTTATCATTTATTTTTTTTGGGTGAAAAGAATTTAATGACTTTTTTGACAAGATATCTTATTTTTTAGGTTACCAGTTTTGGCTAGTGCTGCGGGAGCTTTAGGGGCTACTTATTGTTCTCCTTACATTGGGATGGAGGGTAATTATCATGCATCCCCACCAGGACAGACGACTTCAATGGGCAGTTCAAGGTTTGTCCCAATTGCAATGATTTCATTATTTGCTTAGGATAGTATGACACATTAGAGATGTGGTTTTTGTGAAAAAAAGATATATATAAACATTATATATGCTGCTTTCTTTTCTCCAACCATCAATAACTTTTTCTATATGGCCTCTGTGGTGCTGTGGTTTCACAAACATTGATTACGCTCAATGCCCTTTTTTTTGGGGGGGGGAATTAGATGTTTAAAATTCATTGTTTGTTGCTCAATCAGATACACTGACTAACCTCAGTTATTACATACAGCAAAGAAAGCCATATTGATATACCCAATAGCGAGCTTAAGCCTTCTCAAAGACCTGGTAAGACATTGCTCACAAGATTTGGTCATTTTCTATTTTATGCATTTTGACAAGAAGCAGATTCACTTTTTGCCTGCCACTACAGAACTTGTAAGCGAGGAACATGGACAACGACAAAATAAATCTCGCAGGCAAGTTACATGGTTCTTTGTAACAACTTAATAAAAATTATTGCATGCACATTGCCTTTTTTCCTATCTTGACATAACTGTGAATAATCATTTAAGTGCAGATATTCAGAAATGAACTTTGGCCAATAAGGTATTAGTACAAGCTGGAGGTTGTTCAATAAGAAGAGAAAAAGGTTAAAAGTTCTAACCAATCGACTATTCTGCTGATTAGAGGTGGCAAGATTATGAGCATGATTACTGTTGCAGGCCTTATCCTTGGCCCTTTGGAGCTTTTGTCACGGAGCGCATTGGGCCAGCAATACATCTCCTGATAGGTTAGGTAATCTATTTTGGCCTCTTAGCATATTAGTTCTTTTGCTTTTTTTTTTTTGGTTGAAACTGATAATTTGTTTCCTTTATTACTGGTTCAATGCTATATTGGAAGTTGGTGGTTTATGGCATTTACTTTGATATGCTTTGTGAGAAAATACTGAACTCAGGCTTCCAGAATTATCAACTATGAAATGCTTGATGTTACTCTATTTACTATGCCTTATGGTGCTGGCTTTATGTTTTTGTCATATGTTCACTGGATAGCTTCTTTGACAATTAGCCCTTTTTTGGGTGGAGACTGAAAGTGTTTTCCTCTATAATTGAAGGCTTGATACATTTGGCTGACAAAATCACGTGTGCAATTTCTTTCTGTAGCAGCTATATCGTTGTACCTGCTCTCGCTGCAGTCAAGTTCTCAAAATATTGCAGCTTGACGGGTAGTAGTTTCTCATCTAATTTGCGGTATGATGGTGGATCAGATTTATTCTTTTATTTCATTTGATTTCTGAGGATAAAGGAGCAAGTGACATTTTTTTTTTTTCGGGTCTCAGGTTCGTATTGGCTTTGGTTATACTATTGAAGCTTGTGGTAATGTAAACCAGGGTTCCCCTAAGGTCCTGAACTATGTTTACTAAAACAAAAATACAAATGAAAAAGAATTATCATGCAGCAGCTGTTGAGCCGTTAAAGTAGTCGATGTGCAGAGATGTGGTGCTTTGGTTTTCCTATGACACTGTTCTTTGATTGTTTTCATTTTTGTTCCAGATTTCCTAATGTCAGTATTGTTTGATATTGATTTTCTATGTAGTGGACTATAGTGGATCTCATGTTCTGCCTAAGAGGGAAGCCTGGTCCAGTTTGTTGGTCTGCACTCTCAGTGTCATGGTTGTTCTAGTGATGCTGGGATTTTAATTTCATCTATTGTCTTCTTTTACATCACTAAATTGTTGTTTGCTATATATTTGCTTATTTGGTAGTCAAATATGTTTCGTGTGAAAGCCTTCTGAAATGCCAGATACCTTTCAATGTTGCCTGGTTAATTCGTGGAATAGGAGGATGTTCCTGTAGTTCTTGATTGTCTCATGATAATGTTGGATAAGAAGATGAAAAATGGTTTAGCATAATATCGACAACATGAAGCGATGACCTTTTAACAATACCAAGAGCAAAGCCTTGGAAAGAAAGGAGAGAATATGCGAAGTTGTGTTCAAAAGGATAATCGCAACCCAAGTTTCAAAAATAACAAATATGCTTAAGAACGCGAGTATAGCAAAACATGCCAATTAGGCATCTGCATAAAGGCTAATAATATGAAAATAGATGAGCTTTGGAGGACATTGAAGATCTCGGAAATGCCATGGGTTCCGGTAAATCAATGATATACAGATTATTAGGCATGAGCTTGTATCCGTCGTCGGTTCGTACTTCCTTACCTGCTGTTTTTTCGTATTGTTCTTTGGCAAGCCTCCGCAAATTCTCGGTTGCAACACTCGAGGTAGGGGTTTTGGACGACAGATAAGCCTGGGGTTTTGTAGCACTTAGGGAAAGAAGTAATTTCTTCCACACGTAGTCTCTCCGTACGCCTCTCCGTACGCCTCTCCTTGAGTTCCTATGTTTTCGCTTTCTTACATTACTACTGACCGTCCAATGAAGTTGTATCATCTAAGATTTGTTAGGACAAACAGGAAAGGAAAACATGAATGAAATTCAATATATGGATTAGAGGCACGATAGTACTGCTATTTTTAGTGAATATAATCTCTCACTCTAAGATTGCCAAGGCACAACAATTTAGTAGTGTTATCTTAGGATACAACTATTTGTATAAACTAGAATTTCGATTTCCAAGTTTCTAAACCACATTAAGGATTTAGAATGGAATGGTAAAAATGCAAAGTGTCTTTTGTTTTTTTTCCTAAAGAAAGTCGTGGTAAAGATAGCTGCTCTCAAGCAAAATATGTACATATTTCTTTTTTGATGTATCACCATATAATGTGACTCGTCAAAGACTTGACCATTTGTTTCCCATCATTAGATTATGTTTAGGATAATTACTGCAAGCAAATATGAACTTTTGTAGATTGATACTTTGTTTAAATGAAGTCAACTTTACCTAATGAAATGTCTCCTATAAGCACTCTCCAACTCTTAGCGTGACTTGTTTAATGAATAAAAAATTTCATAAACTTCAATCATTCAAAGGACATGAGAAATATGTAGAGCTATGAATAGGCTAAACAGTTCATCTTGGCTAAGCTTGTGTAGGCAAAGTATAGGTAGGCTACCTAGCTAACTTATTGCGGGTTGATGAATTGAATGAGCCAACCATATCTAGTCCATTTAAATTACCGTTTTTTTTAAAGAATTAATCTTTATGAAATGAATACTTTCATTAAGTAAATTCTTTATTGTAACTCAACAATTCAACGAACACATCATAATCAACATCTTTAACCTGACTAGGTATATTAAAAAAAAGGATCTGGTGAAGACCTTGTAAATCTTTTTCTTCAAAATCTAGAAAGGTAGCTCATTTGGATACTAATGTTAGGCAACTAGAATTCATGGCACCAACTTGTTATCTCTTACCATTGTTGACACACCAATATAATGTTTGACAATTTTGTGTAAGAAGACACCAAAGCTGTGCCTTTTACTATAAGGATATATCTTCATAAAGAAACCCAATAGCATACTTGAAGTATCTATTTGCACTCCATGATTATTACCATTCAAGTATTACAACTCAAATGACATCAAAAACCCTTCTAAGGTAAAGTAAATTGTTGTTGTTAATATACCTAGTCAGGTTAAAGGTGTTGATTATGATGTGTTCGTTGAATTGTTGAGTTACAATAAATAATTTTTTTAATGAAAGTGTTCATTTCATAAAGATTAATTCTTAAAAAAAAAACAGTAATTTAAATTTCAATTCATCAACCCACAATAGGTTGGATAGGTAGCTTACCTATACTTTGCCTACACAAGCTTAGCCAAGATGAACTGTTTAGCCTATTCATAGCTCTACATATTTCTCATGTCCTTTGAATGATTGAAGTTTATGGAATTTTTTATTTATTAAACAAGTCACGCTAAGAGTTGGAGAGTGCTTATAGGAGACATTTCTTTAGGTAAAGTTGACTTCATTTAAACAAAGTATCAATCTACAAAAGTTCATATTTGCTTGCAATAATTATCCTAAACATAATCTAATGATGGGAAACAAATGGTCAAGTCTTTGACGAGTCCCTTAAATATTCTCCCATCCTTGACACCTATTAATTATTGATTAGTTTAGGAATCATTATCAATAATTTAATATCATTAAACATATTTAATTCAATAATTATTGTAAACAAAATTATAAGGAATCAATCATTTATAAATTAGAAGCATTAGTTTTATCACATGTCATGTGGTACTCTTTTCTTTATATATTCAACAATGTCATCATACTAATACTTTTAAATGATTCAAATTTCCACGAATATAGAACGATACTTTCAATGTAAATGTTTATATTGTCAAGGGATACTATAATTAAAGCACAGTTAATTTCACATAGTTTTATGATTGTAACCCACTTAATAGTCAAAGTCAAAATATATTTCCCCTTTTAATGTCATTTGCAAGATACAATTTTTCTCCAAAACGAAATTTTATATTCAAAATATCGTGTCCTTCCTAATGTACATGCGCCCTCACATACTAAAGAAAGTGCATTTCTTAGAAAGTATATTATAGTATCCTTCTCATAGTATAATTTTATATACTACATTTGAAATAACAAGTTAATAAAAAACAGAAAAGCATTCTTTTCTTTTTAGGTAAAATTTAATTTAGTATCTTCTCTTATTTTTCTCAAACTTGCTTGGATAGTCGATGGATGAAGGTCATGAGGAAAAAAAGAAAATTTGATAAATAAATTTTATTTTAGTTATTTAATTATGTGTTGCGTATTTATTATGATAAATTGATGCTAATTATTGATTTTAGAATATTCTAAGATCAATTTGGATAAAATAAATTCGGCTGCATGAGAAATAAAGTTGTTTTTTTTTAAATTTTTTTTCAAAACATTTTAGGCAACTTGACAATAATTAAGCAGAAAAATTGTATTAATTAGTCTATTGCTTTGCCGCATTCAACCAATCTAACCACCCGAGCAAGCATTTCATTGACTAACCAATCCGAAAACTGGAGGCCACTACATCAATCAAGTGTTCTATCCATCCTCCACGTTCTTGAAATAAAAGGATAGTTTACTCCGCATTATAGTAATTTTGTAAATGTTCCAACTTATTTACGTGTTGATGGAGTTTGATTAAATATATAAATAAATTATAATACACATGTCATATATTTTACTTTAGATATGTTATATATTTTTGATGAATATCCATTACGTATAGATTTTACATACTGTTGCACAGCATCATGACAGCTAATAGATTGTGAAAGACTTAAAAAGGGATGTAAGAAGGTAGACGATGGGGGGTATAATGACAAGTCTTGTCTGTTGACTAGAAAAGTAGTGTTTCAGTCCTGCATCATTTATCTCTTTGCTTTACATCTGGTATATAAAATCCATGGAAGCCGTCGGTAGAGAATGCAAGAAGGAAAATGATGTGACATGTCCAGCCTATAAACAATTAAAGCTGGTTTTATGGTCAAGATAATGTAATAAATGTATAAGATAATTTAGGTAAATATTCATTGCATATATGAAATAATGAAGGTCCATGGGTCAGGAATGTTTCCTGTTCCTTTCTTTATTCATTTTTACTTAGTTTTTTTATCAATTGCTTTTGTAAGACTGCTGGGAATGTATGAATATAAAATATTAAAAAAATTAGAAAAAAAAAGCTGCAAAACATATTGAAAAAGAACATGATATATCTTAAAATTAACTTTAATTTATTAAAAATTATCATATACATATACATATCCTTTCCTTCAGTTATCTGTTTAATTTTGATATGTTCATTTGCGAAAATTATATTTGAATTTAGTACCTTCATTTTGTTGTTGTATTTGTGTGCAAAGTAGTCATAGTGAAACTCCTAACAAAAATAATATGCAACATAAGGGTGTAACGCAATATCATATATAACATATATTGTAGTTGTAATATATTATATATTTTAATTTTTGATATATTAGGTGTTATAGATAAATATATATCATATATGATATATTCCTTTTTATTATACACGAGTTATAGTAACTAGATAATATATTTAATATAATAACATGTAATATAGCATATAATAGTTAAAGAAGGTAACCATAGAAGCCTTATTATCTTATTTATTTATTTATTTTAGATTCTTCTAATTTTATGTTTATGTTAGTTGCTCTTTTAGTTTTGATTTATTTATTTTAAATAATTAAATTCACCCTAGGCTGTGTGCACAGCTACGAGTCTTTCTTTTTCTTTTTCTTTTTCTTTTTTTTTTCTTCTTTTACCTGTCGTGACGCTATATTAGAGAAAATGTATACATGTGATGACAACACCAAGAAAAATTATAGAAGTATTAGCCAAGCAACGAAAACTGAACTGAGTATCACATTTAAAAGTGCCAATATATGCGAAATTGCAAAAAAAAAAAAACCCCCATATTTTAGGTAATGTTTGTGACATTAACTCATTAAAAAAGATTTACTCAAAATTTTTATAATATTCCACATAAAAGCTTATTTTATTAAGTGTGAGTACATACTATTTCATTTCTCTTTATAACTATTTAATGCATCTCAAGAAAAAGATGGCTTTCACACTAATTTGAAGCCAGTATCCATTAATTCACAATTATAAAAAGAGAAGAGGTATGTAAGTGAAATGTCAGCAATGAATGTTAAAAATATTTTATAAGTATAGTAAAAATGTATCAAGTACATAACAACTCTAATTACAAAATTATAGATCAAATGCAAGCAAAGTGGGGAGATATTTTTTATATATTTCTTGGATTGTTTTTATGAGTACACATAACACACACACATATATATATATACACCTTGATTTTGTCATATTACAATCTAATGAAAGCTCCACTGTAGCCTATGATGATGGTAGTCTCTTTCAGTGAGTGAATAGTACTACTTTGGCTGGAAAATATAAAAAGTAAAATGAACAGTAGATACACTAGGTAAGTCTAGCTTATAAGCGACTCCTCCCATTTTATCAATTTTTTAAACAACCCATGGTACTTAGCTACAATTTTCTACATCTTGTGGTTGTTCTATGCTCCCTTGCTCACAGGTTTGAAATGTCAACAGAATCATGTCTCCAATGTTAAAAACCCCGATGTACCTTTTCTTGTTAGCTAGCTGTCTCATGGCCTTTTCAAGTGAAACTATATGAGTTTGATTGTATCACCAAATGAAGCTTATACTGGAGCAATCAATCTATAATTTCACTTGTTGAATCACCTAAACGTAAAGCAAGTAAATAAGTGGTAGATACTTGCAGAGAACCTCAAATGAAGGAGTATGAGTACTTGTGTGGTAGTTAATAATGTACGACTATTCAATTAGAGAGAAAAATTGACACCATTTCTTAGGTTGTTGGCTGGTCATGCACCCCCAATAAATCTCCAAGCATTCTTTGGCCATCTGTTTATAGATTATTAGTAATTGATAGACTTATTTATCCCCTATATTGTAATGCTATTGGGAAGTCTATGTACTTTGTAAATATAATTTGAGTCGACTTGAGCTACTTGTAGACCTTCAATCAAGTCTATACTCACATCAATCCAACACCCTTCACATATAGGTTGTTGAATAGGTCGCCAATTATACATTTTGGATATTATATTAAGTGTTTAAAATAATCTTAAACCTACAAAGAGCTCAATGTTTGGTTAAAAGTGATACCAAGCCAGAATATTAAATTAGAAATTAATCTAATGAAAAGTTATTTAAACATCATGTGTAAACTTTGAAGAAATTGAAAAGTTAGAATTGCAAATAAGCACACATTTGAATCTTATAGGCAAGATTGAGATGACATGTAATCCCTTTTTTCTAGAGCTATGCAAATAGGTCGAACTTAATAAGCTAAACCATTTAACACACCTTAAAAGTGGGTCAGTATTGAAAGATATTGTATAATTTAAAAATCAAATTGCCTAGCCCGACTCATTTAATTGATAAGTTAAAGTAAGTTAACCCATAACAACTCTTATTAGCCAAGGCCAGCAAGCCAAAAATACTAAAATTTGTTAAGAAAAAAAAAAAAGGATCCGGTGAAGACCTTGTAAATCTTTTTCTTCAAAGATCTAGAAAGGTAGCTCATTTGGATACTAATGTTAGGCAACTAGAATTCATGGCACCAACTTGTTATCTCTTACCATTGTTGACACACCAACATAGTGTTTGACAATTTTGTGTAAGAAGACACCAAAGCTGTGCCTTTTACTATAGGGATATATCTTCATAAAGAAACCCAATAGCATACTTGAAGTATCTATTTGCACTCCATGATTATTACCATTCAAGTATTACAACTCAAATGACATCAAAAACCCTTCTAAGGTAAAGTAAATTGTTGTTGTTAATATACCTAGTCAGGTTAAAGGTGTTGATTATGATGTGTTCGTTGAATTGTTAAGTTACAATAAAGAATTTTCTTAATGAAAGTGTTCATTTCATAAAGATTAATTCTTTAAAAAAAAACAGTAATTTAAATTTCAATTCATCAACCCACAATAGGTTGGATAGGTAGCCTACCTATACTTTGCCTACACATGTGTATTATATTTTATTTATATATTTAATCAAACTCCATCAACACGTAAATAAGTTGGAACATTTACAAAATTACTATAATGCGGAGTAAACTATCCTTTTATTTCAAGAACGTGGAGGATGGATAGACCACTTGATTGATACTAAATAATAGAAAAATAAGAGAAGATATTAAATTAAATTTTACCTAAAAAGAAAAGAATGTTTTTCTGTTTTTTATTAACTTGTTATTTCAAATGCAGTATATAAAATTATACTATGAGAAGGATACTATAATATACTTTCTAAGAAATGCACTTTCATTAGTATGTGAGGGTGCATGTACATTAGAAAGGACACAATATTTTGAATATAAAATTTCATTTTGGAGAAAAATCGTATCTTGCAAATGACATTAAAGGGAAAATATATTTTGACTTTGACTATTAAGTGGGTTACAATCATAAAACTATGTGAAATTAACTATGCTTTAATTATAGTATCCCTTGACAATATAAACATTTAAATTGAAAGTATCGTTCTATATTTGTGGAAATTTGAATCATTTAAAAGTATTAGTATGATGACATTGTTGAATATATAAAGAAAAGAGTACCACATGACATATGATAAAACTAATGCTTCTAATTTATAAATGATTGATTCCTTATAATAATTTTGTTTACAATACTTATTGAATTAAATATGTTTAACGATATTAAATTATTGATAATGATTCCTAAACTAATCAATAATTAATAGGTGTCAAGGATGGGAGAATATTTAAGGAACTTAACGGAAGTCTTCTTTTATAAAACTTGAAAAATACTAAGAATTCAAACTAAAAAAAATTTAAAAAAAAGTATTAAAAACTCAAATAAAAAATAAATAATTTTATTATCCATTTCAATGGCCTTTATTGAAGATTTCAATGGCCTTTATTAGATGAGAGCAATTTGATAAAATGATAAGATGAGGCCAGTTTACAAAACTTTTAATAATGGTGGTAGGAAAATAAAAGCAATTTTATTTTTTCTTGAATCTAAATTTACTCTATCTAACTTGATTTTAAAATATTCTAATTGTATGTATATTCTAAACATTAATGATTATTATCAAATCAACATAACACCTATGCTTATTTAATGTCACTAATTGACTGTCCAATCAAGTGACAAAATGAGTAAAGATACTAAATTGCAATTTACCTAAAAATATATTTGTTTTCCTATTTTATATAAACTTATTATTCCTAATAAATTATAAAAGATAAAAAGTTTTTATAGTTTTCATGGAAACTCATTGATTACATCCTTAATAAAAAACAGAAAAATCACATTTATTCTCTTCCATTTTCATATTTTTTTTCTCAATCATAACTGAATTTCGTGAAAATTAGAGGTTTAATAACCGATAAGTTGCAACTTGCAATATAAATGATTTAGTCAATATGCTCACATGATAGATTTACTATACAAGGGGCAACCGAATTCACAAAGTATACAAACCATTCATTAAGTTATGAATAAGATTTTGTAAAATAGTTTTGAACAGTTAAAAGTGGTTTATGCTTAGTGACTATAAATACTATTACTTACTTTACTTATGGACACTTTTACACCTAACCAATTTACTGTTTATTTCGTTTCCTCTCTGTTCTCTCTCTTTCTATTCTTCCTGTTTTTTGTGTCATTTTACTTCCAGTTTCTACCCTAGTTTTCAGATTTAGCATAGATTTTATCACCATTGGCCTTGTTACATCCGTGCCTTTTCCTTCTCTTCGATTGTTGGCAAGTCTCACCGTTTTGGCTACTTTCATGGAGACCGCTGCAAGTGCTCTAGAAGTTGCAAAATCCATATGGGATACTGTGTCTGAACATATAAGCTACATCTCTAATCCATCCAAAAAGCGAAAGTTACTAAATGATGAATTGGTGAAGCTGACATACATTAGAGATGATATTAAGGAAAGAGTTGAGCTTGAAGAGATAGAGAAACGAGGCAAATGCCTACGGCAAGTGGATGGCTGGCTGAGAAAAGTGGACCAAACCCGAGCAAAATGTCACTGGGTCCTTGAGACTCCATGGAGCCTTGGATCTAGTTATGGACACGGAAAGGAAATAGCACAGCTTTGTGGTGATGTGCAAACGCTCCAGTCTGAAGGAAAATTTGAGGAGGTAGTTGCTCCATTGGCTCTTCAAGTACGTGAGATTCCTACTGAGAGAACTGTGGGTATGGACTCCATGCTTTCACAAGTGTGGGAATGGCTTGGAGCAACAGATGTAGGAATCATTGGATTATATGGGTCGGGAGGTGCTGGAAAAACCACCCTCTTGAAAAAAATCAATAACAAGTTCATTCGCACGACCTGTGGATTTAAGTTCGTCCTGTGGATTGTTGCTTCAAAGCAAGTCAATTTGGACAGAATAAGAGATAGTATAAGGAAGGATTTGAAAATTGGAGACGACGTGTGGAATAGTCTATCTGAAGATAGTGCAAGAGCTAGAGAGTTATACAGAGTTTTGAATAAAGAAAGATTTGTACTATTAATGGATGACATTTGGGAACGAGTAGATGTGACGAAAATAGGAATTCCCATTCCTAATCCAGAAAATAGATCCAAAAATAGTTTTTACGACTTGGTCCGAAGAATTATGTGGTAAAATGGAAGCTAAGAAGAAACTTAAAGTTGAGTGTTTATCATCAGAGCAAGCCTTGGAATTATTTGAGGAAAAAGTCGGTCAGGACACTCTAAATTCGCATCCAGATATTCGAAAACATGCTGAAGATGTTGTTAAGGAATTTAAAGGCTTGCCCTTAGCTCTTATCACCACAGGACAGGCTATGGCAACCAAGACGAATCATCGGGAATGGGAGCATGCATTAAATGTTTTGAGGAGCCGTCCATCAGAGTTTTCAGGAATGGAGGATGAAGTCTATAAATTACTTGAGTTTAGTTATCATAGCTTGAAGAGTCCAACCCTCCAACAGTGCTTTCTTTATTGCGCTCTCTTCCCTGAGGACTACAAGTTCTATAATGATCATCTCATTGGCTTGTGGATTGGTGAAGGATTCCTATTTGATGCAAATGATACATATGCAGCACGACTTGAAGGTGAATATGTCATTGAGACTTTGAAGTCGGCATGTTTACTGGAGAAGGGACGTTATGCATTTGAAGTTAAGATGCATGATGTAATCCGTGACATGGCACTATGGATAGCTCGTGAGCATGGAAAAGAGGGAAACAAAATCATAGTGGAAGAAGATGTGCACATGTCTAAGTGGAAGCAGGCTGAAAGAGTATCCTTCCATGGTCGAAGGATTAAGATCGACCGTTTTAGAGAACTATCGGTATGCTCCAGACTTGTAACATTGCGGATTAATGATACTGAGTTGGAGACTTTGCCAGAGGGGTTTTTCAACTCTATGCCTGTTCTAAGAGTTCTTGATATGTCAAGAAATGGAAGATTTAAAAAGTTACCTGCGGAATTGGGGGATTGGTCAAATTGTAGTACCTTAATCTATCATCGACAATTATTGAAGTGCTGCCTAATGAAATGAAGTGCTTGACATCTTTACAATACTTGCTGTTGGAGAATACAAGGCTTAAAAATATTCCAAAGGAAGTAATTTCAAGTCTCTTGTTATTGAAAGTTTGTAGGGTGAGGGGGCGGTGTTATTCTTTAGATAGATATATTCTTGATGAAAGAGGGTTGGTAGAGGGGCTAGAGGGCTTGGACCGATTGGATGAGTTATCAATCGAAGTTAGAATTGACTTCAGTGTTCAGAAAATGCTAGAGTCTCCAAATTTACAACGGAGTAGAACATTTTTGAGTATCGTCTAAGCTTCTGGTTTGACTGCCATTCAAATACAGGCGAGGAAAGTTTTACGTCTACATTGGCTTAAGATATCTTCATGTCATTCACTTGAGAGCATAGAAATATGTGAGGGCATTCCAAGGCATGTGAATGACTGTCTTCGTCTATCAAGGAGGTTGGCGTTGAGGAATCTACATGATGTGAATATTGTTTTGTGTAATAAATTAAGGAACCTATCATGGCTTATATATGTACCAGACCTCCAAAAACTTAGTGTGAGTGGGTGTTACACATTGGAGAAGATCATTGATGAAGAAATTCTACAACATGTAGATGAAAATGCAAGTGCAAGGCTCTTCTCATCTCTCAGAGAGCTATATTTGACAGAACTACCAAAGCTGAGGAGTATTCACAACCGAACCTTATCATCTCCTTCACTGGAGGCTATTAGCATTGGTAGATGTCCAAGTTTGAAGAAGCTTCCATTTGATTCTAACAGCGGAAGGAATAGCTTAGAGGCATTCATAGCAGATGATGAATGGTGGAGTGGATTAAAATGGGATGATGAAGCTGCTAAGGATTTTTTCACCTCAAAGTTCATTCACATAGGAGACGTGCCTAGGCAAATGCAAGTGGGAATTGTTCTTTTCTTTTCTTTTATATATAGGACTGTTATTAGGGAAATTGTAGTATAAGACCTCCTTTTGTTGCGTTAATGAGACATAATATTGCATTGTTATTACTTTTTTTTTTTTAAAAAAATAATGTATAAAAGTCCCAGGGCATGTAGTTATATAGTTTGTTTGCTGACAGGTTGTTTGGCTGCACCAATCATTTAGTTGGGTGTTAAAGTCTCTCACTGTTATAAATTGGAAGAATCATCTACTTTAATGCACTCTCAACTCCCACAACCACTTCCTCTACTTCATTATATTGCATTAACACATGACGAGAGTTATTATTATTGTTATTATTATTTTTTGGGGTGTGTAAACTCCCACAATCACTTCCTCTTGTGCTTTATTTTTAATATCCCTATAGTTTCAAGCTTTCATTTTATTTGTTTTTAATATCCACACTGTTATTACTTTTTTTTTTTTGGTCTTGTATTTCATTTTGTTGTGTTAACACACTTGATGAGACATAGTATAGCACTGTTATTACTTTTTTTTTCTTGGTATGTGTGAGCTGTAAGAGGAGCTCTTGTGCTTTATTCTTAATATCCGTGTAGTCTCAAGTTTTCATTTTATTACCTTTTCTTTTTGGTCTTGTACTTCATTTTGGTGAGTTAGCACACAATGAGACATAATATAGGGTGTTTATTACTTTTTTTTTTTTCCCGTGTGGCCCGTAAAAAGAGCTTTCATACTTTATATCTTGCATCTCTGTAAAGTTCTGAGCTTTCATTTTATATGTTTTATATTATTAACTCCATGAAATCATTTTTTTTTTCATTTGCAACCATAATTCGTCATTAAAATTGGCTTTATTGTAATCAAACATTTCAGTAGTTTAAGCTGTGCATGGAAATGCTTTTATTTGGAATAATAAAATATGTCAAAATTATTATTAGGTTATATGGTAATTTATAATACTTATACTTCCAATTTCTGTATGTCTTTTCATGTTCAATAGGATTGTCTTGCTTGGAAACAAAAATTATATTATCTCCTGGCCTTTTGGCTATAGGTTCAATGGTATTTATGTTTTTATTTTTCTTTTTTTTAAAGGAAATTTTGGGGAAAATGAAATATATATATATTAATAATTGCAGAAAAAATAAAATGAAAACCGTAAAATATAGGTATATTATTTGCTAGAGAAATCAAAATAGGATAGCGAATACATGTTTCATATGGGTAAATTCTGAGTTGGCTTATAAAATTTAAGACAAAAAACTAAAAGAAAGTTGGATAAAACAAATTAAAAAAAAAGGATGAAAATTAAAAGAATAAGACATTGGAGACCCATGCCTTCGCCCTGCCATGATCTTACATGCCGGATGTAAAGCGTTAAGCAAAGCAGGACCAAAGCTCCATTCTCCTTTCTAGGTCTTCTCCAACAGCTATTATAATTATCTTCCATAGATACTTGGCAAAATCATTATAAAAATAATTTTACAATAGCCATGTGCATTTACTTTTACGGAAGCGTCAATTAATTTTGTCTTGTCCTTTGTTTTTTTATTTTTTATTTAAGATTTTTCAATGTTATAGCTGCATACATCCTCAGCTGTCTTATAAAAGTATTTTGACGAGGAGTAAAAGAAAATTGAATTAAATAAACAAAAACAGTGCGAACCCATTTATGTACCACACCAGCCGTAAAGTAAAGTGATAAAGTAGAGCTTAAACACACCATCATTCTTCATCTTACATTCTTTACCAGCGGCTACCATGGACTTTCGGGATTTTATATACCGACTGTAAAGCAGAGAGAAAAATAAAAACCTGCTTTTGTAATCAATAGACAAGACTTGTCATTATACACCCCATCGTTCGCCTTCTTACATTTCTTTTTCGGTCTTTCAAAACCTATTAGCTGCTACCCAAGCCCAACTCTGTGTAAAATTATATGTAATTGTTGAAATTCGAATTATGTGTTAGGTAACATTTCAATTCTCTTTGAGATCTTTTGATTATCCTAGAAACCTAGATATTAGATCAATGTCTTCACTATCATCCTTTAGGAGATCAATGGATTTACCTAAACAAAAAATTAATGAATCTAAAGATGTTCCCGATAGTCTTAAAGTCAAGATTAATCCTTTAATTAGCAGTTTAATTAATAAACCCATAGAAATAACTCAACCGATCTATCAAAATTTTAATGATTTAGAGTATGAGGAACCTTCTACTTCAAAAGTAGGAGATCCTGACCTAAATATCATAGAAAAACCCTTCGAACCAGATAGAGTTTTTCTAAATAATAATTTTAATTCTCCTAAAAACAAAAGGATTAGAAAATGGTACTTTAACACTTTTGATAAATTTAAAGTACAAATCAAGGAAGATTATTATAATTTTATGGAAGAACTAGGAAGTCAAATCTTATTTTTTGATTGGCTCAAAAAATATTATTTGAAGCCTTGACAAATAGATGTCATTAACAAATATGTCCAATGAAGACTAAGTGATGGTCAGATTGTAGAATCCAATCATCCACCACTTAACAATATTTGGTATTCATACAAAGATACTAGAATTAAGCTTGCACCATTTAAAAATGCTATAGAAACTAAAGGGTTAGGTATTAAGAAGATTATTGACCAGAATAATTACACAAACAAACATCTTCATACAATAGGCCAACAGTTAGATAGAATAGAAGATGTAATTAGTAATGATCTTACTACCACAGTTTGCTTCTTACTCTTTCATGAGATAAGATTACTACCAATAAACATGCAATATCCCGTGCTTGATCTCCTATCTAATAGTGAATTTGCCCAATCAACATCTGTGTATCCAACAACAATGATGTGACCATGGTTTTTATACAAAATACCTTGACCTAGAGACATGGTTCTGTTGACATTTCAAACCTATGAACAAGGGAGCTCAGAATAATCACAAGATGTAGAAGATTGCAGCTAAGTACTATGGATTGTTTAAAAAATTGATAAAATGGGAGGAGTCGCTTACAAGCTAGACTTGCCTAGCGTATTTACTGTTCATTTCACTTTTTATATTTTCCAGCTGATGTAGTATTGTTCACTCACTCAAAGAGACTACTACTATCATAGGCTATAGTGAAGTTTTCATTAGATTGTAATATGACAAAATCAAGGTGTATATATATATATATATATATGTACTCATAAAAAGAATCGACGAAATATATAAAAAAAATTCTCCCTGCTTGCATTAGATCTATAATTTGTAATTAGAGTTGTTTTGTACTTGATCACTATACTTATAAAATGTTTTTAACATTTATTGCTTCCTTCAATATACGTTTCACTTACATACCTCTTCTCTTGTTATAATTGTGAATCAATGCATAATGACTTTCATATAAGTGTGAAAATCATCTTTTTCTTGCAATGCATTGGATAGTTATGAAGAGAAATGAAAGAGCATGTGCTCACACTTAATAAAATAAGCCTTTATATGAAATATTATAGAATTTTTAAGTAAACCTTTATTATTGGATTAATGTCACAAATATTATCTGAAGTATGGATTTTTTTTGCAATGTCACATATGTTGGCACTTTCAAATGTGGTACTCAGTTCAGTATTTGTTGCTTGGCTAATACTTCTATAATTCTTCTTGGTGTTGCCATCTTATGTATACATTGTCTCTAATATAGCATCATGACATGTAAAAGAAGAAAAAAAGAAAAGAAAAGAAAAAGAAAGACTTGTAGGTGTGCACACCATTGCAACCTAGGGTAAATTTAATTATTTAAAATAAATAAATCAAAAATAAAAGAGAAACTAACATAAACATAAAATTAGAAGAATCTAAAATAAATAAATAAATAAATAAGCTAATACAACTTCTATAGTTACCCTCTTTGACTATTACATGCTATATTACATGTTATTACATTAAATATATTATCTAGTCACAATAACTTGTGTTTAATAAAAAGGAATATATCATATATAATATATATTTATCTATAACACCTAATATATCAAAAATTAAAATATATAACATATTACAACTATAATATATGTTATATATTGTATTGCATAACACTTTTATGTTGCATGTTATTTTTGTTACGAGTTTTACTATGATTGCTTTGAGCACAATTATGACAACAAAATGAAGATGCTAAATTCAAATATAATTTTTGCAAATGAACATATCAAAATTAAATACATAACTAAACGAAAGGACATGTATGTGGTAATTTTTAATAAGCTAAAGTTGATTTTAAGATATATTATGTTATTTTTTTAATATATTTAGCAACTTTTTTTCTAGTTTTTTCAATATTTCACATTCATACATTCCAAGCAGTCTTATAAAAGCATTTGATAAAAAACTAAATAAAATTTAATAAAGAAAAGGACAAGAAACATTCCGGAAACCAAAAACTTGCTTTTATAGTCAATGGACTCTTATTATTTCATGTGCACTTCATTGTTCACCTTCTTATGTTCCTTTCAATTTTCCAAAACTTATCAGCTTTGCTTCCATAATGCCGCACAACAATATGTAATAAATATTTACCTAAAATACACATTGTATCTAAACTAAAATATATGAGATATGTATTATAATATATGGAACATATTATATGTCTATGTTATACATGTATTATATTTTATTGCAATATATACGTTATATACTATTTTTGCTGTGTGTCTCACCATGATTGATTTGGATATGATTTAGAGACAATAAATTTCTATCGTCGACTAATTAACTTAGCATTTAATTAAAAAACAAAATAAACAATTCAACTAAGAACTTAAATTCAAATTTAATATATGCAAATTAATAAATAAAAATTAAAAAAATAACTGAATAAAGAAACATATAAATGATAATTTTTTATTAACTAAAGTAATTTAATATATATATATATATATATATATATATATATATATATATATATATATATTGAATTAGCTAAAGTCGATTTCACGCATTAGAGAGATATATTTCTTGTCCTTTATTTTTTTATTTGTTATCTAATTTTTTTAATGTTATATATATGTTGTTAAGGAATGTGAAGGCTTGCCCTTAGCTCTTATTACCATTGGACGAGCTATGTCAACCAAGACAGATCCAGACTATTGGGAGTACGCATTAAGCGCTTTGAGGAGCCATCCATCCAAGTTTTCAACAATGGAGGAGGATGTCTTTAAATTACTCGAGTTTAGCTACCATAGCTTGAATAGTTCAACCCTCCAGCAATGCTTTCTTTATTGTGCTCTCTTTCCTGAGGACTACAATATCAATAAATATCAGCTCATTGACTTGTGGATTAGCTAAGGGTTCCTATTTGACACAAACGATACACATAAAGCGCGACTTGAAGGTAAATCAATCATTGGAAGTTTGAAGGCGACATGTTTACTAGAGGAGGGAGTGGTCGAATATGATGTTAAGATGCATGATGTCATCCGCGACATGGCACTATGGATAGCTCGTGGGCATGGAAAAGAGAGAAACAAAATCATAGTGGGAGAAGAAGGTGTGTGCATGTCTAAGTGGGAGGAGGCTGAAAGAGTATCATTATAGGGTGAAAGGATTAAGATCGACCGTTTTAGAGAACTATCGGAGTGCTCCAGACTCATAACATTGCTGATTATTGATACCGAGTTGGAGACTTTGCCATAGGGGTTTTTCAACTCTATGCCTGTTTTAAAAGTTCTTGATATGTCAGGAAATGGAAGTTTTAAAAAGTTACTTGCGGGAGTTGGGGGGTTGCTCAAATTGCAGTACCTTAATCTATCATGAACAAGTATTGAAGTGTTGCTTGATGAAATGAAGTACTTGAACTCTTTACAATACTTGCTGTTGGACTTTACAATGCATCTTAAAAATATTCCAAAGGAAGTAATTTCAAGTCTCTTGTCATTGAAAGTTTATAGGAAGAGGAGTAGGCCTCTTCAAACTGTAGATATTCTTGATGAAAAAGGGTTGGTAGTGGGGCTAGAGGGCTTAAACCTATTGGATGAGTTATCAATCGAAGTTAAAACTAACTTTCAGAAAATGCTAGAGTCTCCAAAGTTACAACGGAGCATAACATCTTTGGGGATCTTCAAAGCCTCTGATTTGACTGCCCTTAAAATACTGGTGAGGAAAGTCTTACATCTAAATGGCCTTTGTATACAAGAATGTGATTCACTAGAGAGCATAGAAATATGTGAGGGCATTCCGAAGCATGTGAATGACCATCTATCAAGGGGGTCAGAGTTGAGAAATCTGCATTCTTTGTCTATCTGGTGGTGTAATAAATTAAGGAACCTATTATGGCTTATATATGCACCGAACCTCCAAAGACTAGCTGTGCATGGGTGCAACACACTGGAGAAGATCATTGATGAAGAAATTCTGCAACATGTAGATGAAAATGCAAGTGCAAGGCTCTTCTCATCTCTTACGATTCTTGAATTGAGATGTTTACCAAAGTTGAGGAGTATTCACAACTAAACCTTATCATCTCCTTCACTGAAACGGATTTGCATTCATAAATGTCTAAGTTTGAAGAAGCTTTCATTTGACTCTAACAACAGGAGGAATAGCTTAGAGGAAGTCGAAGTAGGGTATGAATGGTGGAGTGGATTAGAATGGGATGATAAAGCTGCCTAGGATTTTTTTCATAATATAGCACTGTTATTACTTTTTTTTTCCTTTTTCTTTTAAAAAAATGATGTATAGATTATTTTGCAATTTAAAAAATGATGCGATTGCAATTTATAAAAGTCCTAGGGGGCATGTAGTTATATAGTTTGTTTGCTGACGGGTTTTCTGGCTGCACCAATCATCTAGTCGGGTGTTAAAGTCTCTCACTGTTATAAATTGGAAGAATCATCTACTTTAATGTACCCCTAACTCCCATAACCACTTCCTCTATTTCATTATATTGCATTAACACATGATGAGAGTTATTGCTTTTTTTTTTTTTTTTTGGTGTGCACGTGTGATCTGTTTTTTTATTTTGTATCTCCATAAAATTTTCGAGCTTTCATTATATTTTTTATTTCAAGAACGTAGACATCACTTGGTTGATGTATTTTTCACAAGGATACTATAATGTAATAGCACTTTTATTACTTTTTTTTTCTTATTGTGTGTGCATGATGTACTTTATTTTGCATCTCCATAAAGTTCCGTGCTTTCATTCTACTTATTTTATATTATTACCTCCATGCTTATACTATTATTTGTTTTATATTATCTGTCATTGTGTGTATATATATATATATGTATGTATGTATATATGTATGTATGTATGTATAGGGATGTTACCATTTTTTTTTTAATCTACACCCAAGTCCCACTGCAGATGTCCCTCATGTACTTCATTTTGCTGCGTACACACACTATAAGACCTAATATAGCACTGTTATTATTATTATTGTTATTATTATTATTATTATTATTATTATTATTTTTCCATGTGATTTGTAAAAGGAGCTCTTGTACTTTATTTTTCTGAACTTTCATTTCATTTGTTTTATATTATTACCTTCTTAAATTTTTTTTTCTTCTATTTGCAACCATAATTCGTCAATAAAATAGGTTGTGCATTAGATTTCTTTTTCTTTTTTTTTTTTTTTTTTATGCTATGCATCATCTTTAAATAGTCCAGGCCATGCATGGAAATGCTTTTATTGGAAATAATAAAATCTATCAAAAGTAATGTCAAGTTATGGTAATTTGTAATGCTTATGCTTCCAATAATGCTTTAGGTAAGAAATGTGTATATTTTATGTGTGGAATAATAAAATAGGAAAAATTAATGTCATGTTATATGGTGATTTGTAATGCTAATGCTTCCATTTTCTAAATGTCTTTTCATGTAATGTTTTTGTTGAGAAATGTGTATAGTGCATTTTACCTGTTTGATGAAATGGCTCAATGGCATCCTTGCTTGGGAAACTTATACTATCCTGGGCCTTTAACTAAAGGTTCTGTGGGCTTATTTTTTTTAATTTTTGAAAATTTTGGAAAAAAAAATGGGGAAAGTGATTTATATACATATATTTTGTGGAAAATCAAGTCTTAAATTTCTAAAGAGTATATGTATATATATTTAGGATGCATAAATTCAGGATTATTCTTTCTACACTTGGTAGAGCAATTTATACTAGTATGAACTTCACAGTCATGTTACATGGTTCTTTTACATGTAACAATTTCATAAAAACTATTGGATGCTTGATCTTTCTTTTAATAAAAATCTATTGCATAAAACTATTACAGATGATTTAGGAGCTAATTTTCACTTGTTTGGTAGTGTTTGAAATTGTTTAGTTGCTCTCTACTTGGTGTATTAATTACCATGTTTTATCCCAATTCTATACTAATAATGTGCATGTTTTTCAGTAAATAATACTAGTACATGGGAAATTCTTCGAACATTGATTCGAGTTCAAGAAATGAAACAAAATTCTATTGATCAAGCTGAAGTAGCTGGAGAATTTTGATGACAGTATTTTGTTTCCGTGAAAGACAGCAACTTGGTGACAGCGATAAAGATGTAATAGTAGAGTTTCCACAAGCAGTAGTTTCAAAGTTGGATTTCTATGAAGAAATAGAAAGAAAGAAGAAAAAACCAAACATGTACAAGATTCAAATGTTCAATGTAGCATCTAACGGCCGCAGCAAGATGTCCAAGTGTCTTCTCAACCATGCAACAACATTCAATGACAATTTTCATATCATAACAATAGCAGAAACAAAGCAATGTCAGAATCTTGCATGCAATGTGTGCTCTTCTCAATTGCATATTTTCTTTTTATGTCCGTTTTTTATCAAATGGAGAAATACTGAAGACTTTTATAATTATTAACAGATTTCAATTCTTCAATAAGGGTCCTTAGTGAACTTTATTCCTCCAAGAAGTCATCTACAAGTGTTAAGTAAAAAATCTTTACAAAAGTTGTCTCCATCTCAGAATGTTAGATTTAAAAAAGAAGAGCAAATCAGATGCGAAGTAAATACTTCAGTTTTTGTGTTATAAGTAAATTAGAAAGAGCAAGATACATAGAGGCTATTCTAGATAAGATTAAATCTACGAAATCTTTGATTTTAATATCAAAATAAATTTAATCAAATTATAAACCATATTACTCTTATCTATTGAAAATAACTTGCACAATCGATGAAATCTATTTTGTTTGACCACATTTCTACAAAGATTTTATGATATCCAATATGAAACATAGACTCTAGGATGCAAGTAGCTTACACAAAGTGAGTTATCCCCTTTAATCACTTAAATTTTTGATAAAGTTTCACATATGTTATGGTTTTCTCATTAATGGCAAGTATAACTTATTGCTGGCTTTATGCTTCCTCATGCATCTCTAATTGGTGAGAATCCCAAGAACAAGTGGGCTTTGGCCATATATCTAAAATCAATCTTGGTCAGTGCTGAAGCATTAAATGAATATTAAGCTCGTGTATGCTATCTTTGTGCATAAAATGTTAAAAAAAATCTAATTAATAGCTTTTTCTTAAAATTTTTCATATCTAATTAAGTCTAAATGAACAGTCAATGAGATCAAACAAATTAGCTATCGATTTTATTCAGCATTCTCACTATCCAATTGTGGATATTTGTTCAATTTTTTTTCTAAAGTAATAATCAAAATTTAGTATAACCGATAATAAATATAAGTAGAGAAAGAGGAAGATGAGACAATGACTTTGAGCTTAGTTCCAATTTTTATGATATGCAATAACAAATATAAAGAGAGGAAGATGAGACAACCACATTGATCTTTGTTTTGATCTTTATAATATACTATACACTACTTTATTATCCTCCTTATATCCTTCTCCCTTAATTGTTGGTAACCATTATTGTCTCTCTTCTAACAGTTATTAGTTGTCATGAATGCTATGGGATACAACGTAGTGGAATTCTGCAAATGCTTATGGCTTTCATTGGCAAAACCTATAAGGACCATCCATAACCCAACAAAAATTTTGAAGTTGCTAAACAGTAAACTACAAAAATTGGTGAATAGAAGTGTTGTTATTAATAACATTGTAAAGGTTGAAGAAGTTAGGCAAGGGGGCAAACGCACACAACAAGTGCATGGCTAGCTTAAGGAAGTGCAACAACTTGAAGTAGAATCTCTTCAACTCATTCAAGGGTAGTCATACCCACATAGCAAGTGCCTTGTATGGTGCTCTCCTAGCAACTATCAATCTAGTTACAAACTTGGGAAAAGAGTAACTCAATTGCTTAATGATGTGAAAGAATGCCAAGTCGAAAGAAAGTATGATGCCCTGGTTACTAGATTGCATGCCTTCTAAAGTACATGAGATACCTATGGCGAACACCATCAACCTAGATTCTATGCTTTCTCTAGTGTGGAATTGGCTTCAAGTAAAAGATGTTGGAATAATTAGATAAGGAAATTTAGCTCATATTAAGAAAAATCACATGCACAAAAACATCTAAATTCACCATTGATAGTAACAAATTAGATAAGGTAAGAAAACAACAGAAAATGGTCCCACTAATGGAAAATGAAATGCCTGCACTAGCTCTCACTCGTCTCATGGAAATGGAAATGAAAGCTCCTTTTCATAGATCAATAATTGAATCACGAAATGATGAGGAAAATGTCTTCTGGGGTTGCGTGTTTGTTTGGGTCCAGCTCCATTATCGAAACAAAATGGAGGAATCCAAGAAAAAAAATGCTAAGGCCTACCTTTTGTTTTGTTCTCCATTGAAATGAAGTCAAGTGAGGGTCCTACTCTTTTGGCTTGGCTTGACGTCTTCTACTGATTTCTAATATTAATATTTCCTTCTTGCTTAGATTAGCTATTGCTCGAAGAGTAAAAATGCAAATTAAAAAAGACTTGACCTAAATGAAATAGGACTCTACGCATTGCTGTCACATTTGTGTCTCTTACTCACCGAAATTGAAAAGAAAAATTAAATACTTCTTATGGGATAGTATTAGAGCCACTGGTGAATTAAAGCAAGTGGTGATTTTCTCCCATTGGACAATATAAAAACCATTTAACGATCCTATTAGTTCTCATATTATCCTAAGGTAAAATTATTAAATTGCTCTTAAAGTGTTAATTTGTGATTTATTCTAATAATTGTTTCTTTTCTTATGTGTAAGCATTCTAACACCGCAATTAAGTATGATGTATTAAAACTATTTAACGACTTTTATTTGTTCTCATATTATTCTATAGTAAGAATTATTAACTTACTCTTAAAGTGCTAATTTTAACCTTGGACAATATAAAAACTATTTAACGGCTCTTTTTTGTTGAATAATTTTATCCTTCCTTGTAACAATTAGTGTAAGCATTTTCCAATTCTACATATTTTTATTATATTACAAGTACAAAAAATAAACAAATAAAAAATAGCATATCATCATGATAAAAAACATGTCAATCACAATATAAACCATTAGAGTTGTTTTTATTATTTTTCTTATTATTTATGCTATTAATCCAAGAATATGTAATCCATCACTTTTATCGTAAATTTGGTCAAGCGAGAATCCCCCTCGCCTTTCAAAGGTAGCCATGCCTTATAAGGAAATTTCTTGAAAGGATGCCTTAAGAAAGTCTTTAGAATAATGTTTCAAATCTACCTTTCCAATTCATCTCATATCAAAATCTAAACCCTGTTAATGTTACGGAGCTCGATTATTCTACTATTACTTTGGTTTACCTACGCTAATAGATTCTTCTTTATTCTTTCATGTAAACAAAAAAAGCTGCAACATCTTTGCTTCTTTTAAAATTATCGTTTTTTGGATTTCAAAGTTCGGTCTTTGATTTTTTTTATTTGCTACCTACTAGTATAATCATATACAAAAAATATAGATTTTAAATACATGCTATATGTATTTTTTATTTTTAAATAATTAATTAATAGATGATTTTCGATATAGTAATTTTTTTTTAAGCACATACAATGCAATGAGGGTATGTTATTTGCTAGTGACATCAAAATAGGATTAGCAAATACATGTTTTATATGCGTAAATTCCGAGTTGGTTTATAAAAATTAAAAGCATTTGACAAAAAACTAAAAAAAAGAATGAAAATTAAAAGAGCATGACACTGGGGACCCATGGCCTTCCATGATCTTACGTACCAGCTGTAAAGCATTAAGCAAAGCAAGACCACAGCTCCATTCTCCTTTCTAGGTCCTTCTCCAACAGTCCATGGATACTTGGCAAGATCATTATAAAAATACTGTTACAACAGTCATGTGCTACATCTCAAAACCTATGCTTTGACTAGATCTCAATTACATTAATCGTATTTAAATTATTAAATAATCATAGTTATTGATAATATCATTATTTTTATGGTTATCATGAAACTATATAATAGATGTTATATATTATATTGTTTTATACATATATATTTATACATTATTTTTGTTATGAGTTTCATTATGATTGCTTTATATATAAGTATAATAAAAAAATGAAGACATTAAATTCAAATATAGTTTTTGCAAATGAATAGGTCAAAATTAAGCAGATAATTGAACGAAACGACATGTATATGATAATTTTTAATAAGCTAAAGTTGATTTTAAGATATATCATGTTCTTTTTAAATCTATTTTGCAATTTTTTTTTCTAATTTTTTCAATATTTCATATTCATTTATTTCGAGCATCTTATAAAAGCATTTGATAAAAAAAAAAAACTAAATAAAATTGAATAAAGAAAAGGACAAGAAACATTTCGGATCCATGGACTTCCATTATTTCATATATCAGCGGTAAAGTAAAAAGACAAATAAAGCATGACTAAATATGCACTTCATTGTTCACCTTCGTACGTCCCTTTCAGTTTTCCAAAAACTTATTAGCTTGGCTTCCATGGATGAGGCACAATAATATGTAAAATCTATATGTAATAAATATTTAACTAAAATATCTAATGTATCTAAGTAAAATATATGAGATGTGTATTATAATATATGGCACATATTGTACATCTATCTTATTCATTTATTATATTATATTGCAATTTATATGTTATATGTTACTTTTGCTATGTGTCTCACCATGATTGATTTGGAGACAACAAATTTCTCTATCCTTGACTAATTAACTTAACATTTAATTAAAAAATCAAATTAAACAACTCCACAGAGAACTCAAATTCAAATTTAATATTTGCAAATTAACAGATAAAAATTCAAAAAATAACTGAATAAAAGGATATTATAAAAGAGAGAAATGTCTTGTCCTTTATTTCTTGATTTTTTATCTAAGATTTTTCAATGTTATATACGCGTACATCCCCGCTCTCTCATAAAAGCATTTTGACGAAGACTAAAAGAAAATTGCCCATTTACGTACCACACCAGCTGTAAAATAAAGTGATATAATAATGCTTGACCATAAAACCTGCTTTAGTTGTTAATAGGCTGCATATGTCACGTCATTCTCCTTCTTACATTATTTACCGACGGCTTCCATGAACCTTCGTAAAGCTTGACCATAGAGCCTGCTTTAGTTGTTGATAGGTTGGACATGTCATCTTAATGTTACATTATTTACATTATTTCAATGGCCTTTATTAGAAGGGAGCAATTTGATAAAATGATAAGATGAGGCCAGTTTACAAAAATTTTAATAATGTTGCTACTATCTAACTTGATTTTAAAATATTCAAATTGTATGTATATTCTAAACATCAATAATTACTATCAAATCAACATAACACCTATGCTTATTTAATATCACTAATTGACTATCCAATCAAGTCGACAAAATAGGTAAAGATACTAAATTGAAATTTACCTAAAAATATATTTGTTTTTCTATTTTATATAAACTTATTATTCCTAATAAATTATAAAAGATAAAAAGTTTCAATAATTTCCTGAAAACTCAAAGATTACATCCTTAATAAAAAAATAGAAAAATCACATTTATTCTCCTTTATTTCCATGTTTTTTTCTCAATCATAATTGTGTTTCGTGGAAATTAGAAGTTTAATAACTGACAAGTTGCAACTTGCAATATGAATGATTTAGTCAATATGCTCACATGGTAGACTTACTATTTATGGGGCAGCCGAATTCACAAAGTAAATCTCAAGATATCTCTTCTATACAAACCATTTATTAAGTTATGAATACTTACTGTTCTTATGGACACTTTTACACCTAACCAATCGACTGTTCATTTCGTTTCCTCTCTATTCTCTCTCTTTCTATTCTTCCTGTTCTTTGTATCATTTTACTTCCAGTTTCAACCCTAGTTTTCAGATTTAGCATAGATTTTATCACCATTGGCCTCGTTACATCCGTGCCTTTTCCTTCTCTTCGATTGTTGGCAAGTCTCACCGTTTTGGCTACTTTCATGGAGACCGCTGCAAGTGCTCTAGAAGTTGCAAAATCCATATGGGATACTGTGTCTGAACATATAAGCTACATCTCTAATCCATCCAAAAAGCGAAAGTTACTAAATGATGAATTGGTGAAGCTGACATACATTAGAGATGATATTAAGGAAAGAGTTGAGCGTGAAGAGATAGTGAAACGAGGCAAACGCCTACGGCAAGTGGATGGCTGGCTGAGAAAAGTGGACCAAACCCGAGCAAAATGTCACCGGGTCCTTGAGACCCTATGGAGCCTTGGATCTAGTTATGGACACGGAAAGGAAATAGCACAGCTTTGTGGTGATGTGCAAACGCTCCAGTCTGAAGGAAAATTTGAGGAGGTAGTTGCTCCATTGCCTCGTCAAGTATGTGAGATTCCTACTGAGAGAACTGTGGGTATGGACTCCATGCTTTCACAAGTGTGGGAATGGCTTGGAGCAACAGATGTAGGAATCATTGGATTATATGGGTTGGGAGGTGCTGGAAAAACCACCCTCTTGAAAAAAATCAATAACAGGTTCATTAGCACGACCTGGGGATTTAAGTTCGTCCTGTGGATTGTTGCTTCAAAGCAAGTCAATTTGGACAGAATAAGAGATAGTATAAGGAAGGATTTGGAAATTGGAGATGACGTGTGGAATAGTCTATCTGAAGATAGTGCAAGAGCTAGAGAGTTATACAGAGTTTTGAATAAAGAAAGATTTGTACTATTAATGGATGACATTTGGGAACGAGTAGATGTGACGAAAATAGGAATTCCCATTCCTAATCCGGAAAATAGATCCAAAATAGTGTTTACTACTCGGTCCGAAGAATTATGCGGTAAAATGGAAGCTAAGAAGAGACTTAAAGTTGAGTGTTTATCATCAGAGCAAGCCTTGGAATTATTTGAGGAAAAAGTCGGTCAGGACACTCTAAATTCGCATCCAGATATTCGAAAACATGCTGAAGATGTTGTTAAGGAATGTAAAGGCTTGCCCTTAGCTCTTATCACCATAGGACGGGCTATGGCAACCAAGAAGAGTCGTCGGGAATGGGAGCATGCACTAAAGGTTTTGAGGAGCCGTCCATCGGAGTTTTCAGAAATGGAGGTTGAAGTCTATGAATTACTTGAGTTCAGTTATCGTAGCTTGAAGAGTCCAACCCTCCGGCAGTGCTTTCTTTATTGCGCTCTCTTCCCTGAAGACTGCTGTATCTGTAATGATCATCTCATTGACTTGTGGATTTGTGAAGGATTCCTAGTTGATGCAAATGATACATATGCAGCACGACTTGAAGGTGAATCTGTCATTGGGAGTTTGAAGTCGGCATGTTTACTGGAGGAGGGAACGGATGATGAACGGTTACCGAGTGAGGGAAGGAGTGAATGTTCAGTTAAACTGCATGATGTAATCCGCGACATGGCACTATGGATAGCTCGTGAGCATGGAAAAGAAGGAAACAAAATCATAGTGGAAGAAGAAGATGTGCACATGTCTAGGTGGAAGCAGGCTGAAAGAGTATCCTTACAGGGTAAAAGGATTAAGATCGACCGTTTTAAAGAACTATTGGAGTGCTCCAGACTTGTAACATTGCGGATTAATGATACCAAGTTGGAGACTTTGCCAGAGGGGTTTTTCAACTCTATGCCTGTTCTAAAAGTTCTTAATATGTCAGGAAATAGCAGGTTAAAAAAGTTACCTGCGAGTGTTGGGGGATTGGTCAAATTGCAGTACCTTAATCTATCATTTACAAGTATTAAAGTGTTGCCTGTTGAAATGAAGTACTTGACCTCTTTACAATACTTGCTGTTGGAATGTACAAATGGTCTTATAAATATTCCAAATGAAGTAATTTCAAGTCTCTTGTCATTAAAAGTTTATAGAATGTGCGAAGTGTCTGAGTACTTTGATGAAAGAGGGTTGCTAGAAGGGCTAGAGGGCTTGGACCAATTGGATGAGTTATCAATCCAAGTTAAAACTGACTTCGGTGTTCAAAAAATGCTAGAGTCTCCAAATTTACTACGGATCATAACATATTTGAACATCTATAAGGCCTCTGATTTGACTGCCATTCAAATACCGGCGAGGAAAGTCTCACATCTAAATACACTTGAGATAGTAAGTGGTTCACTGGAGAGCATAGAGATATGTGAGGGCATTCCAAGGCATGTGGATGACCGTCTATCAAGAGGGTCGGAGTTGAGAAATCTGCACAATGTGATGATCTTCGAATGTGATAAATTAAGGAACCTGTCATGGCTTATATATGCACCAAACCTCCAAGCACTTGATGTGCAAAAATGCAACACACTGGAGAAGATCATTGATGAAGAAATTCTACGACATGTAGATGAAAATGCAAGTGCAAGGCTCTTCTCATCTCTCACGGTTCTTCTGCTTTGTATTTTACCAAAGCTGAGGAGTATTCACAACCGAACCTTATCATTTTCTTCATTGGAGGATATTTGCATTAGTGGATGTCCAAGTTTGAAGAAGCTTCCATTTGACTCTAACAGCGGAAGGAATAGCTTAAGGGAAGTCGGAGCAGAGGATGAATGGTGGAGTGGATTAGAATGGGAAGATGAAGCTGCGAAGGATTTTTTCACCTCAAAGCTCGTCAATAGGAGACGTGCCTAGGAAAATGCAAGTGGGAATTGTTCTTTTCTTTTCTTTTATATATAGGGCTGTTATTAGGGAAATTATAGTATAAGACCTCCTTTTGTTGCATTAATGAAACATAATATAGCACTGTTATTACTTTTTTTAAAAAAGAAAAGTAATGTATAAAAGTGCATGTAGTTATATAGATTGTTTGCTGACGGGTTTTCTAGCTGCACCAATCATCTAGTTAGGTGTTAAAGTCTCTCACGGTTATAAATTGGAAGAATCATCTACTTTAATGTAATCCCAACTCCCACAACGACTTCCTCTACTTCATTATATTGCGTTAACACACAATTTTGGTGTCTGTGAACTGTGGGAGCTGTTGTGCTTTATTTTTAATATCCGTGTAGTTTAAAGCTTTCATTTTATTTGTTTTTAATATCCGTACTGTTATTACTTCTTTTTTTTTGGTCTTGTTCTTCGTTTTGTTGCGTTAACACACACCATGAGACATAATATAGGCTGTTTATTACCTTTATTCTTTTTTTTTTTTCGTGTGACTTGTAAGAAGAGCTCTTATACTTTATCTTACATCTATGTAAGTTCCGAGCTTTCATTTTATATGTTTTATATTATTAACTCTATAAAATCCTTTTTTTTTTTCCATTTGCAACCATAATTCATCATTAAAATAGGCCTTTATTGTAATCAAACATTTCGCCAGCTTAAGTTGTGTATGGAAATGCTTTTATTTGGAATAATAAAATAGGCAAAATTAATGACATGTTATATGGTGATTTGTAATGCTTATACTTCCAATTTCTAAATGTCTTTTCATGTAATGTTTTTGTTGAGAAACTTGTAAAGTGCATTTTACCTATTTGATGAAAGGGCTCAATGGCATCGTCTTAGATAGATAATAATAAGCAACTTTAATTTTATTTTTTTTTTGTCATTTTTCTTTAAACTTTTGCACCATGCCTATTTGATAAGCATTTCATTCACTTTCTTTTTATTATTTGTTAGCAAACAGGCATGCCTTCACTCATCATTAGACACTTTTATTATAACAATCCCATGGATAGTTGTTACTTCAAAGCTGCATCAACCTAGAGATTCATAGCATTGAGGATAGTGGTCTCCCAAGATTTTCCTCTTAGCTTGTTTAACATATATGAATTTTCTTTTTCCACAACACTTTTGTTCAACTTCATGGTTAGCTCTATTTTTATTCTTAATCGATCCAGTGTGCTCAAATTCATCTACATTTTTCATAAACATTTGATGCACAAATTCATGCAATCATGAGTATAGCCATTACTTTCGACTAATGCTGATTTGTTATTGTCCTGCATAGGTTGGAGAGAGCTCATTGTGGCACAAGGTAATGTTATAAATTCCTTTTATAACATAGGCTGGAGAGAGAGCTCATTCCTTTTATTTGACCATTCTTTCTACACAACACTACCTCATATTAGAAATTGAAGAATCTTGGATGATGAAGCTAAATTTAGATGGATATTTTAGTGGAACTTGTGAGTAAGGAACATGGATAATGGCAAAATAAATCTCGTAGGCGTGTTACACGGTTCTTTTACATGTAACGATTTCATAAAAGCTATTGGATGCACAATCTTTCTTATAATAAAAAAACTATTGCATAAAAACTATTATGGATGATTTAGGGGCCAATTTTTACTTGCTTGGTAGTGTTTGAAACTGCTCATACTTGTCTTAGTTGCTCTCTATTTGGTGTATTAATTACCATGTTTTATCCCAATTCTATACTAATAATAAGTGTGTTTTTCAGCACAAAATGCTTGAATTTGGGAAATGTAGACAAGATTGATATGAGTGCAAGAATGAAACAAAATGCTGGTGAGATATGCTGATCAAGCTGATGCAAGTGGAGAATCTTGATGATAGTACTTGATTTCCATGAAAGATAGCAACTCGGCAACAGCAATGAAGATGTAACAGTAGAGCTTCTACAAGCAACAGTTTCAGAGTTGATTTCTTTGAGGAAATACCAAGAAAGAAGAAAAAACCAAACACCTAGAAAATTCAAATGTTCAACATAGCATCCAATGAGCTGCAACGGGATGTCCAAGTTTCTTCTCAACCATGCAACAACATTCAATGACAAGCTCCATATCACAGCAACAATAGAAATAGAGCAACAGCGTCAGAATCTTGCATGCAGTGTGTGTTCTTCTCAATTAGATATTTTCTTTTTATGTCTGTTTTGTATCGAAGGGAGCAATACTGAAGACTTTTATAATTATTAGCATATTTGAATTCTTCAATGAAGGTCTTTCAGTGAACTTTTATGCACTAAGAATCTGTACATAAGTTCTCTCCATCTTAAAATGTTAGATAGGAAAAAAAAAAAAGGAAAAAAAGGAGCAAATCAGATGTGAAGTAAATGCTTCAGTTTTTGTGCTATAGGTAAATCACAAAGAGCAAGATATATAGTGGCTATTCTAGATAGGATTAAATCTATGAAATCTTAGATTCTATTATCAAAATAAATTTAATCAAATTATAGCCAATATGAAATTCGGACTTTAGGATGCAAGCAGTTTACACACAGTGAATTATTCCCTTTAATCACTTAAAATTTTTTAGAGAGTTAGACATATGTTGTGGTTTTCTCATTAATGGCAAGTACAACTTATTATTGCTGGCTTTATGCTTCATCATGCATCTTTAGCTAGTGAGCATCCTAGGAATAGATAGGTTTTGGCCTTGTATCTGAAATCAATCCTGATTAGTACCGGAACATTAAACTAATACCGTGCCCATATATGCCATCCTTGCTCATAAAATGTCTGAAAAATCTGAACTCATAGTTCCTACTTAAAATTTGTCCTGTCCAATCAAAGTCTAAACCAATAGTCAATGAGATCAAGCAAACTAACAGACTACTTTATTCAGCATTCTCATTGTGCAATTGTAGATATTTGTTCAATTTTATTTTTTTTGAAGTAACAATCAAAATTTAGTATAAGTGATAACAAATGTTAGTAGAGAAAGAGGAAGATGAAGATGAATTAGAATGGGATGATGAAGTTGTTGAGGCTTTTTTCACCTCAAAACTCTCTTGTTGGTGTCCCTAAATTCTCCCACAAGGGCCAAATGAAGGGGTGGAGATGACAGGTGGGAGCTGATGTCTGCTATTTTCAATCAAATAAGAGTTAGTTCCCGTAGTCATATGAGAATATCCTGGCAGTTGCCCCTGTTTGTTGCTTGACGTTGGCTTTCACAGCTTCAAGTGGTGAGTGAGAGAAAGTTAAATGCGAAATAAGGAAAGACCTTTTCCCTTTTTAAACTGAAACATCCCAAATATAAGGTGCCTTATTCTATCTCTTATAATAATAGCTTTAAGATCCAAAGGAGGATTGTTGAAGAACCCAGCAGCCCATGTCCCAGCTTTTCCAAACGATCAGCGCACTGATTGATTTACCGAAAGCTGAGGAGCATTCACTGCAAGACCTTATCATCCCCTTTATTGACTAGAATTCAGATATTGGGATGTTATAGTTTAAAGCAGCTTCCATTTTATTCCAACAGTGGAAAGAATAGCTTAATACAAGTCATTGCGGAGCCTAAATAGTATAGTGGAATAGAATAACGTGACGAAGCTGCTAAGGCATTTTTCTCCTCAAATTTTTTCCTTATCTAAATAAGTGAAGCTTTGACCCCTTCGTGTATGATATGGTGTTATTCCCCTACCCCGTCAAATAAGAAGTTGATCCCCTAGTTGCACAAGGATTCCATGGTGTTGCAGATATTTAGTCCTTGGTGTGGGCTTTCAATGGTTACTTGAATTGTCAATATTTTTGCTCCTTCAAGTGGTGAAAATGTGATCAAAATCGAGCATGGGGATATGAAAGACTAACAGACTATAAATCAGTGTGCATGTAAATGTTTAATTGGAATTTGTATTTTATTTTGGGGGCATGAATTATTTTTCTTTTTGGTGTTATTTGGTGTTCATCTGTTGCTGATGACTATGTTGTTTCATGTTTGATGTGGTCATATGTACTCTTATCCAACTCCTCGATTGCCAAAATAGGAACTTGTCAGTTGCTTTATTTTCTCGATGAGGGATTGCTTTGCTTGAATATAGAGATTACGAATGGATGTTCCTCTAACTCATCCAACAAATTGATCATTCCAATTGAAGGTGTTCCTGCTACATAGTTTCTATATTGGTTTTTATACAAGCATGTCCATTCATGATCAGCTAAGGAGATGGAGCAAAGGGTGGTTCCAGGAATCAGGGCGGAGGACATGACGTGGAGGGGGGCTGGAACTAAGGTACGAGAATATAGTTACTGTTAAAACTATGAATTGGTTCTTATCTTCAAGTTAATGCTTTCTAAGTTACTAAAGCGAAGGTTTCTATCAGTGAAGAGATAGACATTGTAATTTCTTTGACAGTATACATAGTTCTTGTTCAATGAATTAGCTCACCGAGATTGCTAGTACCTGATGCAAACAATCACCTCGCTGAAAAGCAAACGGGCAATACCACTGGCATCAACTATCTTTCCTCTTGGGATGAAGTGAATTTCTTCTTCTTCTTCTTCTTCATTTTTTTTTTTTTTTATGTGACATGAAATAAAATAAAATATGTAACATGAAATAGTCTTGATGGTAAAATTGATAAAAGGGTAAAATTGCTTAAATATGTTATTTTAGTATCATTGCATAATTTTGATAGGAGATTTTTGATTTACGGTGTCTATTATTTTAATATTTTCTAGAGCTATCAACATAATTTACAACTTGATGGCAAAATCTCAAAACATATTACAATTTAGTTTCATCTGGCAAAATTCTGTCTACTTTAAATTTTAAATCCTAAAGTTTCAAATTGTTAAATATTTTGTCTGTTTAAATTTTTGTTTGTTAAAATTTAACACTTCAATTTAGAAGTTATTAAATATTAATATTCAATTGAACTTTTACGAATCAATGCTACTACCTATGTTATATTAAAAAAGACAATGGCAAACAATTATTGTGCAAAGAATATGTTCATATAAATCATGAGAGATCAAATAGTAAATTTAACAAGTAAAAATTCAAGTAAATATAACATTTAGTAACACTTCAAATTTCATGCATGAAAATTGAAAATAAAACACTAAAGCTTGGGTAGTGATTTTAATGTGGTTTTATGTGTGTTTATATATATATATATATTAATAATACACAATTGAAATTTACCTTTAATGTAACAAATTTACATTACTGTGAATGTAAATTTAAACAACAAAGATAGTTCATGATAATCTGTTAATTAATCCTATAATTTGTTATAGCCATATAAAAAGGAGGACAGTATTAATATAAAGGAGACATATAATCTGATTGCAAAGAAAGAAAGAAGAAGAATTGGGCAAAGATAAAAATATGCTGTTTTATTTTATATTTTAAAGCTACACTTCCGTGTTATTGTGAAAGAAGAATATGTGCATTACTGATTAGTTAAAAGAATAACAAGTCGAAACATGCACAAACGATAATATGATGGATTAAAATATCACCACATCATGCACTCATAGTCAAATTAATTTATATACTATTCTTCCATATATATGTTATGGTCGACCGCACAAAAGTAAGTTAAAAAAGGAAAAAAAATAAAACCATAAGATTTTTCTCTGGTTCACTCGTTAATTATGGTTACGTCTAGCAGAGGATTCTACTAAAATTAGCACATCGCTCTCTTGTTTTTTATCATTTAATTATAAGTGAAAAAAAAAAAGAATACATAGAACAATTATTCATGAGTCAAAACCCAAATTTTTAATAAATAAATATGAGCTTAATTGCTAAAAGCTTCCTAGCGTCTAGGGGCGCTGGCCCCTTGAGACCCCGCCCACTTAGCGTGGAGTGGGACCCACACCTCAACAATATATATATATATATATATATATAATACATTAGATTCTCTCTATTTTCAATCATTATAAAATGTATATTTGACCCAAAAAAAAAAAAAAAGAAGAAGAAGTCAATATATTGCTACATAAAAGCCAAGAAGGAAATGTAAATTATATTATGTAAAAATATTTGTTAAAAGAAATAAACACTTCGAGCAAGATCAAGTACAATCAACGTAAGCTTTTATAAGATATTTCATACACAAACATATATATATATATATATATAAGGAAAATTAACCTTAAATTTATGGTCGAGCATCTATTTGACTAATCCTTATCATGTAATAGATAGTGCGAAGTAGAAACCAAGAAAAGAATCTACTCTATTCTTCACCTCAATCAGAAGATTAAGCAAGTCCTTGGAATGGAAATAATACTTTTGATTGAAAAGCTATATATATCCCCATTCACCATAAGAAATGGAAGCACCACATTTCCCTCATATATATATTCCCAAATATTTCCAAGCTCACCTATATTACTGGTTTTACTCACTCCATTCACATTCACTTCCTTATAACCTTTCTTTGTTGAAAAGTAGGTACGGTCTTATTATTTAATGTTAACTTTTTTTTAATATATTTAAAAAAAAAAACCTACAATATAAGAAGGAACAAGAGCCTTCATCAAATTTAAGTTTACATAAAAAAATTGAAATCAGACATTGTCTTTCAACAGTTCATGGAAATGTTTTTATTCGGAATAATAAATCTATCAAAATTGATATTAGGTTATATGGTAATTTGTAATGCTTATACTTTCAATTTCTATATCTTTTTCATGTAATGTTATATGTAAGAAATGTGTATAGCGCATTTTTCTTCTTTGATGAAATGGCTCAATGGGACTGTCTTTCTTGAGAACAAATGTTATACCATCTCTAGGCCTTTTGACTAGAGGTTCCATGGGATTTATGTTTTTATTTTTCTAATTTTTTTTATTTTTTGGAAATTTTGGGGAAAATGAAAAAAATGTATATATTAATAGTTGCAAAATAGAAATAAAAATAAAATGAAAATAAAAAAATATATAGTATTAAAGTGGAAAATCATGTATTAAATTTATAGAGAGTATATAAATATATGTTTAGGATGTATATAAATTTAGAATTATTCCCATAGATAATAAGCAGTTTTAATTTTTTTTTTTTAATTTTCCTTTGAACTTTTTCACCATGCCTATTTGGTAAGCACTCGATTCACTTTCTTTTTATTATTGGCTGGCAAACAAGCAAGCCTTGATACATGATTAGATATTTTTCTATTTTAATAACCCTATCAACACTTTTCATAGCATTGAGGATGGCTGTCTTCCAAACTTTTCTTCATAGCTTTTTAACAACTGAGGCATTAAAAATTATTGCTAATCAACAAATTTAAAAGTATATTTTACATTTTGTTGAGTGAAATTATAATCTTTAAGGATAATTTATAAAATTATGGAAAGTTACAAATTTAGATATGCTATAATATTGTATGAACTTTTAAGATATCTTACAAAATAATAACATGTGGTTTCTTCTTTTTGTTATTTTAATAGTATTTTTGGAAATTTCAATATATATAATAGTTTTACAAACTAGTAATTAAAGGTGAAATTGTTAAAAGAGAAAAATTAACTAAAATAGAAAAAGTTAAAAAATAAAAAGGAAATGAAAGAATATTTTTAGCTAACCCCTAATTGTAGGGTGGGTCATGAAAAATGCCCTTGGGTCAACATTAAATCGATGACTCGATGGAGATCCCACAACATTTTCAACTGTTTTTCTTGTATGTATTTTGATGATGGCAGGCGAGATGGTCGCAACTCACTTACTTATGGGTTGTAAACTTCAAATTTTAAATGAGCAATCCAATCTTAATTCCGTTATGTTAAATGACACCTATGACATTGGAGTGAGAACAATGAATTGATAATCTCCAATTGAGCACACACATATATAAATACGCAATGCTGAGAACCCTAAAAGAAATATATGGTTCATTAATTTTATAGATTATAATATGCCCATAGTTAATAATTAGTGGCGTTAGAAATTAATTAGGAAAAATTGTATGCTTACACCAGCATATGCTAAGAGTTTGAATTAAATAGGGTAAAAAAAATCCATAATAAACAATAGATATAATTAGAATTATTTTATTTGAATTAATAAATAAAGTGTGTACACAGGTTTGTCAAGACATTGGCATATATACACCATATTTCATTTTCTCAAATAAATAAATCTAATACTAAGTAGATTATAACATTTAGAAACAATTAGATAAGAAAAGGAATAAGCACAACACTTATGTATATAGATCGAAACCTGCATGCAAATAATCCTAAGTATATAATCTTTAACAACTTGTGTTATTAATAACTTATAATAGAAATATACATATAACTATATGTCCATGATGGAGACTAATGTAAAGGAATATAGGTTATAATTGAGCCTAAAATGTAATATAATATATCTTTGAGCATCTTAAAACACGTTTACAAAATCTAGCGAGCCTCTAAGCCCATGCTAATAGAAGCTTTAAACAGTACTCGATATGGTTAAAACACTAATATTCAAATGTAAACTATTTGAAAAAAAAAAATAGAAAGGGAGAGATTGAAGAAGAAGTTATGATTAAAACACTAAAAACAAGTCATAACCAGAAGTTCGGCAAACTAAGGCAAACGTATAGTATATTCGAGTAGCATATTTATTCAAAACACTCATTAAATTTTATTAACTCTTTAAATGACTCGATTAATATATCGAGATGGTCCAAGGATAGCGCCAAGTGAGCAATTATGCTTAGGTGAAGGAGTTCTAATGATCTACCTTTTGCTAACTATTTACTAATTACATGATGTTCTACTAATTGCTATCGATTGTTTGTTAGAATAACCGATTGCTTGATATGTTATCATTCGTGTGATTAACTTATTAATTTGTAAATTTAAATTCATAGCCAAAATAACTAGATATCTCTGTCACATGTCTTTGACCCAATAGGTAAACAAAGTGTTCAAGCTTTGCTAACTATTTTTAAAACATTTTCTTTCTTTTTTTTTGAAATATATCGTAAAGATTTTATCTAAAACCCTAGTATGCTCTCTTAGAAACCATTGATGGAAAATTTATTTAAAATCTCGGTGTGTACTCTTGGGGCTGTTGATGGTAATTTCATTAAAATTGATTTCATTAGGGCAAAACTATTAGGTAATCCCTCGATTAAGGCCTTTTGTGGCATTATTGATTAATTAATAAATTATGTATACCCTAGAGTCAGGTTCACCTAGTTTGGCCTTTGCAACACTCTTTTCTCAACTAAGGGTAATTGTTGGGTTTGTCTAATGGGACCAAGCTTGCAAACAGTCTAACTACAATGGTAGCGGTGAGGAACGAACTTACTAAGCTATGGTTTTGCTCATCCTCGATAGTCTTTCTTGTAAGTTACTCAAAAGATGGGAATGGACTAGGATCAAAGTAAAGAGTTGATACGATTCCAAGAGCTAAGATACGAGCACCAAAGAAGACAAAGTCAATTCGAGCTCTAGGTAGCAGTACGGGGTCTAAAAAAGGAAGACATAAGCGTTGGGAGGACCCAAGGCGAAGTTCGGCCGGCCGAGTTAGCTTCACGGTCGCCGGCCTTAGAGCCAGCCTAAATGAAGGCCGCCGGCCTTGAGCCTGCCTTGAATGGCTTCGCATAATTTTTTTTAGGATGATATAAATAGGTGTCCTTAGGGTTTTTTGAGGGAGAATGTTATCTTTGTTGTAAACAGAAACACTTTAAGTGTGTGAGTGAATCCTCTTTGGGACTCTTGAATATTGAGAATTGATTTTCACTTTATTCGTATTGTTCTTATCAAATTCTTGGTTCCTATAGAATTTGTGGCGAGCATTGTTATTGAATTCTTGGAATTCTTTAACCTTAGTGATTGATTTATAGAACGTGGTCTCTATCGTTCTATGATTTGAATGCAAATTAGTTTAATTTTATCAATCTTAGCATCTATAGATTGGTAATTTTATCCATATCCTTATTTTGTTCGTTAATACCAAAATCCAAAAAACCCTAAAAATTTGTAACATTTGATTGTTATTAACGATTTGATTTGTGTGAAAAGGATTCGAATCCCGATTTCGTATCATTTGGTATCAGAGCATACCAAATTCGTATCATTTAGTATCAGAGCAAAGGTTGGGTTCGTAAGGATTCAAAGCAAAGGTTGGATTCGTAAGGATTCAGAGTGAAAGATTTGATCAAAAAGCGGGTTAAATCGGTAAGGTTGTTGAATCTCAACTCAATTGTAGTTTTAATTCAATACTATCGTTGGTTGGAAAATCTGAGAATTTATTTTGATAAGTATTGTTGTGAATTCGATTGTTGGGTATTGAATTGGTGATTAGGCTGTTGTTGAGAATTGGGGTTTTGTGAATATCGTTGTTGAATTCAATTGTTGGGTGTTGAATTGCTGTGAATTGGTGTTTGGGGCTGTTGTTGGGAATTTGGTTTTTGGTGAATTTCTATTGCTGAATTTTGAAAGGTAGAGATGTCGTCGCATGGAAGTGTTCATAACAACAACAATGGGAATGATGCTGATAATGGGGGTAAGGTTGTGACTAGGGCTGGGTTCAATCAAATCCAAGAAAATCTTAGATTGATTATGGATAGATTGGAGGTTAGGGATAGAAGAAGCCATAGTGGTGCAGGAATTAGGAGGAGACATTCTAGTGGTGAATTTAATGCTGGTAGTGAAAGGAGTAGGAGAGGAAATAATGATGACAGGCGCAAGGGGATTGAAAACATCAAGCTGAAAATTCCACCTTTCATTGGTAGTAGTAAACCAGAGGAATTCCTAAACTGGGTGCCATGGGTTGAGAAGGTGTTTGACTGTTATGAGTGGGATGAGTGCATGAAGGTGAAAATGGCGTCTCTAGCATTCTCTGAATATGTTAATCTGTGGTGGGATAAATTACAAACTGAGAGACGTAGGGTTGATGAGGAGAAAGTGCATTCATGGGCTTTGATGAAAAGGTTGATGAGACGCAGATTTGTGCCAGACAAGAGATGCTTATGGAGTTGCAATCCTTGAGGCAAGGTAAGAAGAGTATAGAAGAGTATGTGAAGGAGTTTGAGACACTAATGGCAAGATGTGATATTAGAAAATCATCAGATGAATCCATAGCTCGTTTCATCAATGGGTTGAAGATGGACATTGCCAATGTAGTAGAACTCCAGCATTATCAGACTCTTGAGGGTGTGATTAAATTAGCCAGTCGGGTTGAGCGGCATCAGCGTAAGCGGGATCAGAAATCATATTAACACCATAAGTCAGATGATGGTGAGAGGGAGAAGGAAAGGAAGGAAAAGGGAAAGACAGTCGCTAGTGAGGTTGTTGACCAAACACAATAAAAGAGGAGCAGGGATATCAAATGTTTTCAGTGTTTAGGACTTGGCCATATTGCTTCTCAATGTCCTAATAAAAGGATTATGGTCATAAAGGGGGACAAAGTTGAGAGTGGGGAAGAAGAACAGAAGAGTACTAAGGCAGAAGAGGAAGATGAAGACATTATAGCGAATCCAGTATAGGGAGACTTGCTAATGGTTAAGCAGGATGCAACTGTTCCTAATCAGAGAGCCAATTTATTTCATATCCAAGGCATGGTGCAGGGGAAGACTTGTTTGATTGTGGTTGACACAAGCAGTTGCACTAATGTTGCTTCAGCAAGCTAGGTTACTAAGTTGGGTTTACAGGTGGAGCAGCATTCAAGACCTTATGCACTTCATTGGTTGAGTCCACAGGGAGCTGTTTATGTACACAAACAGGTTCGTGTTCCATTACTTATTGGTGATTATACCGATGAGATTGTTTGTGATGTAGTTCCCATGGAAGCTACACATTTGATCCTTTAAAGACCTTGGCAGTATGACCTCAGAGCCAAGTATGATGGATACACCAATGAGTATACCATTCAACAACAGGGCAAGGCATACAAGCTTCTTCCTATGAGTCCAATTGAGGTACAACAAACAAGGTTGATTTGCCTTAAGAAGCCTAAGGGAAAGAGGAGTCTGTTTATGTGGTTTAACAGGATGGACGATACAAATTCGAGGTCGAATCTTTTTCAACATGGAGGGAATGATACGATTCCAATAGCTAAGATACGAGCACCAAAGAAGACAAAGTCAATCCGAGCTCTAAGTGGCAGTACAGGGTCTAAAAAAGGAGGACATAAGCGTCGGGAGGACCTAAGGCGAAGTTCGGCCAACCTTAAGCCGGCCTTGAATAAAGGCCGGTTGAGTTAGCTTCAAGGCCGCCGGCCTTGGAGCTGGCCTAAATGATGGCCGCTAGCCTTTGGTGTCAGCCTTGAATGGCTTCGCACAATTTTTTTTAGGATGATATAAATAGGCGTTCTTAAGGTTTTTCGGGGGAAAATGTTATCTTTGTTGTAAACATAAACACTTTGAGTGTGTGAGTGAATCCTCTTTGGGACTCTTGAATATTGAGAATTGATTTTCACTTTATTCGTGTTGTTCTTATCAAATTCTTGGTTCCTATAGAACTTGTGGTAAACATTGTTATTGAACTATTGGAATTCTTTAACCTTAGTGATTGGTTTATAGAACGTGGTCTCTATCGTTCTATGATTTGATTGCAAATTAGTTTAATTTTATCAATCTTGGCATCTATAGATTGGTAATTTTATCCATATCCTTATTTTGTTCGTTAGTACCAAAATCCAGAAAATCCTAAAAATTTGTAACATTTGATTGTTATTGACGATTTGATTTGTGTGAAAAGGATTTGAATCCCAATTCCGTATCATTTGGTATCAAAGCATACCAAATTCATATCAAGAGTGATTCCTTGTTTAAACCTTAAAGGATAAGTGTAAGATTAGAATTTGTTTTATTTAAACATAGATTGGAGATAAAAATTATGACCTATATATTCATTTTAACCAAAATTTTTATCTTCATTGAATTTTGTTTAACTAGATAATTTTCAAGATTTGAATACCTTATCTTATAGTTTGGTAAAGGATTTCAAATCTTTGTGGTTCTGGTGAGCTATAGTATCATATTGATTTCTATAATTATTTTCACATTTATCAATTATATGTAATATCGGCTGAAGTGATGAAAGAATATTTAATGAGAATCCTGTAATCTCCAACTTACAATGTGGTTTTCACATTGTAGGTTCACTTGTAATATGACGACTTTTAGGTATTTTTATTAGGCCCCTTTAAGGTTGTTACAAAGTTACTATTTTAACCTTAAAAACGATTTTAAAAAGCATTTAATCCATGTATCATAATAATCCAACTTAAAAACATTAAAAGATAAAATGGAAAATTTCACCTAAAGTTGTAAATCATTTCACTCTTCATTTCTCTTCTAGATACTAGAAAAATAGTGTTTTTTTTTTTCTTATTTCTTAACTTCCTCTTAGGTAGGAATGACAATATCATTGACGTACATTTTGCAACATTTGTCATTGATTTTTTTCTTTGTGTTGTTTAAATAAAAATAAAAGGCCAATTGATTTATAGTTCAATAAATTGAGATGTAGTTTTGATTGTTCTTTATATTTTATAATTTTTTGTATTAACTTTTTAAAAACACTTATGTTTTGTTATAAGATAGAAAACTAGTAGATCAACAGTACTTCTATATTAAAGGAGAATCTCCTTTATATTTGTAACGCCCCGAAACC